>CATNWA010019129.1:0-96044 GCA_951230385.1 Staurois parvus | reverse complement strand
CAAAAATCTTACATTTTATATCACTGCCCATATCAAAAAAAGTCACATGTATATGTAAACAAATACAGACCACTGCAACCACTGCATAGATAAAGTACTTTATTTTAATTTTTTGCACATCTTAAATCCTATAGAGATGTATCTGATTTATATATATTCATAGAGTGAGTTCACTTTCAATACATTTTGTTAGTGCATATCTAGCTATTTAGTCAAATGTTTTCAATAAAGCTATGTTGTCCACTGTATTTAGAATTCTCATCATTAGAACAACATGACCTTTTTTTAAAACAAAAGGTAGCAAGTCACTTGTCATCACTAACTCACAAAGCCAAGAAAAAACAGAGGCTGAAGGCAATTTGTCCCAATGAAAACAATGCCTGTGCCTGCAGTGGTTCAAAAATTAAAGTCTGAGTATGGCTTAATGTTTTTATTATTGTCTTAAACCTGAGTAACAAGTTTTTATCATTTTCTTATTATACAAAATACAGTGTGGATGCAGTCATTTTTAAGAATTATTGGTAGTGTCTAGGTACATATTCGTTTGTAGAGCTTCCAATGCAACGTTCTTCTTTAGTGTTGAAAATCTGAAAAGAAGGTAACAAAACTGCCGATTTTCCGTGGTTGATTAACCGACAATGAAAATATAATCTCGATTCCAACAAACAGGCTTTGTCTTCCTCTGACCTTGTAGACTCTGTTGAAGATACATGAGAGCTTGAGGGCACAGCAACCTCTATAGGTTTCCTTGACAAGGTTAATTCCAACATAGTGCCTCATCACCACCTGCCAAATGCCTCTGAAAAACAATCCAAGCATGGATCACTTTTCAGAGGAGCGACAGTATTTTCTTCTTTTGTGAACAAGTCCTAAGAAAGCAGTTCCTGATCGTACTGGAAACAGGGGGAAGGATTAAAAGTAACATACATACATACAAACATTCACACTTACATAAACACACACATACACATAGATGCAAACATATATACACACATATATACACAGCTATATACACACATACACACACATATATACAGTTATGTTTAAAATAATAGCAGTCAGACATCACTAACCTGATCAATCACTGATTTGGTAGAAATGATATTTCTACATGGCAAATAATTTACTATCAGGTGTAGTAGAGTAATAGAAATCCAACAGACCCAACAGTCATGACATGCATGCTGCTGATTCTGTGTAATTGAATCACTAATTGAAAGGGGCATGTTCAAAATAATAGCAGTGTGGAGTTCTATTAGTGAGGTCATTCATTCTTTGAAAAACAGGTGGCAATTATTGCTCCTATTTAAGGAAGGAAGGCAGCAAATGTTGTACATGCTGGTTACAGTGCATTTCTCTCTGAAATTCTGAGGAAAATGGGTTGTTCCAGACATTGTTCAGAAGAACAGCGTGCCTTGATTAAAAAGTTGATTGGAGAGGGGAAAACATATAAAGAAGTGCAGAAAATGATAGGCTGCTCAGCTAAAATGATCGCAAATGCTTTAAAATGGCAACCAAAACCTGAAAGACGTGGAAGAAAGCGAAAAACTACCATTCAAATGGATAGAAGAATAGCCAAAATGGCAAGGACTCAGCCAACAATCAGCTCCAGGAAGATCAAAGAAGGTCTAAAGTTACCTTTGAGTACTGTTACAATTAGAAGACGCCTATGTGAAGCCAAGCTATCTGCAAGAAGCCCCCGCAAAGTCCCACTGTTGGAAAAAAGACATGTGCTGAAGAGGTTACAACTTGCCAAAGAGCACATTGACTGGCCTAAAGAGAAATGGCGCAACATTTTGTGGACTGATGAAAGTAAGATTGTTCTTTTTGAGTCTAGTGGCCGGAGACAGTTTGTCAGATGACCCCAAACACTGAATTCAAGCCACAGTACACTGTGAAGACAGTGAAGCATGGTTGCGCAAGCATCATGATATGGGGATGTTTCTCATACTACTACGGTGTTGGGCCTATTTATCACATACCAGGGATCATGGATCAGTTTGAATACATCAGAATACTTGAAGAAGTCATGCTGCCTTATGCTGAAGAGGAAATGCCCTTGAAATGGGTGTTCCAACAAGACAACGACCCCAAACACACCAATAAATGTGCAACATCTTGGTTCCAGACCAACAAGATTGATGTTATGGAGTGGCCAGCCCAATCCCCAGATCTTAATCCAATAGAAAACTTGTGGGGTGACATAAAAAATGCAGTTTCTGAGGAAAAAAACCAAGAAATAGAGAAGAACTGTGGAATGTAGTCCAATCATCCTGGGCTGGAATACCTGTTCACAGGTGCCAGAAGTTGGTTGACTCCATGCAACACAGATGTACAGCAGTTCTCAGAAACAGTGCTTATACAACTAAATATTAATGAAGTGATTCAAAGGAAAGCAAAATCTTCAAACATTTTTCAGTTTATATAGTGAATGTTTGAGTTTGTAAAGAAGAATACAAACACTGCTATTTTTTTGAACAGTCTAATATTCACTTTTCTTCAATTTTTTTAGAGGAACAACACAAATTTGATATATTTTTCTTCATGTTTTGATTTGGAATAGAATGTGTAGTGTTCCCAATGCATTTGTGTGTATGGAAATAAAAGCTATTAGAAGGATTTTGAGCTTTATTCACTTTTTTCAACACACTGCTATTATTTTGAACACAACTGTATATATATATATATATATATATATATATATATATATATATATATATATATGTATATATACACATACACACACACACATGTATATATACACACATATTCACATACACATGTATACACACATACATACTGTATATACATACATTATTATACAGGATTTATAAAGCACCAACAGTTTGCTCAGCTCTTTATGTTTACACATACATACACACACACACTCACACACAGATACCCTTTTTAAAATGTGCAGTATGGTACCTGCACTCACTGCCGGGTGCTGCAATGCCCATTCTGCCCTGTAGGGGGAGGCGGAGAGCTCAGGACTTTGGAAGATGCCTCCCCCTTTCTCTGATCTACATGAGACTTTCCTGGCCGAGCTCCTGGCAATAGCAATGTTCAGCGAAGGAGCAGGAGCACTGCTTTGATGTGATTGCTACGGCACCTTGGTTGAGAAAGGCTGCACTGACCAATCCATAGATTCTGCCTCATATCTTGTACTTCAGGGCGGTGAAAACAAGAAGATGCCCATAGTGTGTGTAACCTTACCCCCTTCCTAGCTACACTGAAAGGTTTAAATATTTTCAGCAGGACAGGAAGTGAGAATAAATCTCTCTAATGCAGTAAAAACCCCGACAGGGGTTCTAACTCTTCCCAACTCCATCCAACACTAAGATGTAAAGTTATTTTTCTATTTTTACCTTTTTCTATTTTTGGCTGAAGTTCTGCTGTAACCACTTGAGCCACCAATCCTGTAGACCAGAGCTAAAAAAAAGTAAAAAAAACACAAAAAGTGCTTCCTGTGACTAGTAATAATTTTAAGACAAATTTTGATATATTTATAGATCCAAAGTACAACTTGTATTTCACTTTTACTTTATTTTATTTATTTTTCTGTGTGTAACAACAATAAAATTATGTTTCTGGTACAAAACATGGGGAAGTTAATTACAAATTAAAGCAGAACTAAACTCTCTCAATCAACATTAACTATTTTTAACTCTTGTACTGTTAGCATTAGTAAATACAGTAAATAGGAAGGTACATTATATTCTCTTGTTTTAAACTTTTTTCTATATTTCTTCAGTTGCTTCCTGGTTTCTAGCCTAGACCAAAATGATGTCATACATCCCAGGACTCTTCATGGGCATTTTTTGTTGAGGAGTTTTTTTTCAGCTAAGTGAACCCTCCTGCCTGCAAGCTTGAGCTAAGGGCAGATAGATTCCAGAAAGTAAATGCTACATAAATCATCTGCCCTTACTCAACATGACTGTGGCCACAAATGCCAGGGAGGTGTTTTTCCTTTCAATTAATTTTTATTGGTTTTGTTTATATTTTTAATTACTAGGTAAAAACTCGACCGCTTTCTAGTACAGGAACAGGAAATCACAACATTGGACAGCAGTCAACAGCGGTCATATACAAATGAAGCACAACTATAACAAGTGACGTTTAGATAACTTGTCAAAGGAGCAGAAATAAGATATACATTTTGTGTCGGTTGGTTGGTTAGTGAACAGAAAAGGCTACCAATCTGTAGCTCAACAGCTGACATCGGCAGAAGGATTATATCATTAAAGATATGCTAATATGCTATCAAATCGGAAGATGTATTGGACACCTCGTGGTTTGTGGGGCATCCCTGTCAAGAGCCAAAGAATGGAAATCAAAAAAGAAGAGAAAAAGGAGAAAGTGGAGACAGATCGGGGGGTGTGAACATCCAAAGCACTTGAGTTCGGTTTATAAAGTTTAATCACTTGTCTCCAGAGGATTTCCCCCCTTCCTGACCAGGCCATTTCATTTTTTGCATTACTTTGACTGACAATTGCGTGATCATGCAACACTGCACTCAAATGAAATTTATGTCCTTTTTTTCCCCACGAATTGAGCTTTCTTTTGGTGGTATTTGATCGCCTATGCGGTTTTTATTTAGTCACATAGTTAGTCCCGCTGAAAAAAGACAAAAGACCATCCAGTTCAACCATAGAAAAAAAAGTTATAATCCTACACCCACAGTTGATCCAGAGGAAGGCAAAAAAAAGCCCAGCAAAGCATGATCCAATTTTCTCCTGCTGGAAAAAAAATTCCTTCCTGATCCCCCAAGAGGCAATCGGATATTCCCTGGATCAACTTTACATATAAATGTTAGTATCCAGTTGTATTTTGTGTAACTAAGAAAGAAATCCAGGCCTTTTTTGAAGCAATCCACTGAGCTGGCCAGAACCAACTCTTGAGGGAGTCTATTCCACATTTTCACAGCTCTCACTGTGAAGAAACCTTTCCTCCAGACGTAAAGAGTGCCCCCCCTTGTCCTCTGTGTTGACCTCAGGGTGAATAGCTCTATGTGTGCTATAAGCAAAAAAAACTGACAATTTTGAGAAAAAAAAAAACTATATTTTGGCCTTTTTGCTATTAAACATGTCCAAAAAACTATATTTTGGACTTTTTGCTATTAAAAAATAAAATTTTTAAATTTAGGCCAAAATGTATTCTGTGACATGTGTTTGCTAAAAAAAATCCCAATACGTGTAAATTAATGTGGTTTAAGTGAAAGCATTAGCATTTACAAATGGCAGTATAGATAATATTTTTTTTTTTCTACTAGTAATGGCGGCAATCAGCGACTTTTAGCGGGACTGTAGTGGACATTCTGACACTGGGAGGGAACTAACTTGGTGTCACTGACACCCCAGTGACACCAATACAGTGATCAGTGTCACGATTGCGGCGTCAGACCCCTGACCTTCTCACCAAACTCGTGACCGAAGGACTGGCCAATCTGACACCGCGATGTCACGTGCGTAACAATGCCAAACCCAACTGCACCCTGTACAACGATTTTCCAGCTAATTGGACCACAATCGATGTACCGGCAGCCGGAGCAATTGTTACTAGGTCAGGTTAATTACGCAATTAACCCTTCACACTGCCACCACCTCCTTTTTGTACAGAGAAAGAGGAAACTCTGCGATATCAGCTAAAACACTATAATGGTTGAGATAATTGTCTGCCTAATACGGTCACCGCAGGCCGATTATGCAGAGGGTTAAAACAAACACAGTAGCGTTCTCTTTAGAGGCAGGAATTCGTAAATTGCAATAAAGCGCTATAGAAGCAGTTCAACACTTTCAGAAGGAAAGATTTATTACTAAAAGGTCAAACGGGTGCAATAAAAATATTTACAGAAAAAGATGTAACTAAGTTATATATAGAAATATACAGAGACCAACATCACAGCAAAGAGATATCAGAGAGAGGTGAAAGGGTTAAGGTACTTGCCAAAGTCCTGGGTTAGCAGATCCAAGTTTCAGAGTGAAAGGGCACGGGTCTCCCCAGGTGGTACTGATGTTAAAATGGGAGACATCTTCAACTTAACTTTCTTAGGCCTGACAGCCCATTTTGTAGTTCCCCAGCAGGGGGTGTCTCTAAAGTCAAGGACCAATACTCCGTTTAGGGTGTGGAGGTCTGGGCGGATACCTCAACTAGAGCCAAAATCTCTCTTAACTCATATTTTGGCCCATAACTTTCCATCTGCACAAGTGACATTCCACACGCAGGTAGATTATTATGCAGACACGTCTGAGGATTGATTAGATATGAATTATGAAATTATACACTGAACGGTTCACGAGATCTATTTTTCTGCTTTCCTGTGTATGCAAGACAAGTCAAGTGACCCATCAAACTGTTCGGTTCCTCCTAGCCAATCTGACGGTATGTCTGGTTTTTATGTAAGTCTCTCATATTCCAAGATATGAGATATAGGGGAAAAATGTATTTTGAAAAGTGTTTCGCTGATTCGTGCTTCCTTAGAATGCCTTGAAGTACTGGGAAGGCTCCGTTATCTTTTTACGAGGTGTTAAATGGCACAGGTTGCTCAAACAACCAGGCACCTTGCTCAGAAAGGTGTTTTATAGCTCTGGGCTCCCTGCCGTGCTCCAGCCTGCCTGTGACCCTTCCAACACACATATGTCCCTGTGGATTAACAGAAAGGAAAGGGGGAAAAATGAGGGACAACATGGAGATTCTTAACAAAATGGAGGACTGCATCAGTCTCTGGTGCGCACGTTTGTGTCAATCAGTGCTAAAAAAAAGCACTGACACTGTACTAATGGCACTGGGCAGGAAAAGGTTAATGTGAGGGGCGATCGGAAGGTTTTTTTTTACAGTCTAAAAATAAAAAAACGCACAGGCGATCAAATACCACCGAAAGAAAGCTCAATTAGTGGGAAAAAAGGAGGTAAATTTAATTTGGGTGCAGCATTGCATGACTGTGCAACTGTCAGTTAAAGTAAGGCAGCATCGTAACACAAAAAATGGCCTGGTCAGGAAGGGGGGTAAATCCTCTGGAGGGCAAGTGGCTAAGTCAACCGCAGGTTAAAGCTGACTGTTGGCTGATGTCACAGAGCCGGTCCAGGCGCTGCAAGGATCCTGACTTTAAAGTCAGGATCCATCCAGATGCCTGACCAGCAGCTGGCTTAGCCTCTCAGCACACCACTTCTGCCCCCTTGAATGCTTGGCACTGCAGTGCTAACTGAAAACTAAGTCTTGTTTTCACTCAGTTCTTGGTCTTAAAGTCGGTGGGGGACAGATGCAGCATTGGACCGATGATGCAGCCATATAGGTGAGTATGGCTGTTTGGTTTTTTTCTTTCCCACACTTCTCCCTTTAAGTTTTAAAAATGCTTTTTAAAATGAGAATGTTTCTGTAACAAAACAAATGAAAAAAAAAAAACAATTTATATACAAAAAAAATGGCCAGTTTCGTAAAGATACAGAATCGGGTGCTAGGGAACTTTGAATGTGGCACAGGACCTTTTCAAAGAGCCAGGCTACCAGAAAAGTGTCATGAGGGCTTTACGGAATTACCCCATTTTGTCACATAAAAAAGGACAGAAAGAAATCTGCATGAGCTAGTACCCTTACATGAACTGCATTCTCTTTTTAAACAGATACAGTAGCTTTAGGCTACAGTCATGCTGTTTTACTGAGCACAGTACAAAATATCTGACTAGTGCATGTACCTATTCGCATGCTTTGCACTATATCTCAAATAAATGAATCTGACAAGCAGAAGGTGGGGGTGCGCCCTTCAAAGGCCATCTACTCAAGCCTTAACAAATCTGACTGGAGATCGTGTTGATGTACCATATTTGTATAACTTAAATACTGCTGTTACAACCTTTAGACCTTTCTAGATATCCATTTAATATATTTAACACAAAGACAAACTGACTGTTCTAATCCCTTTCCTGTCACAAGCTCTAGCAATGTATTACCTATTGTCAGCTAGGGTAAAAGGGTCATTGGAAATACCTAAATATATCTGTTAAAACAAAGAAGTGCTTTATCCACTGCTGAGCAAGCAGCATTCTTTGCCTTTTCTTATAGCCTTTTTCTGTAATACTATAGTCAGTCCGGGCATATATACAGTATATATACTTTGTATATCAAAATTATTACATCACATCAACCACTGGTTTTCTTATGTAGTCCACAAAGGATAACATCCCAGATGGAATTCCAACAAGGATACCCACAGCCCATGGCATGGACATGAAAGTGTCCTCAATGAATACAAATAATAACCCCCCTCCCCAGCTTCATAGGTGGAATTGTGAGTAATTATAACCCCCCAGAGCTTCATTGGTGACCGTGTGAGTAATTGTAACCCCATAGGCTTCATTGGTGGCAGTATGAGTAATTATAACCCCCTGAGCTTCATTAATGGCAGTGTGAGTAATTATACCCCCTGAGCTTCAATAGTGGCAGTGTGAATAATCATACCCCCCGGCTTCATTAATGGCAGTGTGAGTAATTATACCCCCTGAGCTTCAATAGTGGCATTGTGAATAATTATATCCCCTGAGCTTCATTAGTGGCAGTGTGAGTAATTATACCCCCTGAGCTTAATTAGTGGCCGTGTGAGTAATTATAATTATAACCCCCTGAGCTTCATTAGTGGCAGTGTGAGTAATTATAACCCCCTGAGCTTCATTAGTGGCAGTGTGAGTAATTATATCCCCCTGAGCTTCATTAGTGGCAGTGTGAGTAATTATACCCACCTGAGCTTCATTAGTGGCAGTGTGAGTAATTATACCCACCCCAGCTTCATTGATGGCAGTGTGAGTAATTGTAACCCCATAGGCTTCTTTAGTGACAGTTGAGTATTATAACCTCCTGAGCTTCATTAGTGGCAGTGTGAGTAATTATACCCCCTGAGCTTCATTAGTGGCCATGTGAGTAATTATACCCACCTGAGCTTCATTAGTGGCATTGTGAGTAATTATACCCCCTGAGCTTCATTAGTGGCCGTGTGAGTAATTGTAACCCCATAAGCTTTATTGGTGGTAGTGTGAGTAATTATAAACCCCCTGAGCTTCATTAGTGGCAGTGTGAGTAATTATATCCCCTGAGCTTCATTAGTGGGCAGTGTGAGTAATTATACCCACCTGAGCTTCATTAGTCATGTGAGTAATGATACCCACCTGGCAGTGGCAGTGTGAGTAATTATACCCACCCCAGCTTCATTGATGGCAGTGTGAGTAATTGTAACCCCATAGGCTTCTTTAGTGACAGTGTGAGTATTATAACCTCCTGAGCTTCATTAGTGGCAGTGTGAGTAATTATACCCCCTGAGCTTCATTAGTGGCCATGTGAGTAATTATACCCACCTGAGCTTCATTAGTGGCATTGTGAGTAGTAATTATACCCCCTGAGCTTCATTAGTGGCCGTGTGAGTAATTTTAACCCCATAAGCTTTATTGGTGGTAGTGTGAGTAATTATAAACCCCTGAGCTTCATTAGTAGCAGTGTAATTATACACCCGAGCTTCATTGGTGGCAGTGTAATTATTACCCCCCTTTCCCCAGTATGGGGAAGTATTAAAGCTTATATCCCCCCTCCCTCAGATCCAGTGGTGGTAGGAGCACAATTAACATTTGTGGCAGTGTACACTGTTAGTATCTCAGGTCCAAAAGCTAAAACTCTGACTTCTCTCATCTGTAGGGCCTGCTGGCTTTAACAGAACCTTAAAGTAGCCATTGAGAATAGAACAATCCACCAAGGACTAGAATACAGTGATAGAGGAGGGAAGATGGGACTTTCATTGACAGAAGCACTGGCGGCCACATGTAAAGGAAGTGAGGAGTGTTGGATGTGGGCCCCAATGAACAGTTCACCTCCTGGCCCCCAAATAGGCCTAATTGTTATGGACTTAGTTCCACCACTAATCCCAACAGGTCCTGTGCACCACCTGACAGCTGAACCAACCCCTGCATTAGATCATAATGTTTTTGAACAGACCCAAAGAATGTAGATATCACTTTCTAAATTCACACAGGCACCTAAGCCAGCCATAGATGGTTCCTGGTTCCGTAGAGATTCGATCTATGTATGGGCAGGCTGATTGTACCCAAGTCGTTCCATCGACTTCAACCAGCCTGTAAGATTTTTAGGATGTATTTATTGCCAGTGTGGTTTCAGGAAAGAAAGGTGCATCATCTATGGCCTGCTTTAAAAAATAAGCACTGGAAACCCAGTAAATGTTTAAACAAATGTAAAGTAAAATAGTACAAAGGATACAAAGAATCACTAAATCATTGTCTAATTAATTTATTTGTACTTGGATACTGCAGACAATTATAAAGAGCTGCACTCAGTGTGAATTCAGTAATTTATTGTAACATTTGTCTAGACATGGTCTGTTTGATGAAAACAGATTTCATTATCTGCTGAGCTGCTGAAGGCCATAAACTCACTTCTTGGTCATACATTCCTTTTTATGTCAGTTACATTTTGAAATGTAAAAAAAAAAAATTTGTTTGGTTGACCATAGATTAAGATGCCTTTAAAAGGCATACAAATAGACTGCTAATGAGTACCACTGTTGCTTAACCGCTTCCCGACCGCCCTATAGCAGATATACTATAGGGCAGTGATGGCGAACCTTTTTGAGCCCGAGTGCCCAAAACTGCAACACAAACCAACTTTTTTATTTCAAAGTGCCAACACTGCAATTAACCACTTGCCTACCTGGACGCACTGACAGACGGCACTGATCGGTGGCACTGCTGGGCATCATTGATGGGTGGCACTGATGGGCAGCACTGATGGGCGACACTGCTGGGCACTGACAGGTGGCACTGCTGGGCAGCACTGACAGGCGACACTGCTGGGCACTGATGGGTGACACTGCTGGGCACTGATGGATGACACTGCTGGACACTGCTGGGCATCATTGATGGGTGGCACTGATGGGCAGCACTGATGGGCGACACTGCTGGGCACTGACAGGTGGCACTGCTGGGCAGCACTGACAGGCGACACTGCTGGGCACTGATGGGTGACACTGCTGGGCACTGATGGATGGCACTACTGGGCATCATTGATGGGTGGCACTGATGGGCAGCACTGATGGGCGACACTGCTGGGCACTGACAGGTGGCACTGCTGGGCAGCACTGACAGGCAACACTGCTGGGCACTGATGGGTGACACTGCTGGGCACTGATGGATGGCACTGCTGGGCATCATTGATGGGTGTGCACTGATGGGCAGCACTGATGGGCGATACTGCTGGGCACTGACATGTGGCACTGCTGGGCAGCACTGACAGGTGGCACTGCTGGGCAGCACTGACAGGCGACACTGCTGGGCACTGATGGATGGCACTGCTGGGCATCATTGATGGGTGGCACTGATGGGCAGCACTGATGGGCGACACTGCTGGGCACTGACAGGCGACACTGCTGGGCACTGATGGATGGCACTGCTGGGCATCATTGATGGGTGGCACTGATGGGCAGCACTGATGGGCGACACTGCTGGGCACTGACAGGCGACACTGCTGGGCACTGATGGATGACACTGCAAGCAGTTAATCTCACCTCTGGCAGCGTCGGTGTGGCTTCCAACCCAGCAGCTCATTCCCATTCATGCTGAACACGTTGCCCCTGGCCCCGGAGCAGTGTGGGAGCCTCTTCCTCTCTTCCGCGCCCATCCCTGGGTACATCACCCCTGGTGCCAGAGCCGCATTGGAGCCGTTTCCTCTCGTCCACGCCCACCCTGGCCCCAGAGACATGTGGGAAATGTAGTTTGATGGGGGTCCAGTGTGGACAGGATCTGGATGGCCGGTCCGTGTGCGCTCATCATCTTCTTCCTGGCGTGCCCACTGAGATGGCTCTGCGTGCCAGCTCTGGCACACGTGTCATAGGTTCGCCATCACTGCTATAGGGCATCATGGGTGCGCAAAATCACGTATATATACGTGATTTTGCATCCCAGTAGGGGGTACGTGCAAGGCGCAACCAGGTCACATTACATTTGTGGGATAATTGGGATAATTGTCACCGTTTACTTGAATAGGTCGTGTTCGGCAGGGTTACTGCGATAGGAGCTATAGTTTTTGACACTGGTGTGAAGCAAAGCATTGCAAAAATGGCACGGCAAGTGCACACCCCTGTCTACTGCCTTTCAGCCTAAAGGGGGGGGGGGGTGCTAAAAACGCAGCTCAACTGTGTTTTTAATACCCCCTCCCTAACCATAAATGAGCCCTTATTCCTCTGTTATTTCATCATTAGGCTTATGTGATAAAGTAATAAATAATGATACTTCCCTGACCCTTTGTCTCCCAAAACATACATCTGTGTGCCTTTTCAGAAATACAAATATGACATATCCCTTTTGTTCTCACTGCTGTCTACCCCCACATAACAGACTTTCAAGAGGCAATCTTTTATCTGAAAGCATTTCATAAGCTGGCTGGTACAAGTTTCCACATATGTAAGTGTGGAAACAATATTTGTCAATTGCTGCGGTTGATATTTGAAAGATTTCCTGTAAGAAACTTGTGCTCGTATTCATAATGATTGCAAGCAGCATTGGTGCCTATAACAAAGAATATACAGTTGTGTCCAAAAATATTCAACCCCCAATGCTGTAAAGGGGTTTAGGGACTATAGTGTACATTTGGAATTGTATTCAGAATCAAATCCTACAAGGACGTTGTAACTACCCAAATGCAACTAAAATGACATCAATTGTTTATGTAATACAGTAGTAAATGGTTCTTATGTGGTTTCTTCATTGCCACAATTATTCAACCCCTTAAAGACTACCACTCTGAAGAACAGAGGTTCATACAGGTGCTTTCCATCAGGTATTGAAAACACCTGTGGATGTCACCGAGCAGCAATCAAGCATAATAAGCACCAATTAGGCAGCTTTAAAATGACTGTGATACTCAGCTCCTTCTAGACATTTACTGGTGTGGTTACAAACATGGTGAAGGCAAGAGAATGGTCCAGGAAGACAAGAGAAGAGGTGATTTCTCTTCACAGGAAGGGCAATGGCTATAAGAAGATTGCAAAGATGTTAAACATACCAAGAGACACCTTAGGAAGCATCATTCGCAAATTCAAGGCAAAGGGCACTGTTGAAACGCTACCTGGTCGTGGCAGAAAGAAGATGCTGACTTCGACTGCTGTGCGCTACCTGAAGCGTAGAGTGGAGAGAAGTCCCCGTGTGACTGCTGAGGAACTGAGAAAAGATTTGTCAGATGTGGGTACAGAAGTTTCAGCCCAGACAATAAGACGCACACTGCGTAATGAAGGCCTCCGTGCCAGAACTCCCAGGCGTACCCCCTTTGCTGTCTCCAAAGAATAAGAAGAGTCGACTGCAGTATGCCAAAAGCCATGTGGACAAACCACAAAAGTTGTGGGATAGTGTTCTGTGGACTGATGAAACAAAATTAGAACTGTTTGGGCCCATGGATCAACGCTATGTTTGGAGGAGGAAGAACAAGGCCTATGATGAAAAGAACACCTTGCCTACTGTGAAGCATGGTGGAGGGTCAATCATGCTTTGGGGCTGTTTTGCTTCTGCAGGTACAGGGAAGCTTCAGCGTGTGCAAGGTACCATGAATTCTCTTCAGTACCAGGAGATATTGGATGGAAACGTGATGCAGTCCGTCACACACCTGAGGCTTGGGAGACGTTGGACCTTTCAACAGGACAATGATCCCAAGCATACCTCCAAGTCCACTAGAGCATGGTTGCAGAGGAAAGGCTGGAACATTTTGGAGTGGCCATCGCAGTCACCAGACTTAAATCCGATTGAGAACCTCTGGTGGGACTTAAAGAAAGCAGTTGCAGTGCGCAAGCCTAAGAATGTGACTGAACTGGAGGCCTTTTGCCCATGAAGAATGGGCGAAGATACCCGTAGATCGCTGCAAGACACTTGTGTCAAGCTATGCTTCACGTTTAAAAAGCTGTTATAAACTGTAAAAGGATGCTGTACTAAGTACTAAGATTGAATGTCACTTGGGGGTTGAATAAAACTGATAATGCTGTGAGCACAGAAAAGACATTTGTGGTTATTTTCATTATAACTGTTATGTTATATTTGTCTGACCTACAAGTGCCTCTTTAATGTAAATGTAAGCAAGATGACTGAATGATCAAAAGCAATGTCAAACTGGCCAAAACACTCAATTTCAGTGGGGGTTGAATAATTTTGGACACAACTGTAGACTCTGATAATGTAGAACATGGGAATTTCACTGTGAAAATCAGATGTTTGCCTGACTTTCATCATACCTTAACCTTGAGTATAGCAACATTTTTAAACATTTGTTGTTTTGCTGCCTTTCTTGAAATGTGTCTTTTTTTTTTTACATCATATAATTTAAATGCCCCAAAGCTTCTTTTATGTCATATAGTTCAACTGCAATCTGTAAAAGGCAAAAGTACTTACTCACTGCTTCTCTTTTACATACTCTTAACCTCCCTAGCAGTCTGATTATGTCATTCTGTGCTGAAAGTGGTACATTTTTTTGCATGGAAATATGTTGTTTTTTTTATTGTAGGCCTGTAATTCTTAGTAATAGTTCACTGAAATCTGTCCGAACAAGAGTCTAGTATACATCCCAGGTATGATAACATTTGAAATACGAAATCATAAATTATAATAAATAATCATAAAAATTAATAATATAATAATAATAAATTTAATTCAATAATATAATCAAACTAAAAACACTGAAATTTGAAATATAGCGCTAAGTTCACACATCACTGAGCAAAGTCGCAAAATCGTTTTCAGTGTCTGATGACGAATTTCCCTACGAATCATTATCACTCAATTCTGCAAGTGGTTCTAATTTACTATCGCTGTACTCTAGCTGGTATAAAACCGCTTTTGACCTAAAGGGACACTTTTTGGACGCCATGGACTTTTTTCAGTTTCAAGGCAAAAAGAACAGTAAAAATGCAGGCAGGGTACAGGACAAAGCACTCGGAACAAAATGTATATGAAATGGTTTGATACAGTAATGTTTTACTATGTGATTTTAGTGTATTGAGTGAATGTCACATTTTTACATTTTTGAATTTCCCACCGATTGCATCCCCCATACGTCCCGACGCTCGCAGGGACCGGAACCCGGAAGATGGATGCCGGAGATCGCAGGGGACACTGCAGGGGGGACATCGCAGGAGAGCAGGACAAGGTAAGTGCTGGAGGGAATCATGAGCAACACTGCAGTGTATTCCCGAGTGTAGCTCGGGGTTACCGCTTCTGGTACTGAAAGTTAACCCTGAGCTACGCTCTGGAATATCGCCAGGGGGGTTAAGGTGGAAATACACGATTACAAAATCGACCGATCAATCATCCGGCGACCGAGAGGCATTCGTTCATTGGTCGAAATTGTGGCCCACATTAACCGATCTAGAAAAATCGTTCGTCGGGCAATACGTAGTGTTAACGTCTTCCATACAAGTGGAAGTGATGCAGTGTGCGTGTGACCTTGTAGCCACGCCCTTCCGGCCAGAACGAGCGATATACACAACAATTGACAGCAATGAGTATAATATAGTTTATTACATTATCTATATACATAAATAGTGATACATAAAATATAATATGCAGAATTCTGGTTTCATTATCTCATTAGGCCAATCTACTTTTAACATTTGAATTTTGTGTTTGTGTTTACGAACATTCCCTGGACATAAACATCCGGGTCATCTTCTGTTTCCACTCATGCGTGATAGCGCTTGATAGATTTTTTTTGGTACGACCGTCATACCACCGCATACAAAATCGGTTGTTCGTATGCGAAATGACAATATTTGTTCAACGGATTTTTTTGTTCACAATATCGTTATCGGTTAAAACATCCTGCTCATCACCGAAGAGAAAATTGTTCGATCAGTGGTTATGCAAAATTTTTCAGACAATTTTCTTATCGTGTGTACTGGGCATACCAGTGTTTCCGTGAAAATAAGACACTGTCTTATAATATTTTTGGCTCAAAAAAACACACTAGGTCTTATTTTCGGGGTAGGTCTTATTTTTTTAATGTTCAGGTGTGGACAGTGGTGCAGAGGTGAGCTGCAGGCAGTTGTGGATGAGGGTTACTATAGAGAGGGTCAGTTGATGACAGATGTGAGCTACAGTCAGCTGTTGCAGGGGTGACTTGACAGGTGAGTTTCAGACAGGGTGCAGATATGAGCCACAGACAGGGTGCAGGGGTGAGTTGCAGAGAGGGGGTGCAGGAGTGAGTTGCAGATAGGGGATGCAGAGGTGAGCTGTGGCTGGGGGGTGCAGAGGCAAGCTGTGGCTAAGGGGTGCAGAGATGAGCTGTGCGCAGGGGGGTGGGTTGCAACTCAGCTCACCGCTGCACCCCCCCCCCCCAGCTGCAGCTCACCTATGCACCCTGTCTGCAACTCACCTGTCAATTTACCTTTACAACACCTGACTGCAGCTCACCTTTGCACATCCCCCCCTCCCCCTCCACTGCCCTCATAGGCTTAGCTAGCTTTGCAAAACAAAGCTGTCAGCAGCCGGCCACTCTCTATAGTAATTCCCATTTTGAGTCCTATCTTCCCACACAATGCACCAAGCGCACTCACTCACTGCTCCGCTTCTTCCCCACTGGCCAGCTATCACCCCTGGGGCATTAGGCTGCATGATGAGATTCCCCGGCCCACCCCTAAACACACTGCACACGGCGCCCACAGATATCTTTTCCTTGGGTGCTGTCACTTACAAAAGGTACTGTCACTTGCAAACACAAAAGCCACGCTTCTCTATTTATAAGAGACAGTAGATATTGGTGTGCACAGGGACAGTGCTGGAACAGCGTTCCACCACGTTCTGGCTGAAACAAAGCCCTGATCACAACTTGGTCTTTTTTCCAGGGTAGGTCTTATACTTTAGCAATTCCCAAAAATAGTACTAGGTCTTATTTTCGAGGTAGGTCTTATTTTCGGGGAAACAGGGTAGTACAGATAGATTAGTGTGGTTGCCACCGTCCCTATATTGTGTGAACATCGAACAATTGTACTCATAATGGAATTCTAAAGGCAGCTTTGGTGGATACCACTGGACAGGTTTTGTACTTTGTCTCAAGTCTCAATAAGTGATATTCAAAATCCTCCACCTCTTGTTTGGAATCTTTCATGGAAATTGTGTTTTTATGCATTTGGTATACTTTTTTTATCTGTATAACTAAATATTGATATGAAATGTGAAAAAATCTGTTATTGGCAGGGTTCCTTCAAAATCCCATTATCTCTTATACTGTAAGCTCCAAGGAGCAGGGCCCTCCTTTTCCTCTTGTATTGAACTGTATTGTTGCTGTATTGTCTCCCGTTATATTGTAAAGTGCTGAGCAAACTGTTGGCGCTATATAAATCCTGTATAATAATAATAATAATAAATAATAATGAGTACAATTGTTCGACTTTTACATACTCTAATTGTTTTGCTGCCATGCTATGTATATTAGTGTTAGACCATTAGTATTTGCAAACAAAATCTTTCAATCTCCAGTTCAGCAGTATCAGGTATACATTTCACCCATTGACTGCGATTGTAGTTAATGTAACATTGGTTCACCCCCACTAGCAGCTCAATGACATGAACAAAGCTAGTACTCTGGCTTATTACAAGGTCTTGGACGCTTCAGTGAGCATTGTACTCAAGCTAACCCTGGAATTGCAGCTGGAGGTGTGAATGTGTTTCTGTGGCCAAAACTTCCTCACTAACATGAACGTAACATTCCCAGTATTGCAACCTACAGTGGAGCTCCTGGAACACTCTGGACAGAAATTGCCTACTCCTGCACACTTTTGGGTTGATAAGTGTTTAGTAAATGAATTAAACACGTTTAGGGGTTGATTTACTAAAACTGAAGCGTGCAAAATCTGGTGCACCTCTGCATAGAAACCAATCAGCTACAGTACCAGTTTTTTTTTGGGCAAAGCCAGGGGCGGACTGACAACTCATGGGGCCCCCGGGCAATAGGGGATCATGGGGCCCCTGTGTCCTTGCCCAAACTCAAAAAAGCCTATGAAAAAGGTACCAGGGGCATCTCATGGGGCCCCCTACTGACCCCATGCCCTCAGGTAGTGCCCGAGTTTCCAAATGGTCAGTCCGCCCCTGGGCAAAGCTTACTGTAATTGAACAAGCTGAAGCTACCATGCACAGCTGTAAACCAAACTAAAATGACTAGTTATGGACTCAGCCAGGATTAGTTGTTTTTTTGTGTTAAATTCATATATTAACCACTTGCCTGCCGGCACTTATACCCCCTTCCTGCCCAGGTCAATTTTCAGCTTTCAGCGCCGTCGCACTTTGAATGACAATTGTGCGGTCATGCAACACTGTACCCATATGAAATTTTTTATCATTTTTTTCAAGGAAATAGAGCTTTCTCTTTTTGGTATTTAATCACAACTGGGTGTTTTATGTTTTGTGTTATAAACAAAAAAAGAGCAAAATATTTGAAAAAAAAAAGTTTTTCGTTTGTTTCTATTATAACATTTAGCAAATAGGTAATTTTTCTCCTTCACTGATGTGCATTGATGAGGCTGCACTGACAGGCAGCACTGATGGGCACTGATAGGCGGCACTGATGGGCACTGATAGGTGGCACTGATGAGGTGGCATGGATAGGCAGCACTGATAGGCTTCACTGATAGGTGGCACTGATGAGCTGGCACTGATGATGCTGCACTGAAATACAGAGGACTTAAAGCCATTAATACTGGAATTCTATATGTTGAGCACTTTTGGTCAATATGAGAGAATTTGATGTCTATATATGCTTTATTGGTACCCCTTAAAAAGGGGGCATAATGCGAGACCTGTGGAATGTCATGTTTTTGTTTTGTTATGCTCTTAAAGATGTCTTTGTTTGAATTAAAGGAGTTGTTCATGTGCTTTTTGACCACCAGACTTATTATTTAATATATGAATTTAACACAAAAAACCCCACTGATCCTGGTTGAGTCCTTAACTAGTCATTTTAGTTTGGTTTACAGTTGGATATCTGATTGGGGACTCTCGGATTATTAACCATTTTTTGATCTTGAGGTTTTTTTGGGAGGTTTTAAATTACCATGCACAGCTGCATCGAATTTTGCACTCTCCGGTTTTAGTAAATCAACCTCTTAGTTATTAATAATCTTTAAGGGTAATTCCACTTTTAAAAAAAAAAAAAGTGAAACAAGAGACAGCCAAGCATACATCTTACAGCCTTAGGGTCAGTTCACACCACATGCAGTCCGGTGCATTTTTTTTCTGCATCAAACAAGCATGAACAGTAGGTTGTATGAATTCCAATGGCAAAGTTCACACCATTTCAGTGCATTCCAGTACAGCCAACAAATGTAGAACATGCTGAATTTTTCCTGCAAAGAACTGTAGTGGATGACAGAAAAATGCATCAAAAACTCACCAAAACGTATTACAGCACAAACAAAACAAAACAGGAAACTTAAAAAAAAAAAAAAACAAAAATAACAAGAGGGAACAAAAATCCGCACTGGAATACATTGAAAATGCATCAAAAACAAGCATGCAGAAATGCATTCAGAACCCATCCAGACTGTTTTTCTGTGGTGTGGCCCTGGGTGGTATGACTTTCCATTCTATTCTGAGGACAAAACAGATTGCCACAAGTTCAAGTGATGATTCAATTTGCTAATTGCCATCAACATCTGAAATGCCAGTTCTGTGAGCAACATCTTTATGTACTCCTTGACACGCTGCGTCTGAAGGTATTTATGATCGATTTTTATTTTACTGTCTTTTAGAGTATGCTATATAACAAAGCTAAACTGAATGCCCTACTGCCTTATAAAGCAAAAGACCAGGTCAATCCTGCCTGTATTTGTACCATAACATAGCTTGCTCTGCTTCCTCTATCCTCTCATCATGAATTTATACCCTGCAACTATCGTGGCTGTTATGGTCTTCTCACATTGTAGACATAATTTACCAGAGAGATATCCATAGCACTATGAACACTGTGATCAGTTTAATTCTCATGCGATAGTCGTAATTATGCAATTTGACATTTTCAGATAAGTAGGCCAAATGGAGCCTAAGACCTGTGTGTAGATAAGCCTGGTTGGAAAGAGCTTGTTAAAATGGAAGGAGCTTGTCTATCATCTAACAGGCATGTGGGCAAGGTACTAAGATAGAAAATGTGGTATTCTGCTCTTCTTACAAACATATTGTAGTCCACAGTTTCAATGTGCAGCAAATTCTTGCCTATAGAGAAGAAACACTGTGCAATGGACTATAATTTGTTTCTATCATTTACTGGTGTAGCGCCCTCCTAGTTGCTAGGTGAGGTAAATTTAGTTTGGCTCATCTGTAGGCAGAGGAGCATGGGTTAATTTGTGTTGTTACAGTGATCTGCTAGCTCCCTCTGTTTTCTGGAACTCTGTGGATAGTTCTAGAATCTAGTGGATGGAGAAGCAGAGACTGCAACCTGAATATATATGGAGTTCCCACTAATCCCTGAGGATGCAAGGCGTAGAAGTGGGGGAACAACCCATAAATACTCAGGATCCTGGCAGTCAGGGAGCAAAGTGCAGGGTCCAGTCGCCTGGAGGGGACCTCTGTGCTGGGCAGAAGGAATGCCAGAAGAGAGAAATTCAGAGGAAGAGTGCAGGAGAAGCTGGAAGACTCACACCGTTTATTAGCCTCACCTAGGTTTGGCCAAAGACATCCTGAAATCAAGACCCAGCCTGTATAGCAGTGTGCCCATACAGCAACATATTGGATTCCAGGAACCAAAGGTTACTGAGTAACTTCCATTTCAGCTTACCCCATGCCTGTACAGAGAAGACAGTAAGGCGCAATTCTTTACATGTCTGGGACCAGGGGACAGCTTAGAGCCAGCGCAAAGCAGCCAGAGGCCCATATTTCTACCTTGGGACAGTAGTAGTCAGGTGCTTTTGCTTTATTATTCCTGCTAGAAGCAGAACTCACATCTTAAAGTCTGAAAACTTTTTTATATTCTTTTAACCGTATCCTCATTCCCATGGGTGGGCGGCATTGTTAAAGTCGTTTTTTAGCAGCCAGAGACATTAGCAAGTCCTCAAGAGTTATCCAGGTTTTTCAGTTCTAGGCATCCCATATTCCCCATTTCCTATCCAAGTTCTACCCAAAAATAAACAAAACAAAAAAAATCAAACTCCCTAGACTATTTTCTGGAGCCATTTGTGATGAAAATTCCTGTCTGGCTGTGAGTGTTGTGTGGGGGAATAGGCTCAAAATGCAGCACCTTTTCAGAGGTAGCGTTACACTGGGGAATGTCAATTTACGTTATCTGCTTTAGGATTTGTAGATGTGCTGGTTTTATAGCTGAACTCTGGACACAAGTAAGTCTATTAACTCACTTTGTGTGCACTAAATTGCTTTGTAACATAGTTATTATATTGTAGACATAGTGGTGACATCATCACTATGCTGTACACAGCCTTTACAGAGTACAGAGCAGTGGGAGGGGCTCAGCAGGCCAACCCACTACAGGCTGCCTGCAGATAACTACAGGAGGGGGGTGGAGACAAGACCAGTCTTCTTGCACAAGAAAAGAGCAGCAGCGCCCGGTCTTTATTACAGGAAGCTCTAATATAAAGGAAGTTTTACACAGGATTGCTGCACAGATCTGGAAGACATACACAAAGCATGCCAAGAAGTAAAAATACACATGCCTCTTGTATTTAGAAAACATTTTCTTAACCGAGAAGTTCATCCTTAAAGTGGAGTTCCAGCTGAAAAAAAAAATGTCAGCAGCTACAAATTTGTAGCTGCTGACTTTTAAAATACAGCCACTTACCTGGCCCTCGGTCCAGTGGTGTCCTCCCCACCGATAGTTTCACCGGCCGTCTTCTTTGCCTGGCGCCGGCATCTTCAGTGTGGGCACCCGGCTGTGATAGCTTGCAGCTTCACAGCTGGGTGCACGCTGCGCATTTGAGAGAAGCGCTGCGCTTTGCGAATGGCCCCGTAGTCTTCTGGGACCTCTCACGTATCCTAGAAGACTACGTGGAGGGAGGACAACTTTCGCTTCCGATTGCCTAGGCCAGGGGTGTCCAAACTATGGCCATCCAGCTTTTGAAGTACTACAAGTCCCATCATGCCTCTGGGTGTCTTGCCTGTGGATGTCAGAGTCTTGCAAGGCCTCATGGGACTTGCAGTTCCTCAACACCTGGAGGGCCATAATTTTGACACCCCTGACCTAGGCGATCGCAGCGGAAGTGAGAGTGGGTGTCACGGGTGCAAGATCGCCGCCACCAATATGCGAAAATCTCACGATCACTGCCACCAATATGTCACGATCGCGCGGCGTCAGACCCTTAGACCTTCTCACCAAACTCGTGACCGAAGGACCAGCCGATCTAAAACCGCGATGTGACATGCGTAACAATGCCCACAAACAGCTGCACCCTGCACAACGATTTTCCAGCTAATGGACTACAATCTGTGCCTGCAGCCTGAATGCGCTTGTTACTGGGTCGGGTTAATTACGCAACTAACCCTTCACTGCCACCACCCCTTTTTGTACAGAGAAAGGGGAAACTCTCTTTATCAAATATACACTGTAATAGTAGAAAAGTTGTCTGTCCAATACGGTCACCACAGGCTGATTGGGCAGAGGATTAAACAAACACAGTAGCGTCTCTTTAGAGGCAGGAATTCGTAAATTGCAATTAAGCGCTTTAGAAACAGTTTAACACTTTCAGAAAGAAAGATATATTACTAAAAGAGTCAAACAGGTGCAATAAAATATTTACAGAAAAAGATGTAACTAAGATATATATATATATATATATATATATATATATATATATATATATACATACAAAGAACCATAGCACAGCAAAGACATATCAGAGAGAAAGTTAAAGGGTAAAGTTACTTGCCAATAAAGCCTTTGATGTAAGCAGATCCAAGTTGCAGAGCAGAATGGTGCTTTGATCTCCCACTGTTACGATGGAAAAAATGGGAGAAGTTTTCAACTTAACTTTTTAGGCCTGCTAGCCTGTGTTTTAAAGTCCCCCAGCAGGGGGTGGCTCTGAGTAACTGACCAATACTCTGTTTAGGGAGGGATCGTCGGGCGGACTCTGAATTAGAACCAACATCTTCATAATCCATGATATGAAACATAGGGGACAAACTGAGTTGAGGAATGTTCATTTAATTCTGTCACCTAAGCTGCTAGATTTTATGAGGTTACAATCTCTTTCAATTCCTGGTGAGAGGTGAGAGATTACACATGTTCTGGGGCAGCCAGGCTCTGTCTCTCTTGGGGGGCTTTGTAGCTCTGGGCCCCCTGCTGCTCTACCTGCCAGTGACACTTTTAACACACACACACATCTGTCACTGTGCCTCTCAGGAAGGGAGGGGGAAGGAGAATGAGAAATGAGAGACACAATATATACTCCGTACCAAGATGGAGGTGCCTACAAAATGGCTGAACTGCGTACTTCACTGTGTTTTGCGCAGTTTTTGCGACAGTGGGTACCTGTCAAATTTGGGTACCAGCTCCTCCCCTCGCTCCCCAAAGGTGCCAATCCTTAATGGGGAATGGGGGACAAAGCATTAAAGTGGAACTTCCCCTTTTGGGTGGAACTCCGCTTTAAGTCTGGTGCTTTTTTAGAAACTTTTCCATACCTGTGCAAGTATAATAAAAAATCTTTAATTGAACAGCTCCACCCATTATTTGCTATATGCATGTGTCATGGAATGCTTCCTTATGGCTGTATAATGAGATAACAGAATTAAATCATGAATAATGTGCTGCAGATGTCTTCCTGTCATTGCGAAGACATATAGAGAATGTGTGTTAGAAGGTGTCCTTGTTTTTCTGCAGTCGTTTATATTCCGGCTAACCCGGTGAAAGTGTTTAGAATGAGAGAGCAAAGCCTTGATTATAATGAACATTACACTCAATGTCATCCTATAAAAACTTCACAAGGTTCAAGAACACTTCACCGCTGTAACAGCACACTGTCATTTTGGTGTATATACTAGCAGTACTTTCTAAATGTGCCATGTAAGTATACTTTTTTGCCTAAAGTAACTTCATGAAAACTATTAGCGAAGGCGTAACCCAACTTTCTGGCGCAATTAAACACTTCACTTTACTTACAGCACTTATGGTCTTTTCTGTTCTTTACAGGCTTTTAAAATATTTCTTTTCATAAGCAATGTTTGGATAGCTCCATCACCTGGAGGTACAACAGGTACACTTGTGCAATAAATACTCCATAATGCACAAGCACAAAAAAGGAATTAAAGAGGAACTTCACCAGCTCACCCCAGGGGTAATTTTACTTTTAACCACCTCTGAATAGCCTACTCACCCTCCAAGCGCACGGCAGGTCCTGACATCACCAGGAGTCCTAGCGGCTGACATCACCAGGCGTCTTAGCAGCTTACCCCCGATAATGCTCCATTGTGCATATGCAGTTACATAGACCTAAAGGCTCCTGAGATGCATTAAGTGGGTACCCTAGGAGGCCTCATGCAGGGCCATGTTTTGCCAAGGTGAGAAAGGCAGAAGCTCAGGGTGCACTCAGAAATGCATTCCCTCTTCTCAAAAAAACATTTTTACGATTTTTTTTTTTTAATTTTCTGATTGTTGTATGTTGCCCTGCTCTACAGAATAAAATTTAGCAAAAACAACAGCAACTGAATTACCTACTGAACTCCCACAGTCTTGTGAAATCAGAGAAAGTGTAATACACAAAATGCACTTGAAGAAACAGCCAATCAGCTCACGGTGCACTCAGAAATGCATTCCCTCTTCTGAACAAAAAAAATTTGTACGATTTTTTTTTGTAATTTTCTGATTTTTGTATGTTGCCCTGCTCTACAGAATAAAATTTTGCAAAAACAACAGCAACTGAATTACCTACTGAACTCCCACAGTCTTGTGAAATCAGAGAGTGTAATACACAAAATGCACTTGAAGAAACAGCCAATCAGCTCACGATGCACTCAGAAATGCATTCCCTATTCTCAAAAAAAAAGTTTACGATTTTTTTTTAATTCTCTGATTGTTGTATGTTGCCCTGCTCTAACAATAAAATTTAGCAAAAAAAACAACAACTGAATAACCTACTGAACTCCCACAGTCTGGTGAAATCAGAGAAAGTGTAATGCACAAAATGCACTTGAAGAAACAGTCAATCAGCTTGGGGTGCACTCAGAAATGCATTCCCTCTTCTCAAAAATACATTTTTACAATTTTTTGTTTCTAATTTTCTGATTATTGTATGTTGCCCTGCTATACAGAATACAATTTAGCAAAAAAACAGCAACTGAATTACCTACTGAACTCCCACAGTCTTGTGAAATCTGGGAAAGTGTAATACACAAAATGCACTTGAAGAAACAACCAATCAGAATCTTATTGAATTAACCTCACTTCTCTTTGCATATTGAATAAGTGTGTTAGTCCTACCCAGGAAACATTACTATACAGGTGAAACTCGAAAAATTAGAATATCGTGCAAAAGTTCACTTATTTCAGTAATGCAACTTAAAAGGTGAAACTAATATATGAGATAGACTCATTACATGCAAAGCAAGATAGTTCAAGCCGTGATTTGTCATAATTGTGATGAATATGGCTTACAGCTCATGAAAACCCCAAATCCACAATCTCAGAAAATGAGAATATTGTGAAAAGGTGCAATATGCTCGGCTCATAGTGTTCCACTCTAATCAGCTAATTAAGCCATAACACCTGCAAAGGGTTCCTGAGCCTTTAAATGGTCTCTCAGTCTGGTTCAGTAGGAATCACAATCATGGGAAAGACTGCTGACCTGACAGTTGTGCAGAAAACCTTCATTGACACCCTCCATAAGGAGGGAAAGCCTCAAAAGGTAATTGCAAAAGAAGTTGGATGTTCCCAAAGTGCTGTATCAAAGCACATTAATAGAAAGTTATGTGGAAGGGAAAAGTGTGGAAGAAAAAGGTGCACAAGCAGCAGGGATGACCGCAGCCTGGAGAGGATTGTCAGGAAAAGGCCATTCAAAAGTGTTGGGGACTTTCACAAGGAGTGGACTGAAGCTGGAGTCAGTGCATCAAGAGCCACCAAACACAGACGGATCCTGGACATGGGCTTCAAATGTCGTATTCCTCTTGTCAAGCCTCCCCTGAACAACAAACAACGTCAGAAGCGTCTTACCTGGGCTAAAGAAAAACAGACCTGGTCTGTTGCTCAGTGGTCCAAAGTCCTCTTTTCTGATGAGAGCAACTTTTGCATCTCATTTGGAAACCAAGGACCCAGAGTATGGAGGAAGAATGGAGAGACACACACTGCAAGATGCTTGAAGTCCAGTGTGAAGTTTCCACAGTCTGTGTTGATTTGGGGAGCCATGTCATCTGCTGGTGTTGGTCCACTGTGCTTCATTAAGTCCAGGGTCAACGCAGCCATCTACCAAGAGATATTGGAGCACTTCATGCTTCCTTCCACAGACGAGCTTTATGGGGATGCTGACTTCATTTTCCAGCAGGACTTGGCACCTGCCCACACTGCCAAAAGCACCAAAACCTGGTTCAATGACTGTGGGATTACTGTGCTTGATTGGCCAGCAAACTCGTCTGACCTGAACCCTGTAACAAGCGTGCACACAGTGAAGGATGCAGCCTCCATTTTGTTAAGAATCTCCATTTTCTCCCCTCATACTTTCCCCCTCCCTCTCTGAGAGGCACAGTGACATATGGCAGTGTGTGTGTTAAAAGTGTCACAGACCAGAGCCCAGCAGGGGGGCTATGAGCTATATGACCCCCAAGGGAGCTAGGGCCTCACTGTCCAAAGAACCTGTAAAATTTAGCACCTCGTAAAAAGATAGCGCAACCTTCCCAGGAGTTCAAGGCTTTCCAGAGAAGCAGGAAACCAGATAACCTTTTTAAAAATCAATTTTTCCCCTATGTCTCATATCTTGTAGTATGAGAGACTTACATAAAAACCAGGCATATCTTCAGATTGGCCACGAGGAGACAAACAGTTTGGTAGGTCACACTCCCTGACTGGAATACCTAGGAAAGCAGAAAAGTAGATCTCGTGAACCATTCAAATATGTATTTCATATTTCATATCTACCCGCTCCTCAGATGCAGCTGCATAATAATCTACCCGCGGGTGGAATGTCACTTGTGCATAGGAAAAGTTATGAGCAAAATATGAGTTATGAGAGATTTTGGCTCTAGTTTAGGCCTCTGCCCGATGATCCCTCCCAAAACGGGGCATTGGTCCTTGACTTCAGAGACACCCCCTGCTAGGGAACTAAGTCTAAGAGCTAAGTTGAACAAGTCTCCCGTTTAACATCAGAACCACCTGGGGAGACCCGTACCCTTTCGCTCTGAAACTTGATCTGCAAACCCAAGGCTGATTGGCAAGTACTTTAAACCTTTAACCTCCTTTCTGTTACCTCTTTGCTGTGCTGTTGTTCTCTGTATATTTATATACATATTGGTTACATCTTTTTTCTGTAAATATTTTTATTGCACCCTTTTAGACCTTTTAGTAATAAATCTTTCCTTCTGAAAGTGTTGAACTGTTTCTATAGCTCTTAATTGCAATTGACGAATTCCTGCCTTTAAAAAGAGTGCTACTGTGTTTGTTTAACCATCTGTATAACCGGCCTGCGATGACCGTGTTATACATACGATTATCTCAACCATTATAGTGTTATAGCTGATATTGCCTAGTTTCCTCTAGTGTGAAGGGTTAATTGCGTAATTAACCTGACCCAGTAACAATCGCTCAGGCTGCCGGGACATAGATTGTGCTCCAATTAGCTGGAAAATCGTTGAGCAGGGTGCAGCTGGGTGTTATGTGGCATTGTTACATACATGACATTGCGGTTATAAATTGGCTAGTCCTTCGGTCACAAGTTTGGTGAGAAGGGCTGGGGTCTGACGCTGCGTTCGTCACATATTGGTGACAGCGATCGTGGAATCGTCACATATTGGTGGCAGCGATCTTGCGTCCGTCAGAAACCCCATAGAGAATCTATGGGGCATTGCCAAGAGAAAGATGAGAGACATGAGACTGAACAATGCAGAAGAGCTGAAGGCCGCTATTGAAGCATCCTGGTCTTCCATAACACAGTTCCATAACACCTCAGCAATGCCACAGGCTGATAGCTTCCATACCACGCTGCATTGAGGCAGTAATTTCTGCAAAAGGGGCCCAAACCAAGTACTGAGTACATATGCATGCTTATACTTTTCAGAGGTCCGATATTGTTCTATGTACAATCCTTGTTTTATTGATTGCATGTAATATTCTAATTTTCTGAGATTGTGGATTTGGGGTTTTCATGAGCTGTAAGCCATAATCATCACAATTATGACAAATCACGGCTTGAACTATCTTGCTTTGCATGTAATGAGTCTATCTCATTTATTAGTTTCACTTTTTAAGTTGCATTACTGAAATAAATGAACTTTTGCACGATATTCTAATTTTTCGAGTTTCACCTGTATACGTGATGGTGGCCAAAAGATCTGCCACTAACCACTCTTTTATACATTTTTCCACCTGAGACCTACAGGCCTGTAGAAATGATCGTGCATAGTTATGTAAACATTTTCCATAAGAAAAATCTCTCTCCAATATATGTAATGCAATTTAATGCTTATGGCTAACCTATGATAAATAAGATAGATTCACTCATTAAGGACTCCTTTGCACTAACAGTAGCACTATGGAGAGAATTCCACAATGGATTGCTTTTCAGAGAATGTTAAACATGCCACCTTCTTACCACCTGTTTTTACCCCTAAAAGCTTGGACTACAACCCACAACCATGTGCATTGCACACAGTTGCAGTTCAGTACTAATAATTTCAATGGGGCACTTTTGGCACATGTACTGCCCACCAGAATCAACAGGGGGTTAAATTATTACCATGGCATGTGAACACCCCCATCTGCTGCCTTTGCAGTCAAAGGGGGAGTAGTTGGGAAGTGGTAAAAATGCATGTAAACTGCAAGTGTAAACATGCCCTCAATCTAATTAGGTTCAGGTAAATTTCCCACATTTACATCGAACAGGGTTTTGAAGGTGCCTGGGAAGACTAGTGTAGCACCCTCTAGCATGCTACTAGAATAGTGTAGTGTATTGTAGGTAAAATCATGGTAGTTGTGTGAGTCTGTGATTGAGGTCAGGTTATTGCAGGTCAGCTGGATGACTCAACAGGTTGTGGCTCTGTTGTCTTCTTCTGACTCTGGAGGGCCATAGAATCTTTCAGAAGTTGGTAAGCAGGAAGGGGTGGAGATCTGTTCTGCATGATGGGAGTCCGGCCAATCCCAGGTTTGAAGGCCCTGGTGGTGGACTGGCCCATAAATATGGGAGAATCAGGCTGACAGAAGAGTAAGGTGGAAGATAGAGTGCTTGGGAGACTGTTAGTGCCTGGGAGGGGTCCCCTAGGTCTAGGGGAAGCCAGCCTCCAGGCTGGGCTCGGGAGGATACATTCAGCAGTGAAGCATGAATGGGATCGGGACCTGGAGCAGCAGGGAGCATAGAGGACAGAGTGAGTACCGTAGTACTCTCTTGGATTTACAAGGGAAAAGATACGTAGCAACACGTAGCAAGCTTTCTAAGGACACCACTGGGCTCAATCCTTTATCCTTGTCCCAGGAGATCTTAGAAGAAGCCAGGAGGGCTGGTAGTGTTCACAAGCCATGGAGCTGGGAGCAGCTATACAGGGGGAGAAAAGATATCCCTGCATGTAGTTACCATTAGATAAGCTGATTTTTGAGGGGTTGCTAGTTCCTCGCCCCCATAAAGGGCTGTTGCTATTGATCCGCAATGACTGATGGCTTTCAAGAAAAGAACAGACCAAGATCTTCCTTTGTACATAGGAAGGAAGTTGTTCCCCTTTCACTGAATGAAGCCAGCTGGGCATCCTATAAGCCCTATTTCCCTATCTAAGTTGATTTCCCCTAATAAAACAACAAAGCCAAGCCCACAAACTGGTTACTGTCTCTTGGATGCAAGTCTGTGTAAGAAATACCTGTTACCTGGATGTGCAGAGAGAAGCTTAGGTGTACCCACAACACAGTGGCCCTCATGAGGGTAGCACTACACCATTACACTGCTGTTTTTCCTCCCCCAGCTCCCTGAGCTCCTTATGCAATTGAGAACAGAGGGAATGTGATCACTCATAAAAAAAAGGGGGAAAAGGTGTTTATAATTTTTTTTATATCTATCTATCTATCTATCTATCTATCTATCTATCTATCTATCTATATTTATATATATTTATTACACAAATGTTTTCATTTAATTTATATTTTAAATGGAATGAGTTGTTTTACAAGGTGAGGGTTCACATATACTTTAAGGGATTGTCATGTATAATTAGAACAGGGCAAAATAGGGGAAGAACATTGCCTGCATGGAGACTGTTAAAGTTGAATATTCTTTGTGCAGTATGCACTTTCTGAAAGAAAAATAATACATTTTTAAACTTGATACGAGCCTATACAAGTAATTTATGTTGAAGTGTTGGTTAATAAATGTAAAACTTTTAACAATATAAGGTGAAAACATAAAATGAATTATACAGTACGCTGCAGAGAGTACTTTGTTGCTGTCTTTCTTCTGCGGGCCATTTCAGTAAATTGCCCTTTTAAGAATAATCTTTCTCATTGCAGCATGAGGTGGAGTTAAAGCAATGAATACTGGGAAATGAAGTTCCTTGGATGTAATTCTCGGTACTATTAAAAATCTTTTGAACTGTACTTCCCAGATCCAGGATTACTGTATTTTCATTTGCCTTGAGAATCCAGCGTATAGTAGTGCCAGATGCTTGTTCTAGAAGAACAAACTGAAGGCCTTTGAGCTGTGCTGCTAAATTCATTGCGGACATTGTGGATGCGAAACCTCAAGCATGCTCACATGCATATTCAAAATGCTTGCGTACAGGGATCTTGGATGAATCTGTACCTCTGAATGCTTTTATACAATTGTGTTAAAAAAAATTAATCTGTGCTAATTGAGGTAAGAGCTGCACTAATCTTTATTATTTGTTTCTAAAATGGCTTCATAAAGACCCCTATAATAATTTTAGAAAATATACACATTCTGAGAATACATATAAGATAACCTGCACATTACATACATTTTAAAGAGCTCCAAGCTCTAGATAATAAGATTTTTACCATTTCTGTTCCTGCCAATGGAACAACAGACTATAGGTAATAATAAGGGGGGCCATTAGTTAGTTAGTTACTTGGAGGACATACTTTGTTGTAAAACCCTGGGAAACATTTCTAGGTACACTAATTCTCAGTGGTGGTAACCAAGTGTGCCATACTACCATTGCCAGGTTCCCAGAATTTTGAACAATTGCATTGATAAAATAGTATTGTAAGAATGTGGAAATTGTATTAGACGAGCATTAGGGCAAAGGTAACATTGACACTATTGTGCTTCTGATATTTTCAACTAAAAATGCAACTCTATTTGGCACATTCAGTTTGTTAAAAATCCCTCTTTTGCTGTTGCCAAGAACTTATAGGAAACCAAATGAATGATCCAATGATTATTTACTGATGACTCCATTCATCACTCACTTCCTTCTGTTTTTTTGAAAATGATGTTTGATGATTGGCACTGGGTGCCTTATGAAAGTGGAGCCTGGAGTGTGCTTGTGGGAAAGTTTAGCGGTCTTTGTCAAGGAAGGTCACCAGGTGGTTGCCTAGAGAGGCAGATAATAGAAAGTCAGTTTAGTTTTCCTAACAGCCAATTTTGTAGTGCCTGGATTATGTGTAAAGGGATCCATTGTTGAGCAGAGACACCACTCACCTATGTTCCCTATTTAGGCTGTAAGACTGATTGTAAGGGAGTCTGCCATATGCACCAACAGGTCTATGCCACTGTCTCCAAGCAGAAGAGAAGCTATCACAGAAGTACAGGTGGAGTTAACCTGCTGTTGCCGTTTCAAACTTTTTACCTCTGTGCAACGTTTGAAATAATTTTAAGGTCTCAGGGAACCCCTTTTAAAAAAAATGTTGCACCTATTGCTATTGGTATATTAACATGATTAATAAGCTAAATACAGTTTAAAATAATAGCATCATCAGTAAATTGTAAAAAAGTTTTTAATAAAACAATAAAATGAGGTATACCTAAAATATGAGTGGATCTTTTTGGCACCCACCTGCTGTATATGACAAAATTATTTTTAGTAATGAAAAATAGAAAATTGTGATATGCTCTAACATTAGTGATGATCAGTGATCATTGTAGATCATCAGTGTAGATTTAACCTAAAGCAGTCAATGGAAAATTGTCTTCTTGCATTGGTGGTCAGTGAAGGTTGGAGATCAATTTTCCACTACGCACTGCTCAAGAGATTGCTAGCAACCGCAGGAAGAACCCTAGGGATCAACAGAACCCTGGGTGAGAAAGGCTCATCTAGAGTGTATTGCTGAGCTATTTGTAGGCCTAAAAGTGGAATTTTCAGTACCGCAAACAAGACTGTGTTCCTAATAGGTGCACCATGTCTTTGAGAAGGATATTTTGCTATACCCGAGTAAAGACTGTACAGTTCTGCCCATGTACAGCTAATGTATCTGTCATACAAGTTATTGTACCTCTAGCTGCCCAGGGTACTGTGGAACCAGTTAATGACTAGGTTAGCTAAGACCAACAAAAAAAAAAATTTTTTGGGTTTTGTCAAGAGTGTCTCATACTATTTTGGGGGTTTATGTTTTTTCCTCCATTGTGGTGGTCAACATTGCTGCTGACATCTACTGTGTGTCCTACATCCTCCAAAATAGTAAAGGAACATATCTGCAATCCCAGAAGTAGGTGAAGATGCACAGTTAGAGAATACTGAATTTCTAGTTTTAGTAAAAATATTTTTACATTTACATTTATACTTTTTTGCTATAATAATGCAACTTTGTGGTAATACAATTATATAATTTTGCCATTATAGACTGAAAATAGACAATATGCAATATAAATATGGCCATAGATGCAACAACTACCATCCTTCAGGCTAGGTTCACACTAATGTGGTGTGGTACATCGCATGTGATTCGCACAGGAACCGCACAGCATTCCTGTGCAAATCACATGTGATTTGTGTGCGCTGCGATTGGAGCCATACTTTATGTATGGCTCCAATCGCACCGCACCTGCACCAAAAAGGTGCAGGACCCTTTTTTGGGTCCGCACTAGAATTGGATCGCATTGGGTATTCACACCTATGCGATCTGATTCTGCACATCGCACCACATTTTGCGGACTGATTTTGGGGTGTTGTTAACGTAACAGACACACCCGCAGCGGTTCGCATGAACGGGGTGCGATTCTGATTCTGTGCGGAATTCGCACAGAAAACGCTGCTAATTCCGCAACGCATCAGTATGAACCCAGCCTTAGGAAACATACTGCTGCTTATCGTGCTTCTTGTAGATAAAACATCACTTTCCATTGTGCCTGCCTTGCACCTGCATCCATTTGCAGGTGATAACAATCCTCAGTAGCACAACTAACAGTAGCGATATCAGGATATCATATTCCTTCTGTACTGAAATGTATTGTAATTGTACTGTCTCCCTTATATTGTAAACCACTGTGAAAACTGTTGGTGCTATATAAATCCTGTAGTATAATAATAACAATAATACATGGCAATGTCAATTATACAACCACTTCTGCAGTCAGACTGGCACTGCTGTCTGAAATGTCTGTCTGGTATGTCTGAGAACCAAGTGCAACTTGAGACACTGATCACTTGTAGGCAACAGCAAAGTGTAACAAGAGAATTCACAAGCCAGGTTGGAGTACGGGTGATAATAGCAAGATATGGACCTTTATCTACAGCCCGGATATCCTATGAATCCTCCAGTTTAAAAGCAATATATTGTATATAGGTTAAGGCTCCTTAACTGTTACCTTTTCCCCTGGTTTTCCATTATGTTTGTCACTCTCTAATTCATTTATTAGTGTGTGTGTGTATATATATATATATATATATATATATATATATATATATTGTGGGGAACTCGCTTCAAAGTGGTAGAGCTTTTAAACGCACACAGCTACTCGCTTTCTTTTCAGGGCCTTTTAGCCCACTTTTATTTAAACGAAAGTTCAAAACAGAAGTTTCCCACACAAGGGTATCCACCCTCAAACAAAATTCAATGATTCAGCCTCCTGGCTTACACTCAGCTTGATGTCTGTCTCCTGCAGACTTCTTCCCAAAATATGGCACTTGCACACCGCTGGCCTCTAGCGCACAGCTAGTCTCTAGCAGCCCCTTGCTGCTTTTGGCTTCCACCTTACCTAGGTGAAGCCCACCTGACTTCCAGGCAGTGACCTCCCGTCTTCCAAGTGGAGCCCTCCTGACTCCTATCTGCCGGGGTGGAGCCCAGAACCCTGATCCTGACTCTCTGAAAAGGCCCGCACACACCTGTGCAATCAGTCTCCTGGCCATTTCCAAAACCTGGTCCCAGGATTGGAGATTTCATCCCTCCCAAATCGCTTCGAAATCTCCAGGCTCCAGCTCCCAAAATGGACCTTACAAACAAAGGAGGAACGTGAAAAGCCACTTTCCTCCATATCAAACCTTTACCCTGGAGCCCCTCAACCTGCCTTGTTGAGAATCCAGGGTGACAGATCGCCACACTGTCACAATATATATATATATATATATATATATATATATATATATATATATATATATAAAAGCAAATTGGATGGCTCTAATTCTTGCATGTAAAAGCATCAACACTTAGGCAGAACCTATTTGAATTTAAAGTTTATTTAAACCCAAGAGCAAAAATATAGTATATTATATTGTATGTGCTTAGATGGGGTGGTTGCGTTTGCTTTATATATTATGCTTTTTTTTTTTTTGCTTTATTTTCAACACAACACTGCAACACACTTCCTGTTCTAGGTGACAACACTCACTTGCTGTACTTTATGGAGAAGCGACAATGTCACCCTAGGACAGGAAGTTTGTTAATACCACAAAACACCTTCTCCTTTCTTCCGCTCCATAATTCAGAAGGAAGTGTCCTGTAATCTAATGAAGAAAATTAGGCAGAGATAAATCATCCTTATGGGACACAACCTGGGGCGGACTGACCACTTGGAACTCGGGCAAAGCCCGAGGGCCCGGGGTCAGTAGGGGGCCCAATGAGATGCCCCTGGTACCTTTTTCATAGTTTGGGCAAGGACACAGGGGCCCCATGATCCCCTATTGCTCCGGGGCCCCATGAGTTTTCAGTCCACCCCTGGACACAACCATTGAAACCCATTCAGTCCTCAAAATCAGTATAACTTTTCAGATAGCGGAGCGAACTGCAACACCCTAAAAGAAGGATTTTAAGGTGGGTGGTCTCTCTTAAAGAACATCAATACACTTTAAAAGTACAATCTCCTTTGTTCCATAAATCTATAAACTATTCCACAAATAATATTAGAAATATACTTTATATGCTAAAACAGCATTTGAAAAGTTTAAAAGTAAGTCATTGTCCCTTTTGTGTCCAAATAAAATGCATTCCTTCAATCACTGTCTCTTTAAGTTTCAGAATAGAAATTTCTCTCCCCAGATATCCAGTCTCAAAAATAAAAGAAAAAAACTATATAGTGTAATATGCATTTACTCCATAAGTGTAACAAAGTATTCATATATTGTGCTTGCATTTAAAAAATATAGGTAGATTTTTCAAATACCTCTCCAAACTTATCCTTTGCAATGCGATTTCCTTTCTGGGGGGGATCCTCACTCCTTATACCAGGCGGGTATCTGGAAACCTAAAAAATAAATCAAAGGCAATAGTGCAACCCTGTAATGCACACTAAAACAAATAAATAACATTTTCTACTACTCACATCAAGTGAGCTTTCAGTGTGTCTGTCCCTTTAAAACCCTTATAGTATTCCACTACATGAAATGTGCTGAATTCAATCACTCCATGCAAGACCAGTGCCGTCTTATGAACCCAAACACAATGTATCCAGTGCTCTTTTCCACCACCATGCATTCCATGCACTTTACCCAATAAATCTGGGAGTAAGTGCTTCACATTAAACTATCTTCACATCAAAAGATCCATATAAGTCCACTCCTCAAACAGGCATGATATCCCCATGGAAAAACATCAAAGAAGATCCACAGTGCAATCATTTTCCCATTAACCACTTGCCCTCCAGAGGATTTACCCCCCCCTTCCTGACCAGGCATCTTTAGCGATACGGCGCTGTGTTTATTTTAACTGACAAGTTTGCGGTCATGCAACGCTGTAAATAAATGAAATTTATGTCCTTTTGTCCCACAAATAGAGCTTTTTTTTGGTGTTATTTGATCACCTGTGCAGGTTTTTTTTTTTTGCGCTATAAACAAAGAAAGATCGACAATTTTGAAAAAAAAAACACAATATTTTTTACTTTTTGCTATAAAACATATCCAGTAAAAAAATTTAAAAAATTAAATTTCGTCATAAAATGTATTCTGCTATATGTCTTTGCTAAAAAAAAATCCCAATACATGTAAATTAATTAGTTTACGTGAAAGTTATAGCATCTACAAGTGGCAGTATATATATACTGTAATTTTTATTTTTTTTTCATACTAGTAATGGCGGCGATCAGTGACTTATAGTGGGACTGTGGGACTGTGGTGGGCATTCTGACACTCGGTGGGAACTGACTAACTGCCACTGACCTCCCAATGACACTGAACAAGGACAACTTCCGCTTCCGATCGCCTAGGCCAGTGGTCTCCAAACTGCGGCACAGGGGCCCCATGAGGCCCTTCACTTGCTTTTATCTGGCCCTTGGTACACTTTTCCTTCTGATGATACAAGACACTATTCCTACCACTGATACCAACAATGGGGCATAATTCCTTCTATTGACATCAACAACCAGGCACTATTCCTCTCAATGACACCAATCATGGGGCTCTATTCCTCCCACTGACACCAAAGATGGGGCTCTATTCCTCCCACTGAAACCAATGATAAGGCTCTATTCCTCCCACTGACACCAATGATGGGGCTCTATTCCTCCCATTAACACCAATCATGCAGCTCCATTCCTTCCACTGACACCAACAATACAGCACTATTCCTCCCACTGACACCAACAATACAGCACTTTTCCTCCCACTGACACCATTGATAGGGCACTATTCCTCCCACTGTCACCAACAATGAGGCACTATTCCTCCCAATGACACCAATGATAGGGCACTATTCCTCCCATTGACACCAATGATGGGGCTCTATTCCTCCCATTGACACCAATCATGGAACACCATTCTTTCCACTGACACCAACAATACAGCACTATTCCTCCCACTGACACCAATGATAGGGCACTATTCTTCCCACTGACACCAACAATGGGGCACTATTCCTCCCACTGATACCAATGATGGGGTGCTATTCCTCCCACTGACACCAATGATAGGGCACTATTCCTCCCACTGACACCAATGATGGGGCTCTATTCCTCCCACTGACACCAATGATAGGGCTCTATTCCTCCCACTGACACCAATGATGGGGCTCTATTCCTCCTATTGGCACCAATGATAGGTCTCTATTCCTCCCACTGACACCAATGATGGGGCTCTATTCCTCCCATTGACACCAATGATGGGGCTCTATTCTTCCCATTGACACCAATCATGAAGCACCATTCCTTCCACTGACACCAACAATACAGCACTATTCATCCCACTGACACTAATGATAGGGCACTATTCTTTCCGCTGACACAAATGATTGGACACTATTCCTCCCACTGACACCAATACAGCACTATTCCTTCCACTGACACCAATGATAGGGCACTATTCTTCCCACTGACACCAATGATTGGACACTATTCCTTCCACTGACATGAATGATAGGGCACTATTCCTCCCACTGACAGCAATAACGGGGCACAATTCCTCCCACTGATACCAACGATGGGGTGCTATTCCTCCCCATATTACCAAATCTGCATTGTTTACTCTCACTGATGCCAGGACAATTCCTGATGACCACAGTCCGGCCCCAAAAAAACTTGAGGGACAGTGAACTGGTCTTTTGTTTAGAAAGTTTGGAGACCCCTGGCCTAGGTGATTGCAACAGAAGTGAGAGCAAGTACCTGTCAAAATCTGGTACCCATTCCCCACCCCAAAGGTGCCAATTCCTCACTGGGAGCGGGAGACCAGTACTTAAAGCAGAACTTCCCCTTTTGGGTGGAGCTCCCCTTTATTATTATTTTGTATTATTCGTTACATTGGTAATCATACTATACAGAAAAGAACTGTAGTGTTGTATAATGAACTTTGATAATTGGTTGCACACCATTGTCATTGTACTACGATCTGAACTCTTGTAAGCACTAACACCATACAATGGCAGAGATCTTCAATTGTTTTATCTGCTGGATCCAACAAATAATTGATAATCGGTAGATCACTTTAACTTGACTTTTATTGCACCTGAATAAACCTCAGAGCTTTTCTGTCTGTGTATGTGCCTCAGTCACATCCTTGTTCTTTGACCGATAGTAACCCCAGACAGAAGGGAAGAGAGTTTACATTGAAAACAGTTCATTATGGTGCTTGCTCAACCAGGCTGGATGAGTAAGTGAACAATCTGCAGTGCTGAACCCTTGTAAGGGCACATTTGTATTTTGTGTGGGATATAGGATTAGTTAAACAAAGACACGCTCCTATGGGGCTATTTACAGCAAGACAGCACAACAATAACATTGTTTTGTTATCATGGCATTTAGTTTTTTTTTAGCATCTTTAGCTATTTTCTCCTTTCATACTAAAGCTTGAACTTGTTGAGGACAGAAATCAGTAGAAATATTGATTTGCAATTGACTGTACATTTTCCCTTTGAAGATTAGAAAAGAAAAGAAAAGAAAATGTCACTTTTTTGTTAACACAGTACTGTTTCCCAATAAATTCAAACAAAAGGGCTGGGTGACATGATGATTGCTGCTCATTTGGCATTATTTAGAACATTTGGAACATGTGGTTCCAGGCTGGGTTTACAAATAATATTAAGGTTCTGCACAACATATAGCCTACAGTCCGAATCCTGGAATAAAAAAAAAAATCACTCTTGCAGTGAGCCCCTTCCCATACTGCAAGAGTTAAATGTTAATTATGTAGCGTAGAGGAATAGGGAAAAAATACCTGAGCCCTGGTTCACATATATGCGACCGTGCGGGTCGCGTTTTGTGTGGGCACGAGAGCCCATTCATTTGAATGGACTCCCATACCCATGACACGCAGAGAAGAAGTCCTTGCACTTCTCCTGAAAACGCAGCCCGCACGGGAACCTCGGTTCCCAGTACGGTTGCTTTTTACAGTGTGGGCGGCATGCCATTAGAACTAATGGCACTTGCCCGCGGGTCCGCATTCCTCTGCGCAGGTGGTGCGGCTGCACGGATTTTCGTGCGGATCCGTAGCGATACCACCCACATAGATGTGAACCTAGCCTTATTCCTTGCTCCAGCAGGGTCGCCCCATCATTGGGACTAGTCCCCTGCATCTTCTCCTTTAAAGTGCCATAAAAGCGGAGCTGCACCCAAAAGGGGAAGTTCCGCCTTTAATGCATTGTCCCCACTCCCTGTTAAGGATCGGCACTTTTGGGAAGTGGGTACCCGAATATGACAGGTACCCGCTCCCACTTCCACTGCAATCGCCTAAGCGAAAGTTGTCCTCCCACCCTCCCTCCCCGTAGTCTTCTGGGACACATGACAGGTCCCAGAAGACTATGGGGACCGTTCACAAAGCACAGTGCTTCTCACGCATGGGCACCCGGCTGTGAAGCCACAAGCTGTCACAGCCAGGTGCCCACACTGAAAATGCCAGCGCCGGGGAGAGAAAACGGCTGGTGAAACCAACCGTGGTGAGGACACTGCTGGAACGAGGGACAGGTAAGTGTCTGTAATTTAAAAATGTCAGCAGCTACAGTTTTTGTAGCTGCTGACTTTTATTTTTTTTTTTAAATCAACTGGAACTCCACTTTAAAGTTTTTTTTTTTTGCCATTATTAGCATTTTTTTCTGCTCCCAGCAGCTAGTCTTATCCTTTGTGTCCATGCATACTAATAGCTTCTAGGAGCTTAAAAAATGTTAGTATGCATGGGGCCTCTAAGTTGAATTGTTTGTATTGTGACTAGAGGCTCCATGCACACTGGCGTTTTTTTAAGCTACTAGGAACTGTTATCACCATATTTTTTTCTGCTCCTAGAAGCTAAATAGTCTTATCCTATGTGTCCACTTTTTTGAGCTTTAGTGTCTAGGGGCAGAAAAAAATTAGTTTTTGTAGAGTTTTTTGAGTGCATTTTCAGCAGAAAAAATTGCAAAACGCTGCTAAACGCTAATAAAATGCACCTTTTTTTAGCTTATTTTCCTTTTCCAATATATGTACTGTAAAAATGCTAATAAAACGCTGATGCTCCTAAACACTCTGGGAACACTACTAAAATGCTACTAAAAAGCACTATTACCAAAATTTTTTATCCAGTGTTTTTCCCAGTGTTTTTTAGCCTAACTGCTACAGGGCGGCAGGGCTGTGCAAAATCACGTATGTATACGTGATTTTGTATTTCCAGGTAGGGGGCGTGCGCATGCCCTACCTGCCATTGGCAGCTACAGCTGTCAACCACTGAGTCACACCCGGAGATTCCCTGCCGGCACCCGACGATCGCTGAGTATCACTGACGGGGGAGAGGGCTGTGTGTAAACAATACAGATCTCTCCCCTGTCAGCTCCAGCATGGTGCTTTGTATTGATCTGCATAGCAGAGCCATACAAAACAGCATGCATCCCTAGTAAAGCACAGCACACATAGTAAAACACACACAGCACACAGTTAACCCTTTGATCGCTCCAGATGTTAACCCCTTTCTGTCCGGTGTCATTAGTACAGTGTCAGTGCTTTTTAATATCACTGATCACTGTATTTGTGTCATTGGGATGTCAGTGACAGTCAGTTCCCCCCAGTGTCAGAATGCCCGCAGCAGTCCCACTATAATTTGCTGATTACAGCCATTACTAGTATAAAAAAATAAAAATTCCAGTATATATGCTACCATTTGTAGATGCTATAACTTTCACGTAAACCAATTAATTTACATGTATTGCGATTTATTTTTAGCAAACACATTTTTTATTTTTTTATTACAGGTACTTATATAGCGCCATCAATTTACGCAGCGCTTTACATATATAGTACATTTACATCAGTCCCTAACCCTCAAGGAGCGTACAGTCTAAAGGTTCCTAACTCCCATTAATACACATACTAGGGCCAATTTAGACAGGAGCCAATTACCCTACCAGCATGTCTTTGGAGTGTGGGAGGAAACCAGAGTACCTAGAGGAAACCCACGCAGGCACATGGAGAACATGCACACTCCAGGCAGGTGGTGCCGTGGCTGGGATTCAAACCAATGACCCTAGTACTGCCTAGTGGCTAACCATTTAGCCACTGTGCTGCCCTCATGTAGCAGAATACATTTTGGCCTAAATTTTTGACGAAATTTGATTTTTGTAAATTTTTTTACTGGATATGTTTTATAGCAAAAAGTCAAAAATATAGTTTTTTTCAAAATTGTTGGTCTTTTTTTGTTTATAAAAAACGCAGAGGCGATCAAATACCACTGAAAGAAAGCTCTATTTGTGGGGGAAAAAAAGGACTTAAATTTCATTGTGGTGCAGTATTGCATGACCACGCAATCGTCAGTTAAAGTAAAGCAGCGTCGTATCGCAAATAATGGCCTGGTCGTGGGGGGGGGGAAAATCCTCTGGAGGGCAATTGGTTAAAAAACCCACTAGTGTGCATGGAGCCCTAAACTGTAGCTGCATAAGCGAATAACTGTGCAGACAGAAAGGGGAGCATCCGAGGTTTTCGTTCCTCACTATGTACTGGGCGTATTGTGTCCTATACTAGCACTGTTGTCCTGTGACCATGTTTATCAGCACTCCTATTGTGTCAGAGTTGCAGAAAAAAATGACCCAGCTTTGTCATACACTCATCAGGCTTGGCGCAGAGCCCACATTATGCTTCATTTCCAGTCAGCAAGGAATCTAGCCGATATGCAACACAGCTCGGTCACTGCACCTCTCCTCATTAACCGCGTCCCGACTGCCCTATAGCAGAAATACTGCTACAGGGCAGCACGGGTGCGCAAAATGACATATATATACATGATTTTGCATTTCTGGGTAGGGAGCGCGTGCGTACTCTACCCCGTGCCACCATTCGCAGCTGCAGCTGTCAATGACTGGGTCCCAGCTGGTGATTACTCGCCGGCGCCCGGTGATTTCTGAGGATCGCTGATGTGGAGGAGAATTGTTGTAAACAAAACAGTTATCCTCCCTGTCGGCTTGTGCACAGCCATCCAAAGCAGTGTGATTACAGTGGAGCACACGGACAAAGCACAGTGCAAAACAGCACACAGTTAACTCTTTGATCGCCCCTCATGTTAACCCCTTCCTGCCCAGTGCCATTAGTACAGTGTCAGTGCTTTTCTTTTAGCACTGATCACTGTATTGGTGTCAGTGACACCAAGTCAGTTCCCCCAGTGTCAGAATGCCTGCTGCAGTCCCGCTATAAGTCGCTGATTGCCGCCATTACTAGTAAAAATATTTTTTTTAAAAAGCCCTATGTGCAATTGATAGCCCCTGAGTGGGCATGTTTTGTTGCTCCTGTCTTAATCTGTTTATAAATTAATAAAACCATTGAAATACAAAAAACAAAGCCCAGTATATTCACCGCCATTTGTAAACGCTATAACTTTCACGTAAACCAATGAATTTACACGTATGGGGATTTTTTTTTAGCAAAGACATGTAGCAGAATACATTTTGGCTTAAACTTATGACAAAATGTTATTGTTATTTTTTTTTACTGGACATGTTTAATAGCAAAAAAATCAAAATTTTTCTCAAAATTGCAGGTCTTTTTTTGTTTATAGCACAAAAAAATAAAAAACGTACAGGCAATCAAATACCATCAAAAGAAAGAAAGATTCGTGGGTAAAAAAGGAGTAATTTTAATTTGGATGCAGCGTTGGTGCCGTGGCTGGGATTCAAACCAATGACCCTAGTACTGCCAAGTGGCTAACCATTTAGCCACTGTGCTGACCTCATGTAGCAGAATACATTTTAGATTAAATTTATGATGAAATTTGATTTTTTAAAAAATTTTTTTACTGGATATGTTTTAGAACAAAAAGTAAAAAAAAAATATAATTTTTTTCAAAATTGTTGGTCTTTTTTTGTTTATAAAAACGCACAGGCGATCAAATACCACTGAAAGAAAGCTCTATCTGAAAAGAAGGACTAAATCTGTGGGGAAAAGAAGGACGTAAATTTATTTGGTGCAGCGTTGCATGACCACGAAATTGTCAGTTAAAGTAACGCAGCGCTGGGGGGGGGGGGTTGGAGGGGTAAATCCTCAGGAGGGCAAGTGGTTAAATATGCCTTTGTCTCTATAGAAGCCCTAGAAAGCGTTGATGTATTGCTTTTACATGTCCAATTGCTTTCATGAGATCTCACTGTCCTGCCACCTTCATCACTCTGTCATGTGAAAGGGAGAGCTGAATCCAGTGTACACAATAGACAGGAAGGAGAGCGCACAGGCGCAGTGCAGCATGTAGGCCCTGAACGCTAGTAACCTTTCAATCAGCTGGAGAAGTAGGTGAAAGGTAACTTGATGTCAGCAACAGCTGTGAGCTCAGGCAGAACAGCCTGTTACACAACTTCTTCCTCCCTGGCTGCAGTCACAGCAATATGGCTGAATCTCAGACAACTGAAGCTCTTTGTTCAAGTTGAAGTCCTTTTATTCACTTTGGGGTAAAATGGCAATATGTCTGCCGATTTATTACACACTATCAGTTACAGTGTCAGCAGCTGGAAGCTGGCATTGCAAATGAAGTACTAATAGCTTACTTTATTAAAAACAAAGCACAAAGCGTAGTGCATTAACCTGTAGCAACTGAACAGCAGTCATACTGAACGCTTCTGAGATTTAGTCACGCCACACACCAGCGTATATTTGCCTTCCCTTCACTTCCTGTTGCTCAATTTGCTGCTGGGACCAAGGGGAAAAAATTTGCTGTGTAAGCTCCTAGGCTAAGGCAAGGGTGTGGACATTTTTGAAAAAACTACTTGTCCAAGGGACTAAATCTGTGTCCCAATCTATTTGTCCCTCATAACAATCTACTTGTCCTGATAAAGAAAAATTTATTTTAACCAAAACTGTAATTAAATCTGCTTTAAGTAATGTCTGGGGCTTTTAAAACCGAAAGAGGCTTTACGGCGAATTAAACGTTTAATATTTTTAACATTGCGCTGTTTATCTCCTCTCCCTGCCTGTCTCTAGCACGGGGACTGGCAGGGAGGAGAGAGACCGTGCAGTGTAATGAGCACTGATTGGCTGCTCGTCAGGAAAGGGGCATGTCAGGCTTATCCTTTATCCCTTTCGCTGCCAGAGCTGTTTGAGCTGTTTTTGCATTTTTTTACACACGTTTAAAAAATCATTTAAGGCCTGAAGATGACACAAAACTCCAAAACATGATATATTTTCTGAAAGCAGAGACCCTAGAGAATAAAATAGTGGTAGTTCCAATTTATGTCACACGATGTTACCACAAGGTCTAGGAAAGGTAAAATTTCAGTAAAAAATACACTTATTTTAATTTTAGGGCACAAAAAGCAATGAATTATCCAATTTTTTTGTAAAATATAAAAGACAAGATTGCATTAAGTAAATAGATATCTAACATGTCAAACCTTATATTTGCGTGCAATTGTGAAACGGCAACAAACTTTAGTACCCTATATTTTCTATAGGTGATGCTTTTAGAGCCCCTTATAGGTTATCAGTTTAGTGTTACGGAGGAGGTCTGGTGGTAGAATTATTGCTCTCATTATGGCATGCATGGCAATATGTAATGTGTATCGCAATTGTCGTTTTCATGTGTAGGTGACCCAGCGCGTTCTTTTACGTTAGTACGTGCGCATATGTATATGTGTGTGTGGGGAGGTTATATATTTGGGTGTAACTTTCATTTTTTAAAAATAAAAGAAACTATTTTTTTTACTTACAAAAAGTCTCCTACGTGATTATTTTTTGGTGACAGGTTCTTTTTTTTCTAAAAGACCCTGCATGTCTCCCCTGTGCTCCATAAATGTAATGCAGTGTCAATGGGGACCCAGAAGTGACGTCACATCACTTCCGGGTCAGGACAAGAAGAGGAGGAGAGCGGAGGTTTCTGCTCTCCTCCTTCCCCTATACCGCATCCCAGCATTCCGCCGGCACCCACGGAACCAGTCCAGGGCCCGCAGATGGGCAAGTGGAGCCTGGGATATATAACGGGCAAGGGGGGCGGCGGCTGGCACTGTGGGCTGTGTGGAAGCAATCGGTTGACAGCGCTGCCACCCAAATGCTTCCACCTGACAGGTGAGCCCTGCTGCTTGCCCACAGCAGGGCTAAAGGTAAATAAAAACTGCCTGCCCGGCGCCCAGAACTACATGTCCTGGGCATGGGGTGATATAAAATGAACATCCCTGTAAGGTTACACAGGGCTGAGGATATGCTCCCTAACCCCGTGCTGTGATGAAAATGCAGCATGCATGAATTTTTTCTTTTTCATCCCAAGGGGGATTTTAGAAATACCACATCACAAACACGTGGAAAGCATTTTGGCACACAGTTGCGCCATTGGTCCAATCCAATGGGCAAGTTTTGCAAGCAGCACCACCTGCAAAACTTGACATGCTGAGTTAAAATTGCTGCAAAATAATGCACCGCAGCAATGTGAACAGAAGTGAGCAGCTGCCATATCACATTTAAAATGGAACTGTAGTTAGAAAATTACCTGCTCTGTGCAATGGTTATACTTACCTGCTTCTGGGGTCCCTCAACGGAGCTCCTGGCTCCTCTCACCTTGCTGAAGTCCACCATAGCAAGCAACCTGCTATGGGGGCACTCATGCAGGCTCACTCCATTGACACAAAGCGTGGCTTAATCCCACTCCCAGCTTTCTCCTTACTGGCTGTGATTGACAGCAGTGGGAGCCAATGACTTCTGCTGCTGTCTCTGAGCCAATGAGCAGGGAGAGAGCTGCTGCTCTCATGCACTTTTCTGGATCGACACTGGGCTCAGGTAAGTATAAGAGGGAGCTGGGGGCAGCACACTAAAGGCTTTTTTACATAGATAAGGCAAGGTAAGCCTTTAGAACCACTTTAAGTACTGATAGACCTTTTCATGCTGCCCCCTTTTATAGGTATAGCTATGTAGAACATTAAAAATAAGTTCCTATATTGTTTAAAATCCAGTACGGCCCTGTCTCATCCTGCTTGGCACAGCCTCAGTTGTCCTGTTCTTGGCACACTGCCGATAATCAGTGAGTCACTAAAGGCAGATCTGCTGACAGCCTCAATATTTACTGCTGCAGAGGGACGGGAGGAAAACAAAATGACACAGATTAGGAAGGGAGAAAATAAAAGCAGGAGAGGTGACAGGACAAACTCTGCTGCCAGGGAGACAAACATACAAGAATAATATCGCATCTCCCTGATATTATTATCTTTCTCCCTCAGGCAGCCTGTGAACTTCAGCACTGTAAGGCTTCTGTCAGCCTTCTTCTCTAGCTGAGCCAAGATATACAATCAAGGCTGGAAATGCACACTTTTTAATTACATAAAGGGACATTTAGTTTTTGAGACCAAGGTGAAAGATAGAGTTTCCAATCAGGAAATGATTGCTCTGGCCTTAAAAAAAGGTGTCCTTCAGCCAGAAGAAGAAGGAGCAATGCTGAAGGCAATTTACAACACACACTAATTTTTTTGGTAGCATAATTATTAATGTGTAACATCAGCTCTTTTTTAAAGAACATTAACAATTATCAAACTGTTATGGGTAAAGTTCTGCTTTAAGCGGGCGGTAATAGCATAGATCAACTGACTGTTTTTACCACCCCAGGCTGTCTGTAGGGAATTTAGCCTTAAAGAGGAATTTCACTCACCCTGTTCTTTCCCTCACCCATCCCCTTTTACCTGTGAGGCTAGGCTCTTATCAGGGCTCTCACTTGCCCAGCAGATCCAGTGTTGTCTTGCAGTGATCTGCTGATAAAATGTCCTGTACCTCCAGCTTGGAGCACTCATCAGAAGACACATGCCACCCCTACCTTGCCCTCTCGGTGCACAGTGAATGAGCTCCTGTAGCCTCCTGGCATATGTGAAGGAGAAATTCCAGGAGGCTGCAGAAGGACACGCCATTCTTGCGTAGATAAGAATGGTGGTGGGAGGCAAGGCCACAAAAAAAAAACCCTCTTGTTTAGCGAGCGGAGTTTCAAGGGTTAATGTCCACCTTAAGCTCCTACCGTCTATAATTTTTGGCAAGCACAAGAATTATTGTGCTGTTCATTATAAGCTAATTTACAGGCTTTTATTGTATTCAGGTACACAAAACATTCTTTCCCCGGAAAACAGATCCAGAAAAGACATGTTAAATGTGCAAGAACATGTCAAAAAAGACATTGCAACATTCAACGCACAAATCACTTAAAAAATACATGCCTGTTTAAGGATAGGAGTGAACATATATTTAGTGCACATACCGTTAGTATACTAATCGTATGAAAGCTGAGTATAGAACTAATCAATTACTGTGCGCATTGCCTCCCATAATTTTTCTTGACACAGTTATACCCAAAAGAGTTGTCCCCATTAGAAGGTTTCTTCTCTATTTCTGTTTCAGTGACAACCGATACATTTGGAATTTCCCATTAATTTCTGTCCTAGTGACAAGGGTCACCAGGACATACAGAGGGGGGCGAATCAATCCAGCGGGGCTGCAGAGAGAAATAAAAACCTTATAAGTTTGACCCATCCAAATTATATCTAATACAAAAAAAAGTTTTGTATACATATACAAAGTGTTACTAAACCCACAACAGTAAAATCAGTCTATATATGCAGTAAAGCATGCTTGTTATACTCACTGTGGAACCTAAGGGGTTAATCCTCTGCATTGTGTAAAAAGGATGTTTGATCCTGACTTCTCTGCCCCTCCTCCTGTTCAAATGTCCACCTCTTATCTCCTGATAAGACAGACTGAACCCGTAACCCTTCTGCACATGCTCAGTTTGGTGTTAGAGAGGTTTTTTTTTCTTGGGAGAGTACATGTGATCAGCACAGGGCCAATCAGCACTGTCCAGACAGGGGTCAGGGGTTTTGCATCCTCCTAGAACAGAAAGAAAACTCCTCCTACAGGCTTTAACCAGTGCTCTGCAGGACACTGATAGAAGTCCCAAGACTGCTCTAACTGCTGATGAGAAAAGGTATTTAGCAGTTTATATTTACTAAAATAATTGCATTTCCATGTTGTGTGTACTGTGGGAGACCAGATAGAGAGAATGCAGGGTCACATGGGTGCAAAAATGTTACTGATCTTAATACACGTTTCTTTTTCTAGCAACACAATTCCTGTGTAATGATCAGTGAACACTTGCGTAAAATTGTTCGTTTTTTTCCCCCCTAATACCTGCATCTGGCATACATGTATGCGTCTGTCCTCAGACGCAGATTTTTGGATTTTGTCTTAAGGATCTGAACGCTTGCCTGACAAAGGGGCCCTGTGTGGCTCTGAAACGTTGCCTTGTGTTTATCATGTGAACACAAAATAAAGCTTTGGACCCATTCTTGAGGAATCCTTGGTGCGCTATTGGCATTTCTTCACTTGGATTGTCTACAGTTCCCAGGCTGTGGTCACTACAGCACCAGCAATACTAAATAGCCGTATGCAGGAACGTTCGCATTGGGAATATTGCGTAAGGATCTGAACACAGTGCATGTTTACATATACAGTATATGTGAATGCACCATTGAAAACAATGCAGCTGAATTCAGATCTGTAAATAAAAATATGCTGGTAAATAATTTTTTTTTTAACGGCTGTGTAAATGAAGCCTCCATCTCTGATGTGATGCATATGTGTGGCAACTAAGAGGATAGGCTTTAACGCCCACATACTGTACATATGCATCCATGGGTGGCAGAGCTTTCTGTTCTGGGGGCGCGCTCACCGCAAACTGCCAGCACAGTGACTGAGCTGTCAAAGCCAACTCTTGGTTTATACTTGTGATCGGGAACCAGCGGGACAGGGATCACAAGATCATCTGCTACTTTTATTCCCTGTTAAACGGATGCTCAGGCTGGGGGGAAGGGGTTCAAAAAAGATTTTTAATATGTATATGTATAGCATTGTGGGGTTTTTTTGTATGTTAGGCCCCATTCACATATAATATAGTAGGAACAGGGGTTCTCACTATGGGATTTCACTGCAAGATTCTGCATGGTGCACAGGGCCAACCCTTTCACTTGACCGGGCTGCCCTATTTGCGTTAGTTGCCCTGAAAGAAGCTCCTGCTCTTTTTAAGGTCAACAAGCTTCAAGCGGTTTTTTAAAAGTGCAGTTTGCTGTGATTGTTGCAGCAGAATAGCATTGTGTTTGGGGTGCCTTTGAAGGATAATTGCAGCTATTGCCATGCAGTTTGGAATCACAGGCAGAATCATGACCATTCAAAGTGTGAATGCAGCCTTACTGTTTTCTAGGATACTGTTAATCCTAGACTCTGACCTCTCCTTCAGGCCCCACATCCAATCACTGGTTAAATCCTGCCACCTCAACCGCAACATTTCCAAAATCCGCCCCTTTCTGACCAATGACACCACAAAACAATGTATCCATGTCTTGGTTATATCCTGCCTTGATTACTGTAACTCCCTCCTCACTGGTCTACCATTACACAGGTTATCCCCCATTCAGTCTATTATGAATGCTGCTGCTAGACTCATACACCTTACTAGCCGATCAGCGACTGCTTCCCTTCTCTGCCAATCGCTTCATTGGCTTCCACTAACCCAACGTATAAAATTCAAAATGCTAACCACAACATACAAAGCCTTGCACAACACTGCCCCTAGGTACATCACCAACCTCATCTGCAAATATCTTCCTAATCGCCCGCTCCGCTTCTCCCAAGACATCTTGCTCTTTAGCTCCTTTGTCACCTCCTCCCATGCTTACCTCTAGGACTTCTCCAGAGTCTCTCCCATCCTCTGGAACTCTCTTCCCCAGTATGCTTGGTCAGCCCTCACCCTGTCTGCCTTTAGGACTTCTCCAGAGCCGCTCCCATCCTCTGGAACTCCCTACCCCAGTATGTCTGGTCAGCCCCCACCCTTTCTTCCTTTAGGCGATGTTTGAAAACTCACTTATACAGGGAAGCCTACCCCACCTCCACCTAAGAACTGTACTTGAGTCACCTCCATCAGATCATCCCCTGCAGCTACCTTTTGTACCACCACCCCCTGCAGCTACCTTTTGTACCACCACCCCCTGCAGATACCTTTTGTACCATCACCCCCTACAGCTACCTTTTGAACCATCACCCCTTGCAGCTACCTTTTGTACCATCACCCCCTGCAGCTACCTTTTGTACCACCACTCCCTTCCTTTAGATCAGGGTTTCTCAACCAGGGTTCCTACAGATGTTTCCAGGGGTTCCTTGAGCAACAAGCAATTTTTGCCTCTCAGGTAAGTTCCCACTGACACCATTGATCTTTTTAGCAATCTGTAAGGGGGTAATTCTTCCCAATGACTACAAGTGTAAGGAGCATTCTTACCACTTATCATCACAATAATGTATCATGAACTGTAGATAAAATCATTTTTAGCAGGGTTCCCTGATACCGGAAAGTTATGTCAAGGGTTCCTCTGTGTTGAAAAGGTTGAGAAAGGCTGCTTTAGATTATAAGCTCCATGAGCAGGGCCCTCCTATTCAGGGGCAGACTGACCATTCGAGCACTCGGGCACTGCCTGCTGGCCCGGGGTCAGTAGGGGGCCCCATGAAATGCCCCTGGTACCTTTTTTATAGGCTTTTTTGAGTGTGGGCAAGGACACAGGGGCCCCATGTTCCCCTATTGCCTAGGGGCCCCATGAGTTGTCAGTCCGCCCCTGCTCCTATTCCTTCTGAATTGAAATGTATTGTAATTGTACTGTCTCCCGTTGTATTGTAAAGCGCTGTGCTACATAAATCCTGTATAATAATAATAATACTATTTTGTGTCAGGTTTTGATATGGCAAAATTGAGTATAAAACAGAAAATGCAGCAAAAAGCAAATGTTGAATTGTTAAATGACATCTGTGTTTGTAGGCTAAACACATTTTATGATGAAATGAGTACTAGCGGCAGGACACATAATGCAGGATTAGTCTGGCTCTTACATTCCTTTGTTTGCTAGTGACATCTGCCATCCTACGAGGCTGGCGATTTGTGATGAGTAAGGGTTAAGTGGAAACATAACACAGTGGAGGAGAAACAGTTTGGAACAGACTTGCTTCTGCTAGTCAGTTTGTTTTCTGCCTGGAATACATAGCGATACCCTAGTTCTTTGTCCGCGAGTAACCCCAACCAGAGAGGAAGGAAGAGAGCGTGAGCAGAACTGAAAATGAATCATTGGGTTAGACCAAAGAATGTTCAACGTATATTATTAACATGTACATATTAACCATTATATTACCATACATAAAAGGAGAGCTTTGTATGATTGCGGCTTGCAGCGCTCTTCACTTAATATTCTGCTGGTTTTACATGAGCATGAGAATTCACTGCAAATAAAAGATATTTTGCTTGTCTGAAATAATGCTGTCTATTCCCTTACGGTCGCTGGCAACCTTGCCTATTCATTTTTAATGCCTTCCCATCATGCTTAGTGTGATGGACGGTATAATACTGTATACTGGGAGGCATGGGTGAACTATGGTACAAAGGAAAAGGTGGAGCTAGTACTCAGACTAATTCTGACCATTTTCAGTTAATTAGACTATTGAGTTCAAGGGGCTGCAGGCAAAAAAAATGTAATGTCTTGATTTTGCCATCTATTAGTTTGTCATTAGTGGCTGTTTTGAGCTTATTCAGTGAAGCTAAGAGCACAAATATGCAGAAACGCATACAACCAGCGGCGTCCAATCTACTATCAGGCACAGAAGGCATGTTCAAATGTTGCTTTATGCATTGACATACCTCCATAGACCAAATGGGGTGGATTTACTAGAACTGGAGAGTGCAAAATCTGGGGCAGTTCTGCATAGAAACCAATCAGTTTAGTTCTGCATAGAAACCACAAGTCAGTCTTTATATGCAATAAATCATGCTTGTTATACTCACTGTGGAACCTAATGGGTTAATCCTCTACATTGTGTAAAAAGGCCATTTGATCTTGATTTTTCTGATCCTCCCCTTGTTTAGGCGACCACCTCTTATCTCCTGATAAGACAGACTGAACCGTAGGCATTTTGCACATGCTCAGTTTGGTGTGTATTGCAACATGTTTTTATTGTAATTCTTGGGAGAATGTATGTGATCATCACAGGGCCAATCAGCACTGTCTAGACAGAGGTCAGGGGTTGTGCATCCTCCTAGAGCAGAAATAAAAGTCCTCCAACTGCTGATGAGAAAAGGTATTTCACAATTTATATTTACTAAAATAATTGCATGTTCATGTTCTGTAAGAACTAGATATAGTGACTGCAAGGTCCTGGATTTAGTAACACTTTAAATGAACAACAGTTAGAAGCTGAAGCTGACTGGCTACCCTGCACAGCTGCACAAAATTATGAGTACACCAGTTTTAGGGTCCTTTCACACAGGCGTTCCATTGTTTTCATCAGTTCAGTTACGTTTTTTCTAAAGAAAAAACGGATCAGTTCACATCAGTTTTTCATCCGTTTACATCCATTTACATCTGTTTTTTTTTACATCCTTTACCATTGCAAAAATGGACCGTATGTCCATTAACATCCGTTTACATTAATTTTTCATCTGTTTACATTTGGTTTTGTCCGATTACATCCACTTTTGTCCGGTTAGATCCGTTTTTTTCGTCCGTTCTGTTTTTTTTACAGAAGAAAAATATGGTTTTGTTCAGTTAAAAAAACGGATGTTAACAGATGTGGACATTAATGGATGTAAACAAATGATCATCTGCTTACATCCACTAGTCCATAGAAATACATGGGTGTCCATTTTTTTATCTGTTAATGGACAGATGAAAAACGGGCATACGGAATGCTGGTTTGAAAGGGGCCTTAGTAAATCTACCCCAGTCTGTCCAGACAGTATAGTCACTTTCTGACTTGGCACATCCAGAGGCAGCTTAACTCTTTGATAAGATACAGATGTCGAATACAATGCAAATATACTTCAGATAAGTACAGTGCAAAGGATGTTTTTCCAGTCTTTTAGAGCATAAGCAGATGAGATGACTAAGTTCTGCTTCTGCAAAGAACTAACATTGACTGTGGGCACATAGAAGAAACAAGATCGGTCTTGCTGGGACTGTACTAACTAGGTCTAATGCACACTAGGCTCTTCTGAACATTTTTCTCCTGAAAGATGATAAGCAGCATTAAAAATGCGCCTAAAGACACATTTTTTAAATACGTATAGGTGCATTCAGGTGCATCAAGCATTTGGGTGTTTATTCATTTTATTGGCCATAATATTCAAGCACTAAACATGTGGGGAGGTGCAGCATTGTGCAGCGGCAGAAAACACACAGAGTTCCAATGGAATTTCAAGAATATATTAACACAAAGTCCCATTAAACAAACAAGCCTGTCGGGGAAACAACCCGCCTGGGAGCACTCACAAGTTGTAAAGCATACTGGCAGTAGAGTGGTGGACCAGAAGTGCCGATAGCATCTGTCTTGAGGAATGGAATGTGGCCTGGCCGGTCTGTACCCAAAGGGGAGGCTTCTAGGAAGGAGGGCGTGTCCATGCACATTCCCCTCTCCTGACTCTATGCACTGTCCCTGACAGATGGGTGACCTGTCCCTACTCTAGCCACTTGCAAAATCAGGGAGACAGGGTCTAAAATAGACTCTGCCTGAACCAAGATGGCCACCAAAGTTACAGGACAGAAAGAGAAACCAAATTACATAAGTAAACTAGTTATAGTGGCCCCAAACCACTACAAGATGTCAGCATACTGTACATCAGAACAATGGTAACCTGATACAGTTCAATACAATAACAGAAAAATTACATATAGATGAAACAGACTAAGCAAAAGCCATTTTTCCTTGTATAATTATTGTCCATATATTTGTTTTCCTAATCAGTAGGAATAGTCTGATAAGGTTATTAACACCTTGTCACAATATTCTAAGTTAGGTTGGGACCAAGAAAACAAGGAATGTGTAGAATGATCCCAGCAAGGCTGGTATATAGGGCACTAAAATTGGTGTGACTACAGGCTCCAATTATGAAAATCCAGCCCTGGCAACCAATCATCCAATGAAGTTACCATTTTAGTGCAAACCTAAAATGTGTAGGTTATTCTGGTTAGACATAAAAAGTGACAAAACAATGTCCCTCCAAGGATATAGCTCTAAAGAACGGGGGAAGTTAAACAGATGCACCTGGAGGTAGTCAGATACATATGTACATATACATGAGGGGAGTCATATTTGTATATTTAATATGTAGGCTCTGCTTTTCTGGGTTTTTCCCCCCAGTGTTTTAAAGCATATGGAACACTCCAGAAGTGCCAATCCAAAAAAGCTGTAATACAGTACTGTGAAAAAGTATTTGCCCCCTTCCTGATTTTTTTTTTTGCATATTTGTCGCACTTAAATGATTCAGATCATCAAACTCTATCAGATTTTATTATTACCCAAAAATATCCCAAGTAAATACAAAATTCAGTTTTTAAATGATGATTTCAATTAAGGGAAAAAACGTGTCCAAACCTTCATCTGAAAAAGAAATTGCCCCCCCCCCCCCTTAAATCATGAATGAACTGTAATTAACCACATTGTTTGGAAGGCTGTGTTAAATTTCACTTGTCACACCTAGGTCTGATTACTGACAGACCTGTTGAATCAAGAAATCACCTTAATAGAAGCAGTCTGACACGCTAAAATATCTCAAAAAGCAACACATCATACTTCGATCTAAAGAAATTCAAGAACAAATGAGAAACATAGTAATTGACATGTATCTGTCTGAAAAGGGTTACAAAGCCATTTCTAGGATTTGAGTCCTTTTCCACAAATGGAGAAAACTTGGAACAGTGGTGAGCCTTCAGAGGAGTGACCAGACCAGCCTACCAAAGTTACTCCAAGAGCACGATGACGACTCATCCAGGAGTTCATAAAAGAACCTAGAACAACATCTAGAGAACTGCAGGCCTCAGTTAGGGTCAGTGTTCATGATTCAACAATAGGAAAAAGACTAGGCAAAAATGGCATCCATGGGAGAGTTCCAAGGCGAAAGCCACTCCTGACCAAAAAGAACACAAAGGCTCGTCTCAGATTTGCCAAATCTTGATTATCCCCAATACTTATGGGCAAATATTCTGTGGACTGATGAGACAAAAGTTTAACTTTTTGGAAGGTGTGCGTCTTGTTACATTTAGTATAAAACTAACACAGCATTTCATAAAAAGAACATAATATCAACAGTCAAATATGGTGGTGGCAGTGTGATGGTCTGGGTCTGCTTTGCAGCTTCAGGACCTGGTCAGCTTGCCATAATTGATGGACCAATGAGTTCTGCACTCTGCCAGAACTCATGAAGGAGAACGTCTAGCCATCAGATCGTGAACTTAAGCTCAAGCGCACTTAGGTTATGTAGCAGGACAATTATCTGAAACACACCAGTAAGTCCACCTCTGAATGGCTCAAAAAAACAAAATTAAGATTTTAGAGTGGCCTACTCAAAGTTTGGACTTAAATCCGATTGAGATGCTGTAGCATGACCTTATACAGGCCATTCATGCTTGAAAACAAGACTGAATGTGGCTGAATTAAAATAATTCGGCAAAGAAGAGTGGGCCAAAATTCCTCCACAGAGATGTGAAAGTCCCGTTGCCAATTATCACAAACCCCAACCTTGCAGTTGTTGCCGCCAAGGGTGGCACAACCAGTTATTAGGTTTAAGAGGCAATTACTTTTTAACATAGGGCCAGGCAGGTTTAGACACCTTTTTTCTCTTAATAAATGAAATCATCATTTAAAAACTGCTATTTGTATTTATTTGGGATATCGTTGTTTAAAAATAAAATGTATTTGATGATCTGAATCATTTGTTTGTGACAAATATGCAAAATAAATACAATAATCAGGAAGGGGGCAAATACTTTTTCACAGTACTGTAGTTATGAAGCAACATTATACAAAACAGCCAATTCGTTTCATGGGACTGTACTCCCCACAAAGAACCACCTCGACTCCACCCCAACATAACCATCCGGTCAAACAAGATAGTAAAGAAAAACCATGAAACTGAATTGCGACAAATTATGTTCACAGCCTCTTTATTTGGGATTTAAAACAGAATATGAATCACCTTGAACCTTCAATTTTACAGACCTTTAACACTGAACACACAGACCAATGCCGCCGTTACATCTTTCTCCAAACTACCTGCTCAGTCTTTCAGGACTAAAGCACCTTCTAACTTCTTCATCTCCATCCCCCCACTGTATGTGATCTGTACAGTGACCTTTTCACTTCCTGATCTCTCTGCGTATGACCTGTACATTTAATGTACCTAGTGCACTATTACCAACCTCCATGCTTTAAAACCCTTAATATCAGCATGTTTCTTCATTTCAAAAAAATTGTGGCAAAAAATCAGATCACCTTGAGGTGTCTACTTTCCAAAAAGGGGTCATTTCAGGGGTTTCCATACTATTCTGGCATTTTATTTGCAATGTTTTAAAACAGAAAGTAAAGGAAACAGTTTATTTTAAATTTTTTTGGGGTCTTTTTTATATAGTTAAAAAACAAAAACCCCAGTGGTTATTAAATAGCACAAAAATATCTCTATTTGTCTCAAAGTATTTTGTATTTTGTATTTGTCAGTCAAAGTATCACAATGCTGAAAAATTTAAAATGGACTGATAAGGTGGGAGGTGAAACATGCCACCACTGCGATGGTTAACAAAACAGTCTATATTCACATTAAGGGCTTGTTCACAACAGGTGCATGGGGCTGCACTGGGCAGCTGTTCTTACTGCAGTTTAAATGAAAAGAGAAAGCAAATTGCCTTGTGAAACTTTGTGCTAAAATAATAAAAAAGGGCCCAACGGGCATGATTTTTTTAATGCAGAAGTGACGTTGCTTTGCCTCTTCTGCATTAGAGCTACTTACCTGCTTGTCCGCTCCTGTACAGTGAGCTGTACATGAGCAGCTCATTCTACAAATTTGGCACTGCCAAAGCTGATAGAACTCCCACACATACACATGGAGTGATGTCATCTCTGTCCAGCCAATGCCAGCGGCCAGTGATCGAGTCCCAGGAGGAGCTCCGGTACGTCACATCGCAGGATTGAAGGTGAGTATAGTTCCGTGGAACTACAGGAAGAACCTTTTTTTTCATTTTGGATAAAGCAAGGGAAGGTTATAACATGTCAGAGTTTTGTATTGCTATCTGTGTCCCATTGCAGAGATTTCCCTTTACTTTCTCCTGTCTTATAGCCAAATAGGAAATATAGCCATTTGTAGACGCTATACCTTTCAATTAAACCAATTCACACATATTAGAATTTTTTTTTAGCAAAGACATGTAGCAGAATACATTTTGCCCTAAATTTATGAAAAAATTAGATTTTTTTACATTTTTTTTATTGAATATGTTTTATAGCAAACATTTTTTGCAAAATTGATGGGCTTTTTTTTGTTTATAGCGCAAAAAATTAAAAACGCCAGAGATGATCAAATACCATCGAAAGAAAGCTCTATTTGTGGGGGAAAAAATGCCATAAATGTAATTTATGTACAGAGTTGCATGTAAGTAATGTAGCGCCATATCTCAAAAAATGGCCTGGTCAGGAAGGGGGGTAAATCTTCTGGAGGGCAAGTGGTTTATATCCATGGAGGCAGCTGTCTTTCAACATGAAAAGTTAGACTGAAAAATGGCTTAACACAAGCTAAACCATTTTACCATCTCATGAAGAAGTACATAGTTTAAGCAGTAGAGTGATCTATGGTGACTTTCTGCTGACACAAGGACCCATTTAAAGTCATTACTTCTTATTTGGTCACCAGAGAACATATTGTCATGTGTTAACAGTATCTTAAAGCTGATAAGTGTTTCTCACTTCACTGAAGCTTCTGTTAGACCTCAGTTGACCGCAGGCAGATTAGACTGGATGTATGCACAGCTGACCCAAAGCAATAGCAAAACTAGGTCATATGTTCACTGTGTTAATGTTTTCAGCTTTCATCAAAATAGACATTCTGCATTTCCAGAGTGGTAATCATTTTGAATACCTAGTGTGCTCATTGTAAAGAAGAAGAACAAATCAAAGTTATATTGAACGGGTGACTATTATTCTAACACCTCTTTATTGAAAACAACTGTGACTTTAAAACAGATCTTTCATATAAATGCAAAGTCCATTTATTAGATAACCCCCTACTTCCAGATGGAAGAAAAGAAAAAGTACTTTACACCCTGACTTCCTACCTGTAGATGGAGGTGACATTACTAGGCCTTCTTCTGGGATCCTGAGACAATGCACAGTGCAGTAGCACATTCTCATGATTTGGACAGCCATGAAAGGACAGACCAAAACATAGCATTTCAGGACTGCATCTACCATTATGTTTAGAATATGCTTTTTTCTTACCATCAATTTAGTACCTGTTAATGTTTTTTATGCTGTTCAGGTTGTGTTCACCAGGCCATTGTACACTGCTAAAAAAATATTAAAAGGAACACTTTGAAAATACATCAGATCTCAATGGGGAAAAATATCAGGTAGGATATCTATACTGATGTGGACTGGGTAATGTGTTAGGAACGTAAGGATGCCCCATTGTTTGATGGAAATGAAAATTATCAGCCTACAGAGGACTGAATTCAAAGTTACCCCAAAAACCAAAGTGAAAAAATGATGCAGCAGGCAAGTCCATGTTGCTGAAATTTCATTGCAGCAACTCCAAATGGTACTCAGTAGTTTGTATGGCCCCTACGTGCTTGTTTGCATGCCTGACAATGTTGGGGCATGCTCCTAATGAGATGACGGATGGCGTCCTGGAGTATTACCTCCTAGATCTGGACCATGGCATCACTGAGCTCCTGGACAGTCTGAGGTGCAACATGGTGGCGTCGGATGGACTGAAAAATGATATCCCAGAGGTGTTCTATTGGATTTAGGTCAGGTGAGCGTGGGGGCTATTCCATGGAATTGATTCCTTCATCCTCCAGGAACTGCCTGCATACTCTCGCCACATGAGGCTGGCCCTTGTCATGCACCAGGAGGAAGCCAGAACCCACTTCACCAGCGTAGGATCTGACAGTGGGTCCGAGGATTTCATCCAGATACCTAGTGGCAGTCAGGGTACCATTGTCTAGCCTGTAGAGGTCTATGCGTCCCCCCCCACGGATATGCCTTGCCAGACCATCAATGACCTACCACCAAAACGGTCATGCTGAATGATGTTACAGACAGCATAATGTTCTTCACAGCTTCTCCAGACCCTTTCACGTCTGTCACATGTGCTCAGGGTGAATCTGCTCTCATCCGTGAAAAGCACAGGTGCTAGTGGCGGACCTGTCAATTCTGGTGTTCAATGACAAATGCCAATCAAGCTTAATGGCAGTGAGCACAGGGTCCACTCAGGCCACCCCCATGAAGTTTGTTTTTGATTGGTCAGAGATATTCACACCAGTGGCCTGCTGGAGGTCATTTTGCAGGGTTCTGGCAGTGCTCAACCTGTTCCTTATTGCACAAAGGAGAAGATACCGGTCCTGCTGATGGGTTAAGGACCTTCTACGACCTGTCCAGCTCTCCTAGAGTAACTGTCTGTCTCCTTGAATCTCCTCCATGCTCTTGAGACTGTGCTGTGAGACACAGCAAGCCTTCTGGTAATGGCATGTACTGATGTGCCATCCTGGAGGAGTTGGACTGCCTGTGCAACCTCTGTAGGGTTCAGGTATCGCCTCATGCTACCAGTAGTGACACTGACCCTAGCCAAATGCAAAACTAGCGAAAAACAGTCAGAAAAGATGAGTAGGGAAAAAAATGTCAGTGGCCTCCACCTGTAAAACCATTCCTCTTTTGGGGGTCATCTCATTGTTGCCCACCAAGTGCACCTGTTGTTAATTTCATGAACACCAAAGCAGCTGAAACTGATTAACAACCCTCTCTGCTACTTAACTGACCAGATCAATATCCCAGGAGTTTAATTGACTTGATGCTATACTCTGATTAAAAAATGTTCCTTTAATTTGTTGAGCAGTGTATTTCTTACTAGTGGCAGAGCAAGAACCTTCAGTGCAAGAAACCATGAAGGGCCCCCCTGAACCCTGACTGGGGCCCCTCCCTCTAAGCCCAGTGGTGGAACGCCAGAGCCCAGTCACAAGTGAAACCTTTGTGATCCTTGTAGTTTTGCCATTGATTTCAGTGTTTTTTTTAATTTTTGTTTATTTTCTTCTTTTTTTCCATTTTTTTTTTTGAGCAGTGTATTTCTTACTAGTGGCATAGCAAGAACATTCAGAGCAAGAAACCATGAAGGGCCCCCCTGACCTCTGGCCGGGGCCCCTCCCTCTAAGCCCAGTGGTGGAATGCCAGAACCCAGTCACAAGTGCAACCTTTGTGATCCTTGTAGTTTTGCCACTGGTGTTAGTATTTTGTTTTTGTTATTTATTTATTTTTTACAATTGTCACTTACCTGGATGAGGCACTTGAAAGGGACTTGACCTTGCAGCTGTGTCACCAGGGCAGAAGACACACTAGATGAGCAGGTGAAGTTTTGACTGTACCAGGGTACCAGCAGGACAGGTGGAACTCCAGATGCACAGGCAGATCTTGACAGGTGAGCAGAACAGGAGGCAGAGTCAGGAGCAGAGTTAGGATCATGCACAGTAGGTCAGTCAGGAACAAAAGCAGAAGCGTGTTCAAGATCTCGCCAAGGTCATACACAGGGAGCAGGCAGTCAGCAAAGGCCGGGGTCAGAGCCAGGAGAGAAGTCAAGACAGGTTCAAGGGCAAGCTGAGTCAGTAACGGTAAATCCAAGAATGCACCTTCTGAAGATCCATGGCTACTCCATCAGTGTATATGATCAAGTCCAAGAATTGTATGGACACTCTTTCAAATTTGCACTTTTCTGCTTTTGCCCATCCGTGTTTCCTTAGTGTGGACAGAACCTTCTTGATGTGGACTCTGTGTAGTTCCAAACTGGCAGAAAAGATGAGGAAATCATCTAATTAGACAATCAGGAAGTTGTCCAGGAATTCTCTAAAAATATTGTTTACAAAATGCTACAAATTAGCCGGGGCATTGTATAGTCCAAACAGCAAAACAATATATTCACAGTGCCCGAAGAGAGTTTGGAATGCCGTCTTCCATTCATCTCCCTCATGGATGAGAACAAGGCTGTAGGCACCACGTAAGTCCAGTTTAGTGAAGATTCTGGTGCTAAGGAACCTCTGGAATAGCTCAAATATGAGAGGGAGATCTGGCAATAACGAGTTAATTTTTATTTGTTCAGCCAGTGGAATCTCCCCCACCTGGACATTGTATTTTGGCAGCTGGACCCACTTCTGCCAAAGACACTGATCAGTGGCTGAAGCCGATTGGTCGACAAATGTTTCCCAGCACAAAACAACAAATAAAGGAGCACTCCCAACCCTGTGGAAGTCAATACAGTCACAAGCCCAGGAATAGCTAAAATCAAACTTAGCTTTAATGTTACAAAGCATGACATGTAGGAGTGCCCAGATTGATACATCACCAAGCCAGTGGAGAGGAGAAACATATATTGCCAGAAGCTGGAGGATGACACATATTCCTGGGCCCAACAGTAGGTTGCTCAGCCCAAGTGCCTCAGGACAGTGGGAAGGGTGTGTGGATGGTAGCCCCTGGAACCTCATTGCTCTTGATATTTGCACCTTTTTTAAAATGTTTTCCAGCATGTCCCTTCGACAGAAGTGAATCAAACTATCAACTTCTGCAGAGCGGAGACAGCCACACTCTGTCCAAAATTCATATGGTCCCTGATGAGCAACAGCTATCCACATGCAGTATAGTACATTATAACAGGACTGACTTGCTTTAGCTAGTGCAGTGTTTAGAATAAACATTTTTTCAGAGGGTTAACAGATGCCAAAGATAGAATCCAACAATCCAACAAATATTAAATATGAATTTTGTTTTCTCCAAATTAGGCTTGGCATTCCGTGTGACACTTTTATATCTAGAGCCTTCCAAGAACCAGCTACCAATAATAAAACACTAGAGCTGAACCTTTCATAAAGCCTTATCAGTCCATTGTTACATGTGCTCAATCTTTCTCACATAACATGTTGGAATGAACCATATGATAAACCCAACTCTGGTGAAATGATAAACAACTTTAAAAATGCAAGAGTACAGGAAACGTCTTTATATGTCTGCACAGGATCCGAACTGGAATGACCTCTGTTCCTGTATATTCAATAGATGGAAAACAAGTGCACTGATAAGGAGGAAACATCCTATTAATGTGCATAGCAACCAACTCTCAATTTGTCTTGTGGAGGTTATCTTCTAAAAAAATGCAAACTAGGTGATATGTGAATATTTTGAACATGATAGACAATAAATTTGCTTGCATTTTCACATTCATACATCCTAATATATAACTGAGTTTTGAAAAACACCTGTTATTTTGAATTATTATGTGTGACAGTGCTGCACCTCATCACATTGTCATATGGTAAATGTCACACAGGATTTTCACAATTGCAGGTTGAAGAGCTCCAGGATGTATGTTCTAAATGAACAAAACTGGTTATGCAGTTTTCTCCAGGATTGGTAATTCTTGGATTGGGTTCTAGAGTTCAGAGACTTTGAAGAGTTATGGAAGGGGTGAAGCCTCTAACTCTGTGTCTGTTTTTTTTATGAGAGGCTGCCATCCTTATGTGCAGCCTTCTTAATCAAGGGTCTGGATGTGATTCTAGGCTCCTTTCCCCTGGAGACAAGCTATGGATGTGCAAGCCAACACTGTAGAGAGTTTGTGCTAGCCTCAAGAGAGGGCATCTGACCAGACCATTGGCTGAGTGGAACTGAGAAATGGTGTGTCATTAGGCAAGAGTCTGTGCAGGTCAAGTGGTTATTTTGTTTCTCAGTAAGCTGAAATAACTTAGAGCAGGGGTATCAAACTCCATTTCATCGCAAGCCATATCAGCATTATGGTTGCCCTCAAAAGGCTGCTTGTATCTGTAAGACTAGATGTCCAGAGCACCCCACCCCCATTATATCACATGTCAAGAATCCCACACCCTCCCTAACATCACCGTGCACCCACTTTGGGGGCATAGCTGGAAAGTAGAAAGTGCAGGGTCTGGAGGAGGATCAGAGGAGGAGTGGAATCAGTTACCAGAGTCTGCTGAATGCTGAGACCAGAGGAGGCAGAGATGAGGGGTGCTGCAGCTGCACTGAGAGGTGCAAGATTTGGCAGAGAAGTTCTATTTTCCTCTCTGCTGCCGACTGCTGAGACAAGGTGGGGGCAGAGACAAGAGGGTACCTGCAGGAGAGGTGCAAGGGCCACAAGAAATTGCCTGGAGGGCTGGATTCGGCCCGCGGGCCTTGTGTTTGACACCTGTGACTTAGAGTGTCTGTGATGAGACAGGCTCAGAGAATGCAAACAACAACAAAGAGAAGGCACATCAACCTAGTTCATTACCATAACACAATTTTATTAGGTATATATAAAAACAAGTGAATACTCACAAACGCATGACAAGCACAGGCATATGAAGAATTTCCATTGAGACCACCTCCAGGTTCACAGTGCTCAACTAATGGCATGGGAAGAACTCATGGCATCCAAAACAAATGCAGCAGTTTTACTGCAGGATATAATAGAAGTCTATGGCTAAGCACAGAAAAGCTGCAGGTACACGCCACTGCATCTTTGCTCTCAAATTGTGGGTATGGGACCTACTGTACATGCATAACACAGCAAATAAAAACTGGTATAGAGAAAGCATATTTACACCGAACAAGTCTTTCTTCATTTATTAAGGAAGTGCCAGTTTAACACATGTTGTAATGTGAGTTATTCTGCTTCATTTTCTGCTAGTTTGTAGGACAGTGCTCTACTTATCTCAGCTCAATAAAGGCCATTCAGGATGTGAAGTGCTAAGGGACAAAGAAGAATCCTTCTGACATCTCCTGACACCTGTTCTCCAGCAGCAAACCCTTCCATAGCTGGTAGTTCTGTTTCCATGTATGTAAATATAAGGTTTAGGTATAAAAAAAATGTAGTTACTTTTATTGTATTAAATTCCAGCTATGCATAAAGAACATTACGTTACTGTTCTTTCAAACCTTTTTAGGCTATGCTCATAAAATTCAGTAGCTACCCTGGAATCTTTATAACCCCAACTCTTAGTGGCTATGTTGATACATTAGGGATTCCGCAACCCCCCACCCCTCCTCCCCATTCCCCAGCATCCAATATTTATAACCGCTTTTTTTTCCTGTATTTATTATTACTATACACTAGGGTCCCCAGTTCAAATCGTGGTCTTGTATTTGTGTAGGCATTTTCTGGTTTCCACCCACAATACAAAGACATGCTGGTAGGTTAATTGGATTGTGTCCAAGTTGGCCCTAGCATGTGTATGTATGAATGTGAGTTAGAGGCCTTAGTAAGCTCCTCAAGGGGAGGGACTGATGCGACTGTACAATATGGAAAGGCTGGACGGGCTTGGAATTATTTATTATAGGCAGTTATAAAGCACTGACAATTTACACAGTGCTTTATACACTGTACAGTCACATCATTTCCTGCCCTCAAGGAGCTTACAGTCTAAGGCCACTGTTTCGCAAACTTGGGCCAATTTAGACAGTAGCTAATTAATTTGCTAGAATGTCTTCAGAGTATGGAAGGAAACCAGGGTACTCCCACGCAAACACAGGGAGAACATGCAAACTCTATGCAGATAGTGTCAGGATTGGAACAGAGAACCTCCATGCTACAAAGCAGAAGTACTAACCATAAAACTACTTTGTAACCCCATTTATTTTGTGTTTGATTATTTTTGCTGTGGAAAGTTGTCTACGTTATTTTGAATGCTGGCAATACTGCCTATGTTCTTTTAATGTTGAAAATGGAATGAAGATGATTACAGACAGTGTGAAGCTGGCTGTGTTGACTCCCACCACCTGTGCCGGACACCCATTGCAGGGCTCATTTCACTCTCTAGGTAAGAATTTTGGCTGAGTATACACCCATATGGAAGAAAAATAAATTTTAAATATATTTTAAAAATATTCTTCCCAAATATATTGACATATATTTGAAATGCTACAATTTTGGCCATATTCAATATATTTCAAAATATATTTCAATAAATATATATACTGCTGTGTGAAATGCGTTTTTATTACAAAATATATGAAAAATATTTTTAAAAAATACATTTCAAATATACTGTGTCTTTAAAAATACAAATCTACATTTTTGGAATGCATTTACAAATATATGTTAAAATGACTTTTTTATATGTTAAAAAAAATCTGAAGAATATATTTAAAAAACATATTTTTAAAAATATATTCAGAATGGATGTGTATTGAGTAATAGAATTTGACCGTTTTTAACTAATACCAATAGGTTTGCTTGATATTTGAGATTTACATGAAGGGGCGGTGCCAACCGCTATAAAGGAATGTGCAAACAACCTTCTTTGGTCCTGACGAAGCTGAGTGAGATACGCCCATCGGTGAAACGCGTTGATGTCACACGTCAGTGATGTCACGGCTGACCATGATCCATTGAGGTCACGCACATACTCCCAGGAAGTTTTACGGGGTATTACAGCTGCAAGCCTCCCATCATGTGGATTATTACATGGCGGCCAACTGGTATCACAATCCAGCATTACCTGTGAGGATTTCAAGCTTTCAGCAGCAATTTCTTTTATGGTTTCCCATTGAGGATCTATATTATCTGCAGCAAGGGTGAGCTTCCATACTCTCGGTAACGGCCGTTGGTGAATTAACATACCATGTCTATCCATGTGTGACACGGCACTTTTTACAGGATGGTACACCACTAACTATAGGTTTACTGCTCTCCACAATAGCCATACAGTATTAGCAAGGACTATTTTGTCAGTTCATTATACTGGACGATACACACTGGGGTACCTTGGATTGTTTTGTGTTTACCAGCAACTTGTGATTTTCATGCTATCACTCACCCTACTGCCCATATATTATTGCCGCCAGCCTCACATAGTGAATTGCAATATTGCTGCTTATGCATACCTTACTGAGCCCGCCTTGTCATCCACTGGACTGAGCCACACATCCCATTCCACTCTGGATCTGTATTCACCACTATTTTGTGATTGGCCTGCCAACATATCATATTTTTCCAGTGACATATTTTGAACTTTGCACCTTATGTCTATCAGGCATTTTTGGTAGTACGCCAATTGCAGTTCCCCTAATCACATCCCGGTGGTGCACCCCGATGTATTTGCTAAGGTTTGACAGAAGACAGTTGTCACTGTCATATTAGCAACAATCATTCAATATGACCATACCATGACGTAATTTTTAATTTTGTTTTAGGTTGTGCAGACTATATTGTCTGAGGTGAGGTGATGGTTACCAATATCGTCAATTTTATTATGTGAAACATTCGATATACTTTGCATATACTTTTTGATATCAATAAAGCATTTATACACTATCCATGTGTTGGTTTACCGCATTGTCCTTATATGTAACCACTTTTCTGTGAACATCCTGTTCACATACTCCTTAGTCATTTTGTTACTTGGGTACTGGACAGCACACGTGTTGTGTAGCGGAACCTAATAATCTTAAATCTCCTTCCATATTTCTTTAATTACATATTGTTTTATCCACTTTTTATAGAGACCTTTTTTGTCTTAGTCTTGTCATGCCTAGCCTACTCATGCTACTAAAAAGTCCATGGATTCTTCCCCAACAACTTTCTCCTCTATTTACCACTATTTCCTTTGAAAGTGTACCCTAGTCTTGAGCTTTGTTTTTCTATTGATCTTTAATAATTTCCTGTACTTCTAAATTGGTGCCGCCATTTCTAATACTGTACATCTGTGACATATTCGTTTTCTACTCTTTTTCTGCTATACTATTCTGCATCTGCTCAAACCATTTTGTCTGACTTCTGTCTTATTGTCCTTAAGGTTGGTTCCATTACCATCTGACATTTTTCAGCATATAGGCCTTCTTATCCTGCCCCTTTTTAGTTTGCAATAGCTTCTAAATCTTCTTTCTTCAGTCTGTAATCCACTTTCCATTTGTATCGTCCCCACTGCTATGCTATGCCTCCGATCTATCACCATGTGATATCTTTGGTTTACTGTGATAAACAAATATACAACAGCTTTGAAAACCCTACTATAGAATTGTGTGTTATAGTCACTTTCCTATCTCCTCCCACTCAAAGCTGCATGTATTCCGTGCATATGTGTTTGAACTAGTGTTCCCGTTCCTCACCAGTCACTTGGTGTATTTAAGGATGCCTTAAAGGTGCTGTCAATCTATCCACTGGTTTCCTGCTGCCAACCCAATTTGGCTCATCACTGCCTGCTGTAAACTCTGCTCTGTACAGCTTGACTTTTTGGTTTCTGTTTTAACCCCATCACGCTGGTTGTGACTTCCCAGGTCTAATCCTTCTGTTTACTGAGGTTCTGATGGCTGCTCCTTCAACTACAGAATTATGGTACATAACCCCTGCGTCACCAAAATAGCATCGCATATGTATAAAATGCTAATGTTAAAGACCTTTATAGAACACTTTTTGTAAATGAGCTAGCTAGGAGCATAACAATATGATGAAAAAAGATGTTTGAGATGAATATAGAAGAAGAGGAAGTCAAGGGGCCAAGGAAAAGATAGATTAAAGTGTTACTAAACCTAGGACCCTGCATTCACTCTATCTGGTCTCCCACAGTACACAGAACATGGAAGTGCAATTATTTTAGTAAATATAAACTGCTAAATACCTTTTCTCATCAGCAGTTAGAGCAGGCTTGTGACTTCTATCAGTGTCCAGCACAGCTATAGCTTGTAGGAGGAGTTTTCATTTTGCTCTAGACGGATGCAGAACCCCTGGTCTCTGTCTGGACAGTGCTGATTTGCCCTGTGCTCATCACATGCACTCTCCCAAGAAAAAAAACAACCTCTCTAGCAATACACACCAAACTGAGCATTTGCAGAGTGTCTCCACACGATATGTCTTATCAGGAAATAAGAGGGGGACACTGGAAGAAGGGGAGGATCAGAGAAGACAGGATCACACAGCCTTTTTACACATACAGAGGAATAACCCCTTAAGTTCCACAGTATAACAAGCATTCTTTACTGCATATACAGACTGATATTACTGTTGTGGGTTTAGTAACACTTTAAGTGTATTACATAAAAGAATCTAAGAGAACAAGGAGTCAGAGGGTGATGAAACCAATCGCACAAGGTAGGCTAGGCTAAAAATGTGCAAGAGGCAAGTGCCCTCCAATGGCGGTGATGATAGACTATGTTATTTTTATACAAAGTTATACAGTATTAGTCAAGCTATGTATGCTTCTTGTCATGGAAGACTCTAGACAGGGTAAAGCATGATGTATACTGGAGAACTTTAGTATCTGTTATCAGCCAAGCCTACAGTTTCCTTGTTTAAATAGAAACGTATTTTAGGAGCAACTACTGGGAAAAAAAAGATTGCTAAACATTAAAAGTGTCCAATTCAGAAAGTCCACTGAAATGATCTTTTTAATAATCCATTGCAATCAGATTTAACTGAATTTTACAATGCCTCCTAGTGGGACTGCAGCCTTACAACCCCCCATTCTGAAAACAGGATACTCACTACCTGGGAGAATTTGGCCTGCATATTTATACCCAGGCTTCATGTTCCTATTAAGGCCTTGCATAAAATGAGTATACCAACCACCACAGGGATTTACCTTCTACAGAAGCCAGCTGACTAAGATGAATGCTTAAATGAAAACTAGAGGAAGTCAGCAGGACAGTATTGAGGCTGATTTACTAATGACGATGGGACTCTGCATAATAAATTGTGTGACTATTCATAATCCACCAAAACTAGAGATAAAAATCAACCTGACTTTGACTACCAACCCCTAGGCAGATTATTTTTTATCTCTAGTTTTGGTGGATTATTAACATTGATATACACCGATGTATCATCCTGATATAACATAAATATTTGTTGATCTTTTTTCTGCTTATTTTCGAACATTGGCAGTATTTTTACATTTGGTACTAGGTACCTGTTTTAAGGTTGCTTTTATTTGTGCTGTCTCGTGTGAATATTCATTCCAGTTATCCAAGTATGCCAAAGCACATTCCTGTTATTTTATTTCATCTGCTCATGATAGGATAATTCAAGTGAATGTTCACACAATTTATTTGTGAAAATTCTCATCTTTAGTAAATCTCTCTCAATGTCTATAGTGGGTTTAAGTGTCCATTTACACCAGATGCATTCATCAATGTCCGCGCATATATACATTGTAACATTGTACAAAACAAAATACTCTAAAATCTAATACAGGCAAAAATAAATAATAAAAGTTTTATGTACTGTGTAGCCAGACTAACTATGTAACTATATGTAACTATAAATCTATTAGTACATCCAACACTACACTCTACCCAGACTGATGATGTCACTGTCCAAGGGTAACTTCATTGCTCCTTCATGCAGAATGGGGGCACCCTAAGACAGGAGTTGTGTCACTGGCCAGATCACTTGGTGAAAATAAAAGAAACAAAGCCTAAAAAAGGAAACTTACGTAGCCTCCATATTGAAGGATTGGTAATTTGCAATATATTGCATTTTGTGGGCATTACATAAACTTAAAAAAAGATAAAATACTGACAGTTTTTTTTTTGGTCTGTTCGGGTGAAGGATTGAAAATACTTACATTACAAATGTTATGTTTTCAAGGATGTATTTGAAGATGTCTATACCTATCCTCTGTGGGGCAGCAAACTCAAAACATGACACAACTCTTTTTCTATTACGGGTAAAAGATTGTACTCAGATTTTAAGTAAATTTGAAAATCATTGTGATTATTGAATAACACTGGGCATAATTAATCTTAAAGTGGCAGTAAACGCTTACCTGTAGGTAAAATTAATATCTCCTAAACGTGAACCATTTAAGAGATATTAGCCCGTTTTGATATTTCCACGCATGAGCTCTGAAGGAATGGCATACCCATCCCGTTCCTTCAGAGCACTGTGCCATGACTCGGGACTCCCAGGCGCATGCTGGAGGGCTTAGTTTCAAGGTAAGTCCTTTATATTGTGCTAGTATGCAATGCAAGATGGAAGCCCCGGGGAGCTGTGACAGTAATACATACTAGCACATTATGCCTTTACCTTGCAGGGGTTTTTTTTCTTTTTTTTATTATGCGGTTTACTACCGCTTTAAAGTGATTATAAAGCTAAAAAGCTTTTTACATAAATGCATTCCTTGCATTAAGATAAAAAAATGTTTTATATTTTTTGTCCTTCCCCTTGTGAAGGGGAAGAGAGGGGAGAATAGGTCTGGTGCTGTGCACAGCTACATCTCTTCTCTTCCTTTTCACACAGGGATTTGGGCAGCAGCAGGAGCCATTGGCTCCTGCTGCTGTCAATCAAATGCAGTGAGGAGAAAGTGAGGGAAGTGCTAAACCCCACTGTGTGTGTCTATGGAGTGTGGCTCTATAGACACACAACTCAGGAGCAAGCACTCACTATGTGCCTCCATAGCTAGTGGCTTGCTATGGGGACACACAAAGAAGAGGAGGAGCCAAGGCTGCTGGTGTGGGACCCGAGATGGGGAGGACTGGGGCCACTTTGTGCAATACCATTCCACAGAGCAGGTGAGTAAAACATGTTTGTTATTTTCATAAAAAAAAACTTATAGTTACAGTTTAACTACTTCAATACCAGGCACTTTCACCCACTTCCTGCCCAGGCCAATTTTTAGCTTTCAGCGCTGTCAAACTTTGAATGACAATTGTGCAGTCATGCAACACTGTACCCAAATCAAATTTTTATCAGTTATTCATCATATATTTTTTGAGACAGATAGAGCTTTCTTTTTGTGGTATTTAATCACCACTAGGTTTTTTTATTTTTTGCTAAACAAACAAAAAAGACTGAAAATTTTGAAAAGAAATGTTTTTCTTTGTTTCTGTTATAAAATTTTGCAAATAAGTAATTTGTGCACTGATGAGACAGCACTGATGAGCACTGATGAGGCTGCGCTGATGGGCACTAATGAGGCAGCACTTATGGACACTGATAAGCTGCACTGATGGTCTCTGATGAGGAGACACTGACGAGGCTGCACTGATGGGTACTGATAGGTGGTACTGATAAGCACTGATGGGCACTGATAAGCTGCACTGATGGGACTGCCCTGATAATCAGTGTAAATATGCCCTATCAGCCTTGCTGGTTACCAGCTCTCCTTTCCTCACACAGTGACAGTGCATGGGACAAGTCTGTTTGCATGTGATTATCTGCAATTGGACACAGCTGATCACATGGTAAAGGGCCGCTGTAATTGGCCCTTTACTTCGATCTGTGATTAGCTGCGTCCACGCAGGGGGCAGTGTTCTGGGAGAACAACCATGAATGCCCTCCCAAAACAAGAAAGCCATGCTGTAGCTGTCTTCAGCTATGGTGCAGTATTGAGGTGGTTAAAGCTGATGTTTAGATATGGAAATTTTTACTTAGTTACATTTGTCCACCTTGGGCCAATGTAAGACTTCAGGTACACTGGGTCTCTTCTAAATGCTTTTCTGCTGGCAGGAGAAAAGCAGCTGCAATTCTCGTAAGCTGCATTATTTCATGCGCATTTAGATGTGTCTAGCACTTGGGCATTTATTCATTTAAATGGCCAGAATATTAATTTATTCTGGTCTTCAAATGAAAAAATGCTCAAGTGCTAAAAGCGCCTAGTGTTAGTGCATGCTTAGCTTTACATGCGCTTTCCCATGTTTAGGTACACAGGCATTTTTTTTTTCTGCCAAAACGCTCCTCTCTTCAAAGCGCAAATTATGTTTTTTTTCTATATAAAAATTAGTAGAAATACCATAAAGAGCGCTCTCTAGTGAAATGCAATATTAACCCCAAAAATTAAAAATAATAAAAATATATATAAATAAATTTATATATATATAAATATAAACATTCAAAACACAAAAAAACTAAATACATAACTAGTATAAAATAATGTAAACACTGCCACCAAAAAGTATGAAAAGTGAACAAATCAATCCGTAATGTAGTATATATATATATATATATATATATATAAAAATATATAAAAATCAGTTCATAATAAAATAAAGTCCAAAATTAATTTCTTCGAAAGTTGTGGTGGAAACTCTATGGATTGATTTGTTAACTTTTTGCACTTTTTGGTGGCAGTGTTTACATGATTTTATACTATTTATTTATTTAGGTTTTTTGAATGTTTATATTTATATATATATATATTTCATTATTTTTTTATTCTTGGGTTATTATTGCATTTCACTAGAGAGCGCTGTTTATGGTATTTTTACTAATTTATATTTTTCAATTTATTTAAAATAGCAGCTCTAGTCACAATTTTGAGTTATATTTAATTATTTCACATTTTTGGCCCGGTGATATAAGCTATTGATTGATTGATTAATTAATTAATGTGTAGCATATATATATATATATATATATATATATATATATATATATATATATATATTTTGATGTTTTTTTTTCCTGCCTCTAAACTCCTGGAAATGCCTATAGTGTGCATTGACACATGTGGGGGAGTTTGGACACAGAAACAAAACAGCTCAAACACCTATAGATGGATGTTTATGGGCTCAAGTGTGCATGAGGCCTTAGTGCCATTCCAGTGGGATCTCTGTGGAAGCTGGAAATGACTGAAGTTGGCACTATTAACAACAGTGATCTCCACTAGCTTCCAGGGTCTGTGTTGAGGAGACGCCCTACTGTATTGTGAACTCAGGCGATTACTCTCTTGGCATGGGCCCCATTCAGGGAAATCTTTGAAGTTTCTCAATGAATGCAAAGCATTTTCTAATTGTATAAGGTGGAGAAGTGGGACAGTGATCTTAAGTGATTTCCATACTAGTGCCTACTACAGTGATTTGCAGCTAACACTGGGATCCCACGGGTATGGCACTCACATACTTATATTGGTCCAAGCTGGACCAATGTAACTATAATAAAATTGCCATACCTAGACTTGTTATTGCTCAGTATATTGCCCCTATACCTGTACCCATACAGCTACCAATGCTTAGATCTGTCACTGTCGGAAGTGTGCAGTGTGTGATACTGTACATAACACCTTTATATTTGTTAATGGATTGTCTCTGGCCTATCTAAACAATCCATTAACAGATTTTACTATGCTTTCTCACCAGAGAAACTATGACAGGCATTACTTTCCTCCAGGAGATTAGCTGTCTCTGCAGTCTTTCTAATAATAGCCTAATGGGATAAACATTTATGATGGCGCTATAATATTATGGAATACTCAAGTGCTGGTGTTCCTATACTGATACATGTACTGAACAATACCCTATAAATAACTAAAATGTAAACCTATTATCAACAATTCCCTCCCATTCCCAACAGGAAATTTGTCACCACCAATTAGGGACATACAACAGTAGTCTATAGGCACAAAATATCTATCCCCTGCCTGTGTCCAGGGCCCATCACTGGCATATGATTGCCATATGAACGATTACGAGTGGGAACGATTAGCTGTGAGCCAGCAGCCTCCAATTTCTTTCTCACATTTACTTGCCAAGACCCAAGTGGGTACATTTACAATTGTGAGTGCACCAAGCTCTGCCTATGCACTGGCTCCACTATAAACCACTCATTTTTATGTTTATAAATACAAAATCAAGAAATGTATTTTCTTAAACCAATACAGCCACCACATCTGAGGAAAGGACTACATACCCCATGGTACCTTGCTGCCTGCAAGCAGTGATTCCTGTACTGACTCCGCCTCCTGAAACTCCTCTCAGCACCTCTGTAGTTCAGAAGGCAGGCTTTGTGATGTGTGACACCGCAGTGCCTACTCAAAGAGCAGAATGACTATGTATCACAGAATCCAAGGAAGTAAATGTGTGGGATCTACACTTTAATGTACATTGTCCTCCTTGGAGAAGAGTGGGTGTGCATAGAGCGTTCTTTGCTGAGCCTTCCCTTAAAGGCTGGCAACCTACCAGGATCTGCTCTCATAAAAAAGATATTACCCAACCTGAATGAGGAGGAGATCGGAGTATGAGATACTAATAATCTATTGATTGGAGGTTCTTTTGGGCTGCTGGCTGATTATCCAGTTCGAGATTTCAAAACCATTCATTATTAACCCCCCTGGCGATATTCCCGAGTGTAGCTCGGGGTAAAGTTTCAGTACCACAAGCGGTAACCCCGTGCTACACTCGGGAATACCATGCAGCGCTGCTCCGGGATCCCTCGATCACTTACCTTGTCCTGCGCTCCCGCGATGTCCCTCCTGCAGTGTCCCTGGCAATGTCCTCCGGCGGATACCGGCATCTGTCATCTGGGTTCCGTCCCTGCGAGCGGCGGGATGTACGGGGGACGGAACGGCGGGAAATTTGAAAATGACAAAAAGTGACATTCACTAAATTCACTAAAATCACATAGTAAAACATTACTGTATCAAACCATTTCACATACATTTTGTCCCTAGTGCTTTCTCCTGTGCCCTGCCTGCATATTTGCTGTTCTTTCTGCCTGGAAACTGAGAAACGTCCATGGCGTCCAAAAAGCGTCCCTTTAGGTCAAAAGCAGTTTTAGACCAGCTAGAGAACAGCGATAGTAAATCAGAACCACTTGCAGAATTGAGTGATAATGATTCATGGGGAAATTCGTCAACAGACACTGAAAACGATTTTGCGACTTTGCTCAGTGATGTGCGAACTTGGCGCTATATTTCAGATTTCAGTGTTTTTGGTTTGATTATATTATTGAATTAAATTTATTATTATATTATTATTTTTTATGATTATTTATTAAATTATAATTTATGATTTCGTGTTTCAAGTTTTAACATACCCGGGATGTTTACTAGACTCTTGTTCAGACAGATTTCAGTGAGTTATTCCTAAAAATTACAGGCCTACAATAAAAAAAATACATATTTCCATGCAAAAAAATGTACCGCTTTGAGCACAGAAATACTGACATAATCAGACCTCTAGGGAGGTTAAGGAGATTGATTGAATCTCTACTAACATTCCACTGCTGGTTGCTCACCAGCTTCTGGTGAGTGTTGAATCTAAAAGGGTGTTAATCACTGCAGGATCACATGGATAGTGGATTACTTTATCTTAAAGAGATATTTACCACTGGAATGAATTGAACTTTTCACATTATATATATTTTTTTATATTTTTTGGTGGATCCTGGAAGAATGGGAGGATCAGATAAGGACAAGGTCATACAGCCATTTTACACAATGTGGAGGATTAACCCCTTAGGCTCCACAGTGAGTATAACAAGTATGCTTTACTGCATATACAGACTGATATTACTGTTGTGGGTTTAGTAACACTTTATGTGTATTATGTAAAAGATGATGAAACCAAATGCACAAGGTGGGCTAGGCTAAAAATGTGCAAGAGGCAAGTGCCCTCCAATGGCTAAGATGATAGACTATGCTATTTTTATACAAATTATGTTAGTCAAACAGTCTTTTTACACAATGCAGAGGATTAACTCCTTAGGTTCCACAGTGAGTATAACAAGCATGCTTTACTGCATATACAGACTGATTTTACTGATGTGGGTTTAATAACATTAAAAGGCATTGAAATCCCAATTAGCCCACGCACTAAGCCACCCAGCTGTGTTAAATGACAATAACAAGGACATATAGCTCTGTCAGACCATTTTTGCTGCAATCTAGGCAACCCTGACAGACAGTACAGCCAGGTTCTGGCAGACTACACTGCAGTGAAGAATGCAGCAGATCCAGGACACACTGTTGCCAGCAATTGGACAGTGAAGGTAAAGCCCCACATCAATAAAGTCATCCCTATGCCCTCTACACCTGGACGTTTTAGATTGCTAGTAGTACTGTAACAGGTGTCCTTCTCTCCCTCTGTCAAAGTGCTGCCTTGCAGGGATTTAAAGGAGGCTCATATCAAGATTTAGATACTTGCACTAATTGTAGGTAAGAATACTTTTACTTTTTTTCTTTTAACATTTTTTTCTTTCTTTTGGGTTGCATAGTATTCAAGATGTCTGTAGATGGATAAAAACTTATAGTCAAAGCCTAACTGCAGCCATTTTTCCCCCAGATGTTTTTAACACAAAAAAGCTCAAGTTGCAATATTCACCTCAACTGTGAAACTTCCCCTTGCAGCTGTGTCCGAAACGCAGTGTACATTTTTACTTATAGACGCAGCTGTGTGTATGTCCTCAGTGCAGGGGCGGACTGACCATTGGGGAACTCGGGCCAGGGGTCAGTAGGGGGCCCCATGAGATGCTCCTGGTACCTTTCATAGGCTTTTTTGGGTGTGGTTTGAGAATGGGCAAGGACACAGAGGCCCTATGATCCCCTATTGCCCGGGGGCCCCATGAGTTGTCAGTCCGCCCCTGCCTCAGTGATTACTATAGTGCTGCTTTAAGATGCAGAAAATGCATTAAAGCGGAGTTCCACTCACCCTGTCAAAAATAAAAGTCAGCAGCTACAAAAACTGTAGCTGCTGACTTTTATAAAACAGCTATTTACCTGTCCCTCGGTCCTACGGTGTGTCCCCTGCAGCCCTTTCACCGACTGTCCTGTATTCCAGGAGGCCGGCATCTTCAGTGTGGGCACCCGGCTGTGATAGCTTGGTACCCACTGCACATGCGTTATGCCTTTACAGCCACTTTCATTGCAAGAGAGAAACTACCAGTGTAGAAATATGTATGATCTGCTATTGTGAAATATTCATTCTTATTTTTGTAAAATTGCTTTGACATGTTTAACCGCTTCACGCCGCCCTATTGCATAAATACTGCTACAGCAGCCGTTCTCAACCTGGGGGTCGCGACCCCTTTGGGGGTTGAACGACACTTTCCCAGGGGTCGCCTAAGACCATCGGAAAACACATATTTCCGATGGCCTTAGGAACCGAGACACCGCTCCTCTATCCGTCTCCAGGTGTGGGCGGGATGACATGCCGTCCCTCTCATCTGGGCACACCCCCGGGATCAATCCTTCGCCGGTGATTGGCCGCCGGAACTGTAGCTCAGGAGAGGCACACAGGCGGCCAATCACCGGCGAGGAGGTGGAGCTTGGAGAGGAGGAGCCGAGCGGCACCGCGCAGATCGAGCGAGTGAAGAGGAGGAGAGTGGCCGGAGAAGGAAGACATCTGACCGGTAAGTGTCTGTACCATGGGAGAGGGAGGGAGCGAGCGAGCCCAGGCTGGAGCAGGGGTCAGCAAGGTAAGTATCATTGGTGTCAGTGGGAGGAATAGTGCCCCATCATTGGTGTCACTAATACCAATGATGGGGCACTATTCCTCCCCCCACTGACACCAACGATGGGGCACTATTCCTTCCCCCACTGACACCAACGATGGGGCACTATTCCTCCCCCACTGACACCAATGATGGGGCACTATTCCTCCCCCCCACTGACACCAACGATGGGGCACTGTTCCTCCCACTGACACCAACGATGGGGCACTATTCCTCCCACTGACACCAACGATGGGGCACTATTCCTCCCACTGACACCAATGATGGGGCATTATTCCTCCCACTGACACCAACGATGGGGCACTATTCCTCCCACTGACACCAGTGTTGGGGCACTATTCCTCCCACTGACACCAATGATGGGACTCTATTCCTCCCACTGACACCAGTGATGGGACATTATTCCTCCCACTGACACCAGTGATGGGGCACTATTCCTCCCACTGACACCAATGATGGGGCACTATTCCCCCCACTGACACCTATGATGGGGCACTATTCCCCCCACTGACACCTATGATGGGGCACTATTCCCCCCACTGACACCAATGATGGGGCACTATTCCACCCAATGATACCAGTGATGGGACACTATTCCTCCCACTGACACCAGTGATGGGACACTATTCCTCCCACTGACACCAGTGATGGGGCACTATTCCTCCCACTGACACCAGTGATGGGGCACTATTCCCCCCACTGACACCAATTATGGGGCACTATTCCTCCCACTGACACCAATGATGGGGCACTATTCCCCCCACTGACACCAATGATGGGGCACTATTCCCCCCACTGACACCTATGATGGGACACTATTCCTCCCACTGACACCAATGATGGGGCACTATTCCCCCCACTGACACCAATGATGGGGCACTATTCCTCCCACTGACACCAATGATGGGGCACTATTCCTCCCACTGACACCAATGCTGGGGCACTATTCCTCCCACTGACACCAATGATGGGGCACTATTCCTCCCACTGACACCAATGATGGGGCACTATTCCTCCCACTGACACCTATGATGGGGCACTATTCCTCCCACTGACACCAATGATGGGGCACTATTCCTCCCACTGACACCAATGATGGGGCACTATTCCTACCACTGACACCAATGATGGGGTACTATTCCTCCCATTGACATCAGTGATGGGACACTATTCCTCCCACTGACACCAATGACGTGGCACTACTCCTCCTACTGCAAAATTACAGTTATGAAGTAGCAACGAAAATAATTTTATGGTTGGGGGTCACCACAACATAAGGAACTGTATTAAGGGGTCGCGGCATTAGAAAGGTTGAGAACCACTGTGCTACAGGGTGGCACGGGTGTGCAAAATCACAAATATATACATGATTTTGCAGTTCCAGGTAGGGGGTGCCACCATTTGTGGCATCAGCTGTCAATCACCAGGTCCTGGCTGGTGATTTCCCGCCGGCATCCAGCTATCTCCAAGAATTTCCGACGGGGGAGAGACTAGTATGTAAACAATACAGATCTCTCTCCTGTCAGCTCCTGCACACTGCTTTGTATGGTTCTGCATAGCAGAGCCATACAAAGCAGTGTGCTTACAACGAAAAACACACACAACCCACACAACCCACATAGTAAACAGCACACAGTTAACCCTTTGATCGCCCCAGATGTTAACCTCTTCCTGCCCAGTGTCATTAGTACAGTGTCAGTGCTTTTTATTAGCTTTGATCACTGTATTCGTGTCATGGGGAACAGTGACACCAAGTCAGTTCCCCCCAGTGTCAGAATGCCCACCACAGTCCCGCTATAAGTCAATGATTGTTACAATTAATAGTAAAAAAAAAAATTCCAGTATTTATACCGCCATTTGTAAACGCTAGAACGTTCATGTAAACCAATGAATTTACACATATTGGGATTATTTTAGCAAAGACATGTAGCAGAATACATTTTGGCCTAAATTTATGACAAAATTTGATTTTTTTTATTTATTTACTAGACATGTTTAATAGCAAAAAGTCAAAAATTGTTTTTTTTTTTTCTCAAAATTGTTGGCCTGTTTTTTTTATAGCACAAAAAAACCCAAAAACGCAGAGGCAATCAAATACTACTGAAAGAAAGATCTATTTGTGGGAAAAAAGGACATACATTTCATTTGGGTGCAGTGTTGCATAACCGCACAATTGTCAGTTAAAGTAACACAGCACCGTATCGCAAAAAATGGCCTGGTTAAGAAGGGGGGTAAATCCTTTGGAAGGCAAGTGGTTAAAACATATCTTGTTTATATACAAGGTCTGGGATGGTAGGTAAAAGATCTGACTGCTGAACTAGCATTTTTAACACAATTATGGCATAAACATACACATTGATTGCTGGAATGAACATGCATAGACACCCCTGGAAGAACAAGTGTTGGCCAAGAAAGCACAACCCAGTCAATCAATTCTTCCCTGACAGATTGTGTAACCAGTGTTCCTGCAGAGGTTATGGAGTGCCGACAGAAATACAGAGATTTTGATCTGACTTTATTTTGGCAAGCGGATTGACAATCACTGCACATCTATGGGCCCTTTAATTCCGAAATACACATGGCTTGTATTATTATATCCACGGTTTATTTTTTTCATGTAATGACAATGACCTTTCTTTTATCCTACAGTCCATTCTCTTTGATTGGAGGCTTTACATTTCACAGAACAATGGCAGGAATGTGTTCAGAGTGCAGGTCCAGAGGGAAAATATTTCACACATTAGTAGCTGGTGCTAGAAAAGACTGTCATATTAGTAAATACGTCAGCTATTCAGAACATGAAAACATGCAATCATTTTTAAAAATGTTTATGTGAAATACATTTAAAGATTATTGCGGAGTAGTCTGTGTACTGTGTTGCCTTCCAGATCATCACAATTAAAAAAAATTATTAAAAAGCAACAACTGCAAAATATTATTTAAAAAAAAACAACTGCAAAGCATTAAACCTCTCACTGCCACAGCCAGTTTTGCACACATATTAAAATACAGGTTTTAGGCCTCAAGATTAACTGACAATTGCGTGGTCATGCAACGCTGCACTCAAATGAAATTTACGTCCTTTTTCCCCCCACAAATAGAGCTTTCTTTCGGTGGTATTTGATTGCCTGTGCGGTTTTTATTTTTTTGCACTATGAACAAAAAATAACCGACAATTTTGAGAAAAAAACTATATTTTTGACTTTTTCTATTAAACATGTCCAGTAAATAAATAAAAAAAAATCAAATTTCATCATACTGTAATTTTTTTTTTATAACTGGTAATGGCCGCATTCAGCAACTTATAGCAGGACTGCGGCTGGCATTCTGACACTAGGGGGAACAGACTTGGTGTCATTGACATCCTCAGTGACACCAAATTTATTTACTGGACATGTTTAATAGCAAAAAGTCAAAAATATAGTTTTTTTCTCAAAATTGTCAGTCTTTTTTTGTTTATAGCACAAAAAAATAAAAACCGCACAGGCGATCAAATACCACTGAAAGAAAGCTCTATTTGTGGGGAAAAAAGGATGTAAATTTAATTTGGGTGCAGTGTTGCAATTATGATCATTGCTAATGAAAAGCACTGACACTGTAATAATGACACTGGGCAGGAAGGGATTAACATCTGGGGCGATCAAAGGGTTAACTGTGTGCTGTGTGTTTTTTACTATGGGGCTGTGTGTGTGGTTTCGACTGTAAGCACACCGCTTTGTATTGCTCATCAAAAAACTGATGATCATTCGTCCAACATTCTCATTGTGTGTACGGGGCTTAAGATCCCTACTGTCCATCTGCTATGCTGTAAAAAGTAGACTTCTCATATTACATCACTGTAAAGTGTTGGTGTCTCTCTGGTACATATTTTCTTTAAGGTTCCTTGTAATGTATAAAAATGTGCATTTCCCCCATCTAGAAAGCCCAGGTGCTGTGTAGAGGTGCTGGTGATTGGGATGCAATGTGGAGTGTCAGTGAGCAGAGATCACACACAGGGCGAGATGGACGAGAACAGTGTATTCACAGAAGGTTCCATTAAGGTACAACCAGGCCTGGCTGGTAGGCACAGCTGTCTTGTGCCACTTACGGAAACTGTAGTAGATATCTGTTAACTTTTGATGATGCCAATATCTACTGCAATGGAGAGGGGGAATGCAGCCTGGCCGCCCCATGTCCAAATGGGAGGTTTCTTTAAGCAGAGGATATGTATAGTCCCTACACTGTCCCTACTCTTCTGGAACCTCTCCCTAACTCTCAACACTTTTCTGACAGATGGGGTACCTGTCCCTAAACTCAGGTTTATCAGGACACCAGCATCAAACACCTGCTTCCCTGATGATGGCAGGATGTCATAGAGGAACTATATTCCTCACATCCTCATTCACCTTCTGCATCACCAATAAAGCCTAGCACCACCTACAGAACGGAGTACAGACTGCACCTGCCTACATGCCCACAGACATGATTGACTGTGCAAGGTTGTACTGGGGTATACATTGGTACCCTTATAGCATATGGTCATATACACAAAGTAGAAAAAATAGAAACATGGACTTTCTGGATGGGGAAAATATGCAGGGATTTACATTGCACATAATTAGATGCCAGTGTGGAAGAGGCCTTATAGAAGGATTTGTTATCCTTGACATGTTGAGACTTTGCTGATCACTGCAAAATGCAAAAATGAGAGATCAAAGTACACATATATAACATGTTTAAGAAGAGTGAGAGGTGAAAACATTTTACAGCAGTGGGGAAACAGAATATGTTAAAGTAATCACAGCTATAGAGTATATTGTCCCACCTTGTAACAAATCTCTTCTAATGCTCTGTTTACTAAATGTCTGCAGCATGGACTAAATGTCAAGAACCTCTTATAACCTCACTCTGTCGTCTCCAATTGTGGGAGCAAAGTCACAAGCAACTGACACATTGTTGTACATTGATTTTGTCTTTTGTTTACAAATGTGTTACCCAAATCAAGCTAGAGTATATGAATATATGAATATCATATACCCATCGAGTCCTGGGCTCTTCCCTCCTATTGTATATTTTAGGGCCATATTAATTTCGTCTTGATATCGGATGCTCTAGATACACTAATTTTTCTTTTGATATTTTTGGCAGGTCTGCAGCCTCTAAATAATATTGCATTTTCTTCCTCCTTACTTCTTCTGTACCTTCCTGATTCTTAGAGCCCACATCATACAGTCTGCTATAATATTTTTGAAACACATTAGCGATATCGGCGGTAGAATAAATTAGTTCTCCTTTTTCATCTTTAATCTTTTCAATATAATTCTTCAATTTCTTTTCCTTATGTCTTTTCATCAGGTATTTTCCTGGCTTTTCTCAGCACCAGTATCTTTCATTTGACACCCTATTAAATATCTTCCTTGTTTCCTGTTGCAATAGGTCTTTTAGCTCTTCTCTTTTAAGTATAATCTTCGAGTGTATCTCCGTATCCTGTTTCTCTTTATGTGCCTGCTCTAAACCATATAACTCCTCCGTTACCTCTTTTATTTTTCTCTCCCGTTCTTTCTTTTTTTTGGTCCCTGTAGCTATAAAAATTCCAATAATATATGCCTTATGTGCCTTCCAAATAGTGGCTACCAAAACTTCTACGGTTTTGTTTACCAAAAAAATTTTCTCTATTTCCTCCCTCAACCTTCTTTCCACGTCAGGGTCCAGTATAAGCATCTCATTTAATCACCACATAGCCCTTTTATTACAGTCTCCTTCCTCCTTTAGTCTTGATGTGACAGGAGCATGATCTGAGATAGACATAACCTCTATATTATATTTAACCAATAGGTACAATTGTCTATGCTCGATCATTATATAGTCCAACCTTGAATACGATCTATGCGCCATGAAGAAGAAGGTATAATCTCTCTCTCTGGGATGTTTCACCCTCCATGTACCTATAAGTTGACTTTGATGTAACTTCTTTTTCAACATTCTTAATTTTTTACCTCCTCCTCTCTGCACATTAGAAGGGTCCATGGATTCAAACAAAAATTAAAATCTCCCGCCAAGACAAGACTACCCCTCTTAAAATCCATGATTTTTCCCAACACTCCACACATAAATACTTCTGGATTTTGATTCGGACAATAAATATTAGCCAGTGTCCCCTCTTTTTTCCCCTCTTGGAGACATGAAAGGCAGCCCTCTGGATCCACGAGTTTCTCCTCCAAATCAAAACCCCCATTTTTTGAGAACCCGATCGCTACACCTTTGGCCCTATTTATTTGTGAGTCCGCATAATACCAGATAGTACCTCAAGTATAATTTAACATTAGTGTCATATGATAGATGTGTCTCTTGTAAAAACACTACTTCAGTGGAAAGTTGATGAATTTCCCTAAGTATCTTATGCCTTTTAGTAGAAGAATTTAGACCTTTCACATTGTATAATGCTAGGTTAATCAGGCTCATGACTATCTAATATTTCTCTTCACTTTCTGTTCACATGGGAAGAGATATAGACTACTTGTCAGGGATGCGGGTGTGACCAGAAGTGTGTGGACTGACACAGGGAAACGCAGGCTTCAGATATAGTAAATAATATAATTTATTAAGACTAACAATACAAATATAAACGCAGTGCACCAAACCCCAAGCTAACACAAATACATACAACAAGGTGAAACAAACCCAAACCTAAACTGATATAGATACACAGGTACATACACATATAGAGCACAACGTAGTCAGGCAGGCCGGGTCGATAACTATCGGGCAGGTAGGTACAGGAGGAGGAGGCGGAGAGTAGTCAGGTCACGAGCCGGGTACAGCAACTAACGGGCAGGTAGGTACAGGGGGTCAGGCAGAGAATGGTCAGGGTCACAAGCCAGGGATCAAACAGGAGAAGTCAGCAGAGGTCAGGATCAGGCAGGGTCGGCAACAAGTCAGGCAGAAACAGGAACAGGAATGCAGGTTACAAGATACAGGGGCCCATGGAAAAACACACACCAAGGCCCTGACTGTGAGTCTGGCCATTCCTAAATACAACCCCTGCAATCAGCTTCAGGTGTTTTGGCTGACTGCAGGGGTGAGTCTCTGATTGCTGAGAGCACCCGCTGGCCAGCCCTGGTACTGCAGCCCACAAGGCAGGTGAGTCCCACCGTTATTGGCAAGTCCATTCCTGACACTACTCAACTCATGGACCTCCTCCCTACTCTCCCCCCCCACTCCTCCTCCTCCTCCCCCATCCCATTCTCCACCCCCCCAGCCCACCCAACCCCACCCCTACCTAACTTTCTCTTAAAAACCCCTTGGCCTATATATTTCCCTGGAATCTGGCGTGCGGTTCCCCCACTAATGATTCTTAATATGGGAACATGAACGCCTACTCCTACCCCCTGCTCTCGGTATAGATTTAAGTGTTTAAAATTTTTATGTAGCGTCCCAACATCCCGCCATCTCTACTTATTTTTCCTGAAGCCATACTAAGGATACAGGGAGAGTGAGGAGGGGGGGGGGGGGAGAGAAAAAAAAAAAGGGAGGCGAAGGGGTTAACAATTCGATCCCCAAGGCCCCAACTCTCTCTCCCACCGTAGTCCCCCCCCCCCCCCTCCTGCCCCGATCCAGTCTATCTTCTCTTTTTATTCACTAAATACCATTTCTGTTTTTTTCAATCTTGCATTTTCATTAGACCCCTCTGACCACCCCAAAATATCCACCTTCTCCTTCTGGCTAATGTCTCAGATGAGATATCTGTGAAAACTTGCAATTTCGTATCTCCGTATTTTATTTCTATGATCACCCACAATTTTTTCCATATTCTATCTCTATCTTCATAGTGGTGGAATCGAACTATTACATCGCTTGGGATGTCTGATGATACTCCTGGTGGGCGTCTTAATTTATGTATTCTCTCAATCTTCAAAGGATCTATGGCTAGTGTACCTATCATGGGGTTAAACATTCTCTTTATTTTTTCCCGGAGGTCCTCATCATGCGAATTTCCTGGCAGGCCCCGCACTCTTAGGTTATTTCTTCTTTCTCTATGTTCTTGATCCTCTAATTTAAATGAGAGCTTCCTCTGTTTTCTTCGCATCTCCTCCATCTGCATCTCCAAGTCCATTATCTGCTGGGCCTGACTCTCCTTTTTCTCCTCCACTTCTTCAACCCTTGTTAATATTCGTACAAGATCTTTGTGGATCACTGCCAATTCATTCAAAGAGAGTTCTAATTTTGCAAACATTTACACCATCTCTATTTTTGTGGGGATCTGTGATGTTCCTTTCTGTTATTCCAAGGTCTTTTGATCTCTTTCACCATCAACGTTTATTGATTCATTAGTCTCATTCCTGAATGATAATCTGGACTGCTCACCGTCATATTTTCTACTTCCTTCCTGTTGTTTCTCTATACTTTGTATCTCTGGGCTTTTTTCTTGTAATGGCATATATTTCTTTATTGTGCTGGTATTTATATTAGGTTGTGGGGTTTTTGTACCCTTTACGTTCGCGGATCTATTCTTCATATTTGCTAAACTTAGCCACTGATTTTCTACCCAATAATCAGGAAATTTTATTATCACACCTAAGAAAAATCCCTCCTTATGTCTCTCCGGTAGCTTTTTCAGTCCCAGATAGCTTACAAACATATACAGTGAAGGAAATAAGTATTTGATCCTCTGCTGATTTTGAATGTTTGCCCATTTACAAATGATCAGTCTAAAAATCGAATGGTAGGTGTATTATAACACAGAGACAGAATAGCAACAAAAAATTCAAAAGAAATGCATGTCTAACAAATTATGCACTGATTTGCATGTTCATGAGGGAAATAAGTATTTGATCCCCTAGCATTCAGCAGGATTTCTGACTACCAGGTGTCTTTCATACAGGTAACAAACTGAGATTAGAAGCAGTCTTTTAAAGAGAGTGCTGCTAATCTCATTTTGTTACCTGTATAAAAGACACCTGTCCACAGGAGCAACCAAACAATCAGATTCCTAACTCTCCTCCATGGCAAAGACCAAAGAGCTGTCCAAGGATGTCAGGGACAAGCTTGTAGACCTACACAAGGCTGGACTGGGCTATCAAACTATTGCCAAACAGCTTGATGAGAAAGTGACAACAGTTGGTGCAATAATTTGCAAACGGAAGAAACACAAAACAACTGTCAGTCTCCCTAGGTCTGGTGCACCATGCAAGATCTCACCTCGTGGAGTGTCAGAGATCTTGAGAACAGTGAGGAATCATCCCAGAAATACACATAAGGGTTTTGTCAATGATCTCCAGGCAGCTGGGACCACAGTCACCAAGAAAACAATTGGTAACACACTACTTTTGATTTCCGTTCTTCAGTTTTTTCACAGGGATGCCCCATGACCCATGAGTGTCCTTCACATTTCTTATTTTGGTAGCATATTAGCATATCTTAAATGATATAACCCTTTTACCAGTGTCAGCGGTTGAGCTATAGATAAACAACCCTTTCTGTACACTAACTAATTGACCGACAAAATGTATGTTTTATTTTTTTACTTCTTTGACATGTTATCCAGAACATTACCTATTCGAATTATGTTCCATTTGTATACGACCGTTGTTGAATGCTGTTTATAGTGGTGATTCTGTTTTTGTACTAGAAAGCAGTTGAGATTGTACTTTGTACTTAAAAATACCAAAAAAAACAATAAAAAAATATTGAAAGGAAAGATGGCCTAGTTTGTTACTTTGTGTACAAAGAATAGTGATATGTATGTTTACGTTTAATGTGCAAATGTAGGTCTACATTTATTAACTATAATAGATCGGTATTAAGGAAAACATGTTCTAAGGGACATATGTAAACTTTCTTTGCAAACCTGCTTCTAAATTCACACTTGCAAAAAGAGTCGGCCATAGATGGTTCAAATCTTGGCTGGTTCAGCAGGGACTGGCTGAGATTCGAACCATGTATGGGCAGGCTGAAAGTATCTAAGTATATTGTTCGTTCAACTTAGGTAAAAACCAGCCTGTCCGATTGTACATGCAGTTATTGCTAGCCACTAGCAGTAATCACTGTGTTCTCCCAGCAGTGGTGCCCCGGCCCCCCACCTGGAGAATAAAATTACTCAGCGGGAGGGATTACCCCATCAACACCGTATTGATGGGGGAATCGAGCGATTTGTGCAACCCATGGTTGCAGGAAAGAAAATCACTCACTCCGTCGATACTGGATAAATTCTAACGCTGAAACTAATGCGAACCAATGTGCCTGTATTGTAATGGGTGTTTTTGATGCATTTACCATGGGTTAAGGTGCATTAAAAATGCACCCCAGACGCCCTCCAAGTGATTTTGGTTTTTTTGTTTTTTTACAGAGGAAGTGTTTTTTTTCCACCTTACTAATATTTGATAATTGCTTGTCAAACACTCAGAAAACACACCTCAAACAAGCTGTAAATGCTACAGGCGTGTTTACAACATGTTACCATAGACTTGAATGGAAGTAGCTGACAGCGACATGAAGTGATGCAAAAGCTATGTGTTTTTTGAATGTGAACAGCTCTGCCCCTGCCCATATTATCTATGTAGGCTGCCTTGCTAGGCATTTAATTATTACAGGTACTTAATATAGTGTTGTCAATTTACGCAATGCTTTACATATATTATACATTCACATCAGTCCCTAACCCTCAAGGGGTGTACAATCTAAAGTCCCTAACTTACATTCATACACATACTAGGGCCAATTAACCTATCAGCATGTCTTTGGAGTGTGAGAGGAAACCCACACAGGCACAGGGAGAACATGCAAACTCCAGGCAGGTGGTGCTGTGGTTGGGATTTGAACCAATGACCCTAGTACTGGCAGGTGGAAGTGCTAACCATTTAGCCACTGTGCTGCCCCAAAACAAAAATGTGCCCCAAACACCTATTTCTAATGCCAGTGTGAACAGGGCCTTACTGTCGTTGGGAGTCACTAAATTAAAACAAATAAACAGCAAGTAAACTCAGAACTGCCAACCTGCATACTTGTTTTTGGTCAGAAATTCTAATAAATCAAAGCTATAGAATCAGCAACAAAATAAAAATATACTTCACATTTACATTTTGAGCCAGCAGAGCTAGTGCGCTACTCTCCTTTTCAAAAGATGACTTGTCTACTGTAAGCTATTTTGCTCAGAAAAGCCCATTGTTTATGTAGCTCAATAGCTTAAACTTAAACTTTGACTCAGTTCACAGTATGAACCACATGTGAATCGCACAGGAACCACACTGCATATCTGTGCAACAAAAATTCGGGATGAACCCTCTGCACACTGCTATATACCCTTGCTAGCAAACTTTGCAATAAAAAATCAGGAATTTTTAGTTCAGACAATACACATTCATACACACGCGATTAAAAAAGAAACAAAAAAAAACCCCTGCAAGGTAAAGACATAATGTTGCATACTAGCACATTATATAAAACTTACCTTAAAACGATGCCCTCCAGCTGTGCATTGTCACCACTGTAGAGGCTTCCATCTTCACCTGGTCTTTCTTCCAGGTTTGTGAGCTCCAGCCATCTGACTGCCTGGGCTGCAATGATGTCACTCCCACGCATGCGCACGGGAGTCTCGGAATATGGCACAGTGCTCTGAAGGAACAGCACGGGTATATGTGAAAATCTCCTAAACGGTGCACATTTAGGAGACATTAATTTTACCTACAGGTAAGCTTTGTTATGTGCTCACCTGTAGGTAAAAATTTCCAAAGTGGGTTTACTACCACTTTAAGCTGGCCAACTGCATCAGTGTAATCCCTCTATGGCCAGTTCTATTCTGCTCTGCAAATGCCACTGTGGATACAATGCCAATATGGGGCAAAGAGACACAAAGTGATGGAGAGCTACTAGGTAAAAAGAAAAAAAAATGATGCCCAAACCATTATAGTTTCTTGATTAAATGTTTGCCTACCAATGTAGTTTGCAACGTCATTTTTATAGCAAATCATTTTAATCGCCAGTGACTGCTTTTTCTAGCTCTGATAAATATTACTAGAGTGCTCAGTAACTGGTATTGCCTCTTTTTGTTAGAATAGTTGCCTGCTGTATCCATCTGGGAAATACAATTAATTAAAGAAAATGATAGATTATATCTGTCTCCATCTGGAACATTACTATTTTTATTCATGATTGGTTCATGTAGAACCAGTGAAAATATGTCTCCAGTCTCTAGCATGAGAGATTGATGAATGGATTTCACAGTAAACACCATCTGAGTGCAATTTTGATATGATTATTGGTCAAAAAGAAATTTCTGGAAAAAGCTGCATTCCACATTGCTTGTACACTAGACTGTAATTCAGTTGTTGCCAAGATCAGGCCAGTTTGATTTTACAGATGGTAAAGAGAGTTTAATATTTAGGCAATATATTGTGGGATGATTGATGAGGAATAGTATTTGCGAAAGCTGTTAAGCAATAATAATAATGTTTGCATGCCAGCACATGGGCACAAAGTTTAGGTGTTTAGGATGAAGCAGTTTGACACTTGTGCAATGAACAAGACATTGATATATCATTTTGCTTGAGGACATTAGGAAATACAGTATAAGCTGTGATATTACAAAGAGATACTAATGACCCACTTTTAAACAGGGCCAGACACACTATATTGCCAAAAGTATTGGGACACCCCTCCAAACCATTGGATTCAGGTGTTCCAATCACCTCCATGGCCACAGGTGTATAAAATCAAGCACCTAGGCATGCAGACTACTTCTACAAACATTTGTGGAATGGATCATTCTCAGGAGCTCAGTGAATTCAAGCGTGGTACTGTGATAGGTTGCCACCTGTGCAATACATCCATACATGTTCATACATATTCATAAAATAACAGAGCGGGGTCAGCGCATGCTGAAACACACAGTGTACAGAAGTCACTAACTGTCTGCAGAGTCAATAGCTAAGGAGTTTCAAACTTAATGTGGCTTTCAGATTAGCACAGCAACAGTGCATAGAGAGCTTCATGGAATGGGTTTCCATGGCCAAGGAGCTGCATCCAAGCCTTACATCACCAAGTGCAATGCAAAGGGTCGGATGCAGTAGTGTAAAGCAAGCTGCCACTGGACTCTAGAGCAGTGGAGAGATATTCTCTGGAGTGATGAATCACTCTTCTCTGTCTAAAAATCTGATGGACGTGTCTGGGTTTAGTGGTTACCAAGAGAACAGTACTTGCCTAACAGCACTGTGCCACGTGTAAAGTTTGGTGGAGGGGAGATTTTGGTGAGGGGTTGTTTTTCAGGGGTTGGGCTTGGTTCCACTGATGGGAACTTTTAAGGCTTCAGCATACCAAGACATTTCAGACAATTTCATGCTCCCAACTTTGTGGGAACAGTTTGGGGATGGCCCCTTCCTGTACCAACATGATTGAGCACCAGTGTGTGAGTGAGTTTGGGGTAAAGGAACTTGACTGGCCTACACAGAGTCCTGACCTCAACTCAATAGAACACCTTTGGGATGAATTAGAGTGGACACTGGACTTCTTGTCCGACATCAGTGCCTCACTTCACAAATGTGCTTCTGGAAGAATGGTCAAACATTCTCATAGACACACTCCTAAACCTTGAGGACAGCCTTCTCAGAAGAGTTGAAGCTGTTATAGCTGCAAAGGGTGGGCCAACTCAATATTGAACCCTACGGACTAAGACTGGGATGCCATTAAAGTTCATGTGTGTGTAAAGGCAATATAGTGTATATACTTCCTTCTTCCCTAGGCTAAGAGTCTTGTGACACTCCCTCCCCAACCTACCCCTGTGACTGGTGAGATGTCAAAGCCACACAAGCCAACCTGATGCTGGGGGCTAAGATGCTAAAAATTACAGTTTGTTAATTTTGTATCAAAAACACATAGAAAGTACAACTGAAGTAGTATCAAACTGTTGCTGTGTTTTGCTAGCAGTTTGGTTCTTGGTGTATGGACCCAGTCAGCAACATATTATGTGCTACCCTAGACCATAGACAGCTTTGCCACCCTAGACCATAATCTGTGTCAGATATAGAAACATCTGGCCCCGATTTTGAGGCAGAAACCAAGCTGAAATGGTAATAAAAAATTAAAAGCCTATGGAAATATATAAAATAAAACAAAATTGAAGAACGTGTTCACTTTAATACTTATGTTCAGTCCAGAGCTGTCCTCCACAGTCCTTCTATCTTATTTCTACATGTCCTCAGTCATCTGGTGAACAACATACTAACCATCTTCTTGCTCTTGTTTTCCTTCAAACTTATTAAACGCCTAACTTACAACCGTGTAAGCTGCCACTTCACTGACAACAACCTTCTTGATTGATAAAAGTTTGACTTTCACCTGCAACACTGCACAGAATGGGGTCATTTCAGAGATGAATACCACATGAATTTTTGAGTTACAGTAACTCATGTGGTAATTATCTTAAAAGTAGTAAATAATTTACTGAATGTATAAAATATTTGTGGTTTGCGATATTTATGACTTAAATTTTGTGTTATTTTTGGTGTTTTTTCACAATCTTTTTACATTCCAACTCTGCACCAGAGGAAGAAATAAATGCTCACAGACATATGAAACTGTGAAAACATTCTAGTGTGCTTTTATTCACAAAGAAACTCCCTCTGGTAAAATGTTACAATGTATTTTCATTCCTGAGCTCAGGCCAAAATTTCTACACTGATACATTGTATACTTTTAAAGAGTTCCCCTCATTGTTATTTTGTACTTTGCTATAATACCGGCTGCCTACTAGCAGGTGATAAATAATGAATGTGTGTGTTTAGTGAATTGATTTCTTTTTTTTTCGGTACTGTATTTATCTCACATTTTTAACAAATGTGCAGTATTTACTTTTGATACATTCAATATTTTGCATTGATGAACTGACTCCGTTATTGTGTGATGTTATGTGATATTTCTGAAAAATGGGTCAACTGACCTTCATATCGCATGCCAAATCCTTTAGTGAATTTTGCCCAATTTGTCCTTTTGAAACTCATCAACAACTTACAAACCACTACTCATACTCCTAGACTTTTTGGCTGCCTTTGATACAGTTTATCACCTCCTTAAAAAAAAACCAACTCCCTTGACCGCTGAGATTCTGCTCTTTTCTTGTTCTCCTACCTAAGTGCTATTTCAGTGTCGCCTACATATCAATATTTTCCTTTCCTCCTCCTCTTGCTGTAGATGTCCCTCAAGGCTATGTTCTCATACCCCTTCTGTTTTCTATCTACACCTCTTCCCTAAGTAAGCTGATAGCCTCCCATAGCTTCCAATATCCTCTGTATGCTGACAACACCCAAATATCGCTCTCTATTCCCCAGTTCACCCCTTCAGCCTCCTTACACATCACTAATTTACTAAACAAAACATTAGTATTCATGTCACACCACACATACACAATCTTTCCAAATCTGAACCCAATGTTCCACTACCCTACCCACCCATCCTCTCATGTCAGGCCTTACACTTCTTAAAAATAGACATCACAAAGTTACTTTTCCCTTACTCGTTATTTCAACTATTGTAGCTCTCTATTTGTTGGCCTCCTTTAGCCAGGATATCCCCCCTTCAGTCTATCATGAATGCTGCTGCAAAGACTTACCCACGTTACCAGTTGTTCAGTTGCTGCTGCTCCTCTCTGCCAATCCCTCCACTGGTTCCACTTTCCCAATGAATAAAATTCAGAATATTAACATCAACATACAAAACTATCTACAATTTTGTCACAAAAGTGACATCACAATCTCTGCACACTGGTGTTCATATGCAAGGATTTCTATTTAGCAGAACATGTCACAAGAGAAGAAGAAACCACTAACATTTTGGAGCACAGATGTAACAAGGTTCATACAGGACATGCACCCATTTATTTTGGCATCAGGGTTGTAGGTAGGTGCAGTCTGTATGCTCCATGGTAGGTGGCGCTGAACTGAGTGCTACCACAGACTGGAGAGGATGTTTCTCTGTGGTTTCCTGGCTCAAAGAAGCAGCATTCCATCTGGCTATGCTGTGGCCATGTGACCCGTGGAAGCCATTTTGGGTCAACAGGGTGTGTGTAAGTCCCTGCGCCTGGGTTTTGGCACGCATTTTGCGAGTGGCTAGTGTAGGGAGAGAGACCCCACTTGTCAGAGACAGTAACTAGCAGTAGGGACAGGTTCCTGATGAGGAAGGAAAGGCTAGGGATGCGCTAACCTGACAGAAGCCCCCCATTTTGGGAAAAAACTGGCCAGGCCACACTTCACCCTCTACACAGATGCTGTTGGCACCTCTCCTCAGCTGCATCTTTGGCTACATTGAACAGTGAGTTATTTTCCTAACTGGCTCCGGGTTTGAACAGATTTTATGCTAATCATTTTTTATTTCTGTTTGTGAGAGAGATTTTCCCCACTTCCTGCCCCATGTAACACCCAAATAAGAAATGTAGGGGGAAGGGAGGGGGGTGGAGATTTCCAATAAAGCACAGACCCCAATAAAACACAGCCAGAAGTTTGTTCCTTATTCTGCTAAATATGTGTTTTTGCTTTTATTCTGTATCCAAATATCCTATTACTTTCTATTCTGACAAAAAGTGAGGGGAATTCTCCCTAACAAGTGCACAGAGAGCTATACAGAGAGGCCCCAACCCTTCCCCATTCTGGCTAAAACAAAATACAAGGTTTTAGTTAGATTTGGGCTTTGAAAAGATTGTATCAGAAACCAAAATGCCTGTTTTATTAGGATTTGATGGCAGAAATTAGAGATGAGCGAATTATTCAAAAATTCGATTCGGCTGATTCGCCGAATTTCAGGAAGAAATTCGATTCGATGCGAATTAATTCGCTACGAAGTTAACTTATAAAAAGGGTTTCTAGGCTTCAGAGAGCCTTTAAATTAGTGCAGAACACTGTACCTTTAATTTAAATGCCCTTGGAGATGAGGAAGGAGAAGGAGAAGGAGAAGGATGAGAAGAAGAGAAGGAGAAGGATGAGAAGAAGGAGAAGGATGAGAAGAAGGAGAAGGAGAAGGATGAGAAGAAGGAGAAGGATGAGAAGAAGGAGAAGGATGAGAAGAGAGAGAGGAGAAGGAGAAGGATGAGAAGAAGGAGAAGGAGAAGGAGAAGGAAGGAGAAAGATGGAGAAGGAGAAGGATGAGAAGAAGGAGAAGGAGAAGGATGAGAAGAAGGAGAAGGAGAAGGATGAGAAGAAGGAGAAGGAGAAGGAGAAGGATGAGAAGAAGGAGAAGGAGAAGGATGAGAAGAAGGAGAAGGATGAGAAGAAGGAGAAGGAGAAGGATGAGAAGAGGAGAAGAAGGATGAGAGAGAAGGAGAAGGATGAGAAGAAGGAGAAGGAGAAGGAGAAGGATGAGAAGAAGGATGAGAAGAAGGAGAGGATGAGAAGAAGAAGGATGAGAAGAAGGAGAAGGATGAGAAGAAGGAGAAGGAGAAGGATGAGAAGAAGGAGAAGGATGAAGGAGAGAAGGAAGGAGAAGGATGAGAAGAAGAAGAAGGATGAGAAGAAGGAGAAGGATGAGAAGAAGGACAGTTCTGTGACAGTTTCTGTCTATTTCTGACAGTTCTGTGACATTCACTCCATACAGCGGTTTCAACCGCTGTATGGAGTGAATGTCACAGAACTGTCAGAAATAGGCTATTTCTGACAGTTCTGGGACATTCACTCCATGCAGCGGTTGAAACATTGTATCTATTTGTTTCCATAAATGGATCCATTTATGGAAACAAATAGATACAATGTTTCAACCGCTGTATGGAGTGAATGTCCCAGAACTGTTAGAAATAGGCTATTTATGACAGTTCTGTGACATTCACTCCATACAGCGGTTTCAACCGCTGTATGGAGTGAAATGTCACAGAACTGTCAGAAATAGCCTATTTCTGACAGTTCTGGGACATTCACTCCATACAGCGGTTGAAACATTGTATCTATTTGTTTCCATAAATGGATCCATTTATGGAAACAAATAGATACAATGTTTCAACCGCTGTATGGAGTGAGTGTTCCAGAACTGTCAGAAATAGCCTATTTCTGACAGTTCTGGGACATTCACTCCATACAGCGGTTGAAACATTGTATCTATTTGTTTCCATAAATGGATCCATTTATGGAAACAAATAGATACAATGTTTCAACCGCTGTATGGAGTGAGTGTCCCAGAACTGTCAGAAATAGCCTATTTCTGACAGTTCTGGGACATTCACTCCATACAGCGGTTTCAACGCTGTATGGAGTGAGTGTCCCAGAACTGTCAGAAATAGGCTATTTCTGACAGTTCTGGGACACTCACTCCATACAGCGGTTGAAACATTGTATCTATTTGTTTCCATAAATGGATCCATTTATGGAAACAAATAGATACAATGTTTCAACCGCTGTATGGAGTGAATGTCCAGAACTGTCAGAAATAGCGGAGCTCTGCAGATTCCACACTTAGAAGAGCTCTGCAGATACACTTTTTGCCGGCTTGGAAT
>CATNWA010019128.1:205000-219882 GCA_951230385.1 Staurois parvus | reverse complement strand
TGGTGGGGGGCACGATTCCTCCCCCCCAAACCCCAATGTTTGGTTATTTTATCCATGTGTAAATGCTTTTTCCCCCCACTAAAAAAAACGTTTGGGGTATTTTTTACCCACTGATCAAGGTTTTTTTTCTTTTTTTTTTTAACCACTTGCCCAGTGCCGGCCCCCACAGAAAAAGACCCTTTAAATATGAAGCCCCGTTAAAATACCACCTTTTTAGGAAGATCTTGGAAAGCACAAGTCTGCAATATGGAGAGCGTTGCTGTTGATCAGATCAGCCCATAGCCTGGCATTTCTCCACTATCAACCTCCTCTACTTGTAACATGATCATTGATCCTACTCCACAAATACCTAGAGGAAGGGTCCCCCCAGCGGCTTCTTTGCTAGAATGAATTAAGCCTAGTATACAATCAGAAAATCATATGGAAAATACGGCTTTTAAAGCGATTGTACGATAATCTGATCGCAAGTACAAAGCTTTCATCCAAAATTTGAAGGGACAAGCACAAAAATTTTTTCGTACGATACTAGAGATTGTACGATTGTTTTAAACTACTTGCCCTCTAGAGGATTTACCCTGATATGCGGCTGCGTTACTTTGACAATTGTGCAGTCATGCAATGCGCACCCAAATGAAATTTACGTCCTTTTAACCCCCCACAAAGAAAAAAAAAAAAAAAAGCTCAGTGGTATTTGATTGCCTGTGCATTAATTTTTTGCGCTATTAACCAATTCAATACCGGGCAATTTTACACCTTCCTGCCCAGGCCAGTGTGCACATTTCAGCACTCTCACACTTTGAATGACAAATTGCACGGTCATACAACTTTGTACCCAAACTAAAATTTTATCATTTTCTTCACACAACTAGAGCTTTATTTTGGTGGTATTTAATCACCACTGGGGTTTTTATTTTTTGCTAAACAAAAAAACCAAACATTTTGAAAAAAAAAACACGTTTGTTATAAAAAATGTTAGCAAATAAATTGTTCATAAAAATTTAGGCAGAGATGTATTCTGCTACATGTCTGGTGAAAATAAGCCAAATTAGGATGTATTTTTTAGTTTTTAGGAAAGTTATAGTGTTCAAACTATGGTATAGATCTGAATATTGATCAATCCTGTAGTACTGACGGCCAATCTAATTTGAGGTCCAAGAATGTCAGAACAGTACAGATATCCCCCAAAATGACCCCTTTTTTCAAAGTAGACAGTCCGATGTATTTCATAAGAGGCATGGCGAGTTTTTTTGAAGTATTTGTCATAATTTCTTAAGTTAAAAAAAATTAGTGTCACTATTTTTTTTACATATTGTCACCAGTGCAGTACAGCATCATCATAACTGGCATGGCGGTGATCAGGGACACTGACTGGTGACCGTATGAAAAAAAAAAAAAATTTTTTTTTTATTTTATTAAATTCTCTTAAGATTTTTTTTCATATTTCACTATGACCAAAGTAGTACACTTTGGGGAAGTGTTTTTTTTTTTTTTTTTTTTTTTTTACACAATTTGCTTATAGCAAATATTTTGCTATAAGCAAGCATTTACCTGAATGACAATCGATTTATTCAGGGTTTTTTTGTTGTGCTTAGCTGTGATTTGGCCACAGCTAATCACATGACATGTGCATTCACAGCTAGACACTAGTATACAATGGGTGGCATGAATGAAGCCATCCATTGTATACAACTGTCATGTGTTACCTGCTGTGATTGGTCACAGCAGGTCACATGGTACCGGCAACGGGGGCAGATACTCAGATCGGTCATCGCCCGTGTCCGAGGTACACGGCCGGTGAGATCGCTCCGCTGCGTGGCTCTGCAGGAGCGCAATCTACGCATGTGCGGGAGGACTCCATATGGCGTCCACCCGGAACACTGACGACATTTGCCGGCCGCCATTCGGCCATAGGGCGGGCGGCAAATGGTTAAACCAATTTTGAAAAACAAAAATTGTTTTGCTATTAAAAAATGTGTCCAGTAATTTTTTTTTTTTTTTTTAAATCAAATTGTCATAAATCTAGGCCAACATTCTCTTACATGTCTTTGCTAAACAAAATCCCAAACACATGCAAATTAGTTTACATGAGTTCTACAAATTGCATTCTAGATACAGGAATTTTTTTTTTTTTTTTACACTAGTAATGTGGCAATCAGCGACTTACAGCGGGCATTTTGGACACTGGGCAAAAAGGAGTTAAACATCTGGGGTGATCATGGGGCAAATCAAAGTGTTAACTGTGTGCTTCACTGTAAGCACACTGCTTTGTAGAGCCATACAAAAAGCAGTGTACAGGAGCTGACAGTTGATAGATCTGTGCCATTTTGTACACCGGTCTCTCCCCTGTTAGAGATACCTGGCGATCAATGGGTGCCAGTGAGTAATCACCAACTGGAACCTGGTGATTGACAGCCAAAAGTAACGAATGGTGGTGTGGGTGAGGTGCACAGACCCCCTAGTCTGAACTGCACAGACACACGCACAAACATGCGTGATTTTGTGCACCCTTGCTGTCCTGTAGAAGTATTTGCTATAGTTTGACGCAGAACCAGTTAATCAGTACAGCTTCTCAGGAAATACATTACTTCCGAATTTGTATTCGGTCGCGTGAGAATCTTGGGGTACTTATCCCTGCTGGCTTGTTTTTGAATTTGCGCAGCTGCACCCACACAGCTGTGCCGTTCACAAAAATTGTGAATGGAGACACTTCAAGTCCCACCTTCTTAAATGGACCACAAATGCGGTGTCATCACTACACTTTTATAGTGCACCAATACTTCCACCAGCCACATAAAATGAAGGACCTTCGCTCAGCATGGACCTCAGATTAAGGCTAGGTTCACCCCAATGCAGTTTGCGTTTGATCCATTTCTGCAGTGTGTTTTGTGCTTTAAGACATGCGTTTGATGCTTTTTTTTTAATCTGCTAGGCAGATTGAAAAATGCATCAAAAAACAACAAAAAAAAAAAAACGTACTACATGCTTTTCTGCAGCATTTCCTCTGAAGTCTATATAACTAAAAGCACAACATTTTGCTTTTAAAAAGTCCTTTACCCTTTCCAAATAAACACCAAGTGAAAACACAGATGTGAACATGTCCCATAGGAAATCATAAATGGACTGTAGTGTGTTTCTACAAAAACGCTGCGGAAAAAAAAAAAAAAAAAAAGTCTGCAGCAGCCTGTGCATTACACGCATGATACACTGATTGTGGTTGCAAGGCACTGCAGGCTCAAAATGTACATTTTTTTTTAATTGATATGAGTGCATTATTTTCTGAAAAATGTGTGAGTTTTAAAAAGAGCCGCAGTTCTCCCCTCTCAATCTAAGGCCTCATACACAGGGCATTTTTACAGCCACTTTTAAAAAGGGCTTTTTTTTTTTTTTTTTTTTTTTTTTTTTTAATGCTTTCAAACGGCCCTTCATGTTATCCTGTGTGCCTATGCACATTGGCCTTTTAGTAGCAGTAATGTTTACTAGTAGGAAAAACCCCAAGAGCCAGCACATATTCTGGAGCAGCAGCGTTTTGGCAGGTAACGTTTTTTAACTCTTGTTAACACTGGGTGCGTTTAGTGCTAATGCATTCCAATGGCCAGAATAAAGAATTCTGGCCAATGAATTGAACACACGAGCACTTAAGGTCTGTAAAAAAAAAAAAAACACGCCAAATGCTTGTAAAAAGCTCAAGACACTGACAAGCGCCAGGAGGTTTTTCTTCCCAAAAACACAGTTTTCAAGAGAGTGGAGGAGTTTTTAAAAAACGTCATGTGTGCCTGAGGCCTAAAGCGGGCCATGCATTATACAATTCTTACTTAAATTTCGTTTAGATTTACTTTCAAACAAAAAAAAAAAAAAAAAAAAAAAAAAAAAAAAAAAAAGGGGAAGGGCCTGCCAAACTGCATACAAAGCGAGTTTTTAGATTTGACATCATATGGTTTTGGGAAATCTAAGGCTACTTTCACACTGAAGAGTTTTTGCATTAAGTGCCTGAAAAGCTAGGAAAAAAAAAAAAAAAAAAAAAAAAAGGCTTCCCTATGTATGTTTTCACACAATCATTGCACTTTAGTTGTGGTAGGAAAAAAAAAAAAAAAAAAAAAAAAAAAAAAAAAAAAAAAAAAAAAACCTGCTTGCAGCATCTTTGGAGCATGTTTGTCCTGTTAAACACTGCCCCAAAAATGCCTCTTCCCATTGAAATCAATGGAAAGCACCTTAATGCCTGAGAAGTGTTTTTGGTGCAGTCTAGTCACGTGTCATTTAAAAAAAAAACTCAAAAGCACAGCAAAAATGAATGAGCCTTTTTGGAGGCAGCAGTGTGAAAGAACCCTTAAGGAAAATGGTCAATGGTGGAGGAAAATGGATTGGTGTGAGTACAGGATGGTGGAGGGGGAATGGATTGGCGTGAGTACAGGAGGTGGAGGGGGAATGGATTGGCGTGAGTACAGGATGGTGGATATGTGCAAATATCACACTTCTAGAATCATCTCAGTACTTTCTAATCTGATAAACTTCCCAGCAATCCAGCATTATATACAAGTGGATAGCTAAATTGCACATTAAGTCACACAGACGTTATGCATTCTAAAGAAGCCTTTAACTCGCATTAATGCGGCTGCAATAGTAAGTGTTTTGGGCACAGGCATTCAAGTCTTGTAAGGCTAGGTTCACACCAATAAAGGTTTTGTTTGAGCAGTTACTGAATTGCATTTTTGCACCCGTGTTTTTTCCTCAAAAACAACAAATTTTGCATTCGAAAGTTCAACCTTAAAAAAAAAAAAAAAAAAAAAAAAAAAAAACCGGTCAAAAAAAGTGCACAGATATGAACACGTCCCATAGGATGTTAAGGACTGTACTGCATTTCTGCAAAATGCTGCAGAAAACGCATGTGTGAACCTAGGGTAACAGACGTTCTAACATGCACAGCACAGTGGCTAAATGGTTAGCATTTCCACCTGGTGGTACTAGGACATTTGTTTGAATCCCAACCACAGCAACAACCTGCCTGAATTTGCATGTTCTCCCTGTGCGTGTTAACACCAGGTTGTCCGGTTTCCCTCCCACACTCCAAAGTCATGCTGGGAGGTTAATTAGCTTTTGTCTAAAAAAAAATGTCCCTAGTATGTGTATGTATGAATGTGAGTTAGGGACCTTAAGATTGCATGCCCCTTGAGGGTTAGGGACTGATGTGACTGTACAATATATATATGTAAAGTGTTGCGTAAATGGACAGTGCTATACAAGTATGTAATAAACACCCTGTAAGATTGTTTTTTTTTTAATCTAAAAATTGGACTTTGTAATGATTTGCAGCAGCACCTTAAAAAAAAAAAAAAAAAAAAAAAAAGGTCTGTACATGCCTTAGGAGCATTTTTAGCTCTGTAGATGGGTGTTTCAATAAAAGTGAATGGAAGCAGTTACAAAAGCATTGAAGCCTGAAGGCAGCATAAGTTTTGTCTCACTGCAATATCCTTTAATATTGTATGCACCTCCATCCACTAATATTTTGAGTGGGGTGGATAGGGGGTCAGGAAGCTGTAGGAACTAAAAAAAAAAAAAACCACGTCTGTTTCAATGCCTGTGTGTGAAAAGTGTCCTTACTGTATATACAGCCTTAAGTACCAAGTCTAGTTTTTTTTTTGCTGGACAAAATTTGGGTCCTTCACAACAGATGTGTTGTTGAGTTGCATGGATCAATGAAACCAAAAACATGTTTAGAACAGTTAGAACAAAAAAAAAAAAAAAAAAAAAAAAGTGTGTTTACACAATATTGTGTAAATAAGCAGACATTACTCAGTGCATTGCACAAAAATGCATGTAATTCCAACCAGCTGTGGCGCGGAGTAGTTCCTTTGTTATAGTTAGTGCCTATTTACACCAAAATGCAGCGCTGGACACCCATATCCGAAGCACATTCCCCACATCGCATTCAAAATGCACTGTAGTTGCATTCAAACAGGCGTCAGAGCTAAATTAATGACATCCAAATCACCCGTAAATGCAGCGCTTCCAGTCCACTACTTCTGGTTGCCGTCTAGTGCTCTAACATTTTATTTTTTTATTTTCTAATTTTTTTTTTTGTTATTGTTAAGGATTTATGTAGCACCAACAGTTTCCTCAGTGCTTTACAATATAAAAATGGGAGACAATACAGCAATGATTTTGTTACAAGAGGGATAGGAGGGCCCTGCTCCTTGGAGCTTACAATCTAAGGGGGAGCCTATTCAAAATAAATGGGCTCAAATGGCACAGGAAAACAAAAATCGCAGCACCTTCGTGATTCCTGGTGCTAACTGCCCCGTAATAAAGAACACCAATGTGTTTAAAAAAAAAAAAAAAAAAAAAAAACGCACCACAGTGCATGTGCCCAACGCAGATATCCATATACCCTACTATGTGGAGGATAATAGGCTCTTGTAGCTCATTGTTCATATGTTTTGCTTTCTGAATAAAAATATTTTTTTTTTTTCTCTTTTTAAAAAATAACACTAAAGTTCATATAGTGAACTCTGTGTAGAGCTATTCACCCTGAGGTCCTCACAGAGACAAGGGGGCACTCTGTAATCTGGAGGAAAAGAAATGTAATCTCCAAAACATGAAAGGTTTCATCATCACAGTGAGAGCTGTTGAAAAAGTGGGACTAGACTCCCTCAAGATTGGTTACCAGCTCAGTGGGATTGCTTAAAAAAAAAAAAAAAAAAAAAAAAAAGCCTGGTTATTTGGATACACAGAATAACTGGATACTAACATTGGTAAAGTTGATCCAGGGAATATCCAATTGCCTCTTGCCCTCTCGGGATCAGGAAGGAAATATTTCCCCTGCAGGAGCAAATGGATCATGCTTTTTTGGGGTTTTTTGCCTTCCTCTGGATCAACTGTGGGTATAGGATTGTAAAAACTGTTTGAACTGGATGGACTTTTGTGTCTTTTTTCAGCCAGACTATGTAACTAAGGCCTGGCTCACACCTATGTTTTTAGTGCCTTTTGTGAAAGCTCACTGTCCATTTAAAAAACAAACAAAAACATGGTTTCCTATAGGACATGTTCACATGTATTTGTTTAAGCTTCTGTGATTTTGGAAAATATCAGGAACTTTAAAAAGCAAAAAAAAAAAAAAAAAAAAAAAAAAAAAAAAATAAAAAAAGGCAGCATTTTTTCTACAATAGAATTCAAAAATGGAGAAGCTGCTGAAAACATGTAGTGCATTTAATACATTTTGCAATTTTTTTTTGGCCAAAAAAAAAAAAAAAAAACTTGAACCACAAAAAAAAAATAAAAACCGCAGTAAGGGCTAGTTCACTCTAGATTGCAATTCTCTCTGATGCCATGTATTCATTGATCCAAATTTTACACTAAGCACAGTTTGACAGTTTCCAGTGCAGGGGAAAAAAAAAAAAAAAAAAAGACGAATAGTAGAACATGGTACTTGTTTCTGCACAGAACCATACTGGAACATGGCAAACTGCATCAGAACTGCATGTGGTGAGAACTGCAAGCAAAAACAAATTCTGGAGTGCACGTCTGGTGTGAACTGGCCCGTTGCAATGCAGAGGAAAAAACTAACACTGCAAAAAAAGCACAAAGCGTGTGAATCAGGCCTGAAATAAGTGCCTGCTTTTGTGAACAAGCCTTTTCGGAATCCTATTATCTGCTGATTCCTAAACTACATCTCTATTCCCAAATCTGTCATTTCTGAAAATACTGATATGAGATAATCACTTGAATAAAGACATTTCAAAAGAAAAAATCCATAATTCACATCTCTGGACTGAAACTCCCCCCTTTTGATAATCATTAGAATTTTTTCTATAACTGATAGTCTTCAAAAACACTCCTCAGTCCCTCACAGTGAAATGATACTCCCCTCTGCCTTTCCCAGGAATTTATAGACTAAACCCCACTCCCTAGCAGGTGTGTCCAATTATCATAGGACTTGGAGCTCCTTCAACCCCTAACAAGCCACACTAATCATACACCTGTCGCTGTGTGCTTGGAAACAATACTGATTCCCCAATTCCAAAATGTCACAAGCGACATTTAAAAAAAAAAATTTTTTAAAGAAATTTTTTAAATGACCAGCACTATTGCATCACAAGTGACACTTCATTTACGGTTCTGACACTGCAGTGACATTGTCCCATGTGGTGGTTTGCATTGTAAACTCACTGCACTAAAGTTGTGCATGCAATACTTATTTTCAAACGCACACTATAGCAATGGTGCAGTTCCGGGGTCTCCAAACTTTATATACAAAAAGGGCCAGTTTACTGGTCTTCAGGCTTTAGGGGGACTGGACTGAACATTGGGAATCCCAGTATCAGTGGAAAATGTCCCAGTATGATCATTGGTTGCCATTGGGAGGAATTGTGACCCATAAATCTTACTCTGTCAATTGGCAGCAAACAGTGCCCCATTTTTGGTGCTAAATGAGAAATCCGCCCACTATAGGACTGTGGCAGCAATCCACTTAGACCCGATTATTGGTGGGACCGTATCATTGGCAGCAATCCGCCACTATTGACCGTGATCAACTTGGACCGATCAAACTTGGCAGCAATCCGCCACTATAGACCGATCAATTGGCAGCAATCCGCCACTATAGACGATCAACTTGGCAGGGAAACTTGCCACTGGACCGACCCAGCAATCCGCCAAGACCGATCAAATTGGTCAGCATCTATAGACCGATCAACTTGCTCAACTTGACCGATCAAGCTTTGGCAGCAATCCGCCACTATAGACCGATCAACTTGGCAGCAATCCGCCACTATAGACCGATCAACTTGGCAGCAATCCGCCACTATAGACCGATCAACTTGGCAGCAATCCGCCACTATAGACCGATCAACTTGGCAGCAATCCGCCTACTTCATTGGCAGCACGATCCGAAACTTGGCAGCAATCCGCCACTATAGACCGATCAACTTGGCAGCAATCCGCCACTATAGACCGATCAACTTGGCAGCAATCCGCCACTATAGACCTATCAACCGATCATCAATTGGCAGCAATCCGCCACTATAGACCGATCAACTTGGCAGCAATCCACCATTATAGACAAGTGGATAGCTAAACTGCACATTAAGAAGTCACACAGGCGTTCATTCTAAAAGAAGCCTTTAGCTTGCATTAATGCGACTGCAATCTTAAGTGTTTTGGGCACAGGCATTAAAGTCTCGTTAAGGCTAGGTTCATACCTATGAAGACTGTGCTTGAGCAGTTGCTGAATTGCATTTTTTCCACCTAGGCAAATTCAAAAAAATGCAAAATGTGGCAAAAACACATGCTTTTCTGCAGCATTTCCATTAATATCTATAGGACAAAAAAAAAAAAAAAAAAAAAAGTCAGATGTGAACATGTCCCATAGGAAATGTTAAAGGACTGTACTGCATTTCTGCAAAAAAAAAAAAAAAAAAAAACGCATGTGTGAACCTAGAGTAACAAACTCTTAACATGAGAGCAGCACAGTGGCTAAATGGTTAGCACTTCCACCTGGCAGTACTAGGGACATTTGTCTGAATACCAACCACAGCACCACCTGCCTGTTTTCATGTTCTCCCTGTGCCTGCGTGGGTTTCTGCTGGGTACTCCGGTTTCCTCCCACACTCCAAAGACATGCTGGGAGGTTAATTGGCTTAGTCTAAAATTGTCCCTAGTATGTGTATATATGAATATGAGTTAGGGACCTTAGACTGTACATCCCTTGAGGGTGAGGGACTGATGTAAATGTACAATATATATTGTAAAGCGCTGCATAAAGTGACAGCACTATATAAGTACCTGAAATAAACACCCTGTAAGATTTGTTTCACTTTTTAATTAAAAATAGAATTTATGATTTGCAACTGCACCTAAAAAAAAAGGTCTACATGCCTTAGGAGCATTTATAGCTCTGCAGATGGGTGTTTCAATAAAAGTGAATGGAAGCAGTTACAAAGCATTGAAGCCTGAAGGCAGCAAGGCAGCATAAGTTTTGCCTCACTGCAATACAAACATTAGGTATGCACCTCCATCCACTAATATTTCGAGTGGGGTGGATAGGTGGTCAGGAAGCTGTAGGAACGCCGCCCACATGTCTGTTTTCAATGCCTGTGTGAAGTGCCCTTACTGTATATACAGCCTTAAGTACCAAGTCTAGTTTTTTTTTCTTGGACAGAATTTGGGCTCCTTCACAACCGATGTGTTGAGTTGCATGGTTCAAACACAAACAAAATGGCAGGACAGAACACAAAAATGTGTTTACACAATATTGTGTAAATAAGCAGACATTACTCGGTGCGTGGCACAAAAACCCATGTAATTCCAACCAGCTGTGGTGCTAAGTAGTTCCTTTGTTATATTTAGTGCCCGTTTACACCAAAATGCGGTGCTGGACACCCATATCCTGAGCATGTTCCCCACACTGCATTCAAAATGCACTGTAGTTGCATTCTGCAACAGGTGTCAGAGCTCAATTAATGACATCCAAATCGCTCGTAAACGCAGCACTTCCATTACTTTTGGTGCCATCTAGTGCATTTTGTTACATTATTTCTTTTAATTAAAATTTTTTTTCCAAGTTTATTATTCAGGATTTATATAGCACCAATAGTTTGCTTAGCGCTTTACAACGGGAGACAATAAAGCAATGATTTAGTGCAATACAAGAGGGTTAGGAGGGCCTGATCCTTAGAACTTACAATCTAAGAGGGAGCCCATTCAAAATGGGCTCAAAAAATGGCACAGGAAAAAAATTGCAGCACATTCCCGATTCCTGGTGCCAACTGGCCCTTAAGAACACCAATGTGTTTTAAAAAAGCACCACAGTGCATGTGCCCAACGCAGATATCTATATACCCTATGTGAGAATAGGCTATGCTTTCTTGTAGTGCATTGTTCATATGTTTTGCTTTGAGTAAAAGCAAAAATTTTTTAAAGAAAAAAACCCCCACACCAAGTTGTTCATATAGTGAGCTGTGTAGAGTAATTCACCCTGAGGTCCTCACAGAGGACAAGGGGGCACTCTATGTCTGGAGGAAAATAAATTTTATCTCCAAACACGGAAAGGTTTCTTCAGTGAGAGCTGTGAAAGTGGGGAATAGACTCCCTCAGGAGTTGGTTCTGGCCAGCTGAGTGGATTGCTTTAAAAAAAGTCCTGGATTGTTAAATGGATACACAGAATATAACTGGATATAAAATTTATAGGTAAAGGTGATCCAGGGAATATCAGATTACCTCTCGGGGGATCAGGAAGGAATTTTGTCCCCTGCAGGAGCAAATTGGACTGATTTGCTGTTTTTTTTTGCCTTCCTCTGAATCAACTGTGGTTGTAGGATTATAACTTTTCAGTGGTTGAACTGGATGGATTTATGTCTTTTCTGCCAGACTAAGGCCCAGCTCACACCTGTGTGTTTTAGTGCCTTTTGTGAAAGCTCACTGTCCATTTAATAACAAACATTGTTTACTGAAGGGAAATGTATGTCTTTTAGGTCTGTCATTTTGTTTTCCCCCACTCCATTCTATATTTTGTATTCCATGTTGATTGTTTTGTATTATACCCAGAATGATTTAATGAAAATATGCTGTGTCAGTTATGTGTTACAGAACTGTACTCTCAATATTCTTCTATTTCATATCTTAGCCTGGCCTTTGTAGAGACGGAGATAGTATCCAATTCTTTGTACTAAAAGCACCTATTTGTTATGATATAATTAAAGTCAAATACTTCAGTCCCATGGGAAAAACTATAGGATACTTGTAAAACTGATTTCAAAGCCTGAGAAAAGTCATGTTCACATACTTGACAAGTATCTAGCGAGATTCTATTGTATGTAGTAGATAAGTGTTTCAAAATAATGTAGAAACTTTCCTTATTCCTGAGAAAATGAAACTCTGCTTCTCATTTTTCAGAATTGACGTCAATGCTTGTATTTGTGTTCAGCCAATTACTGACAATGCAGCTTTGATACTCTGTGCCCCCCACCTTTTTTCTGTTATATTAATTTTCTTCCCGCTAATAAACTTGAGATTGATTTCACCTATCACTGTATGTATGTGTGTGTGTTGCTTCTGAGGTGAAGTCGCATCCGTATCTTCAGGACTGATAAAGACAGCTAGCCAGGAGCTAGCGACAACCTTTCATTTACTATAGGAAATTAACATTTATGCTTTAAGCTTCTGTGTTTTTGGAAAAGGTAAGGAACTTTTAAAAAAAAAAAAAAAAAAAAAGCGCAGCATTTTTGCTACAAATAGAGTTCAAAGCGGAGAAGCTGCTGAAACATGTAGTGCATTTAATACATTTTGCATTTTTATTGTGCCCAAAAAAAAAAAAACCTGAGAACCACAAAACGTTAAATGCAGTTCAGTGCACTTTTTCTGCATCACAAACAGTGTTTTCCATGTATTCCATTGATCCAAATTTACACTAAGCACTGTCAGTTTCCAGTGTAATAAAAAAAAAAAAAAAAAAAAAAATATAGAACAGGCTATGTTTTCTGCACAGAACCATACTGGAACATGGCAAACTGCATCAAAACTGAACCAGAATGGCAAGCAAAAACGTATCAGAAGTGCATTTCTGTGGTGTGAACTGACCCTTACAATGCATATGAAAAAAAAAAAAAAAAAAAAAAAAAAACCCGCAAAAAGCACAATGTGTGTGAATTGTGCCTGAAATGAGTGCCTGTTTTTGTGGACAAGCCTTTTCTGAATCTTAACTACTGATTTCTAAACTACAACTCTATTCTCAATCTGTCATTTCTGATAATACTGATATCTGTACTAATCACTTGAATAAATTCATCTTTCTAAAATCTGTAATTTATGTCCCTGGACTGCTAAACTCTCCCTTTGGATAATCGTTAGAAATTTTCCTATAACTAATGATCTACAAGCACTCTCAGTCCTTTCTCACAGCAAAATGATACTCCTCTCTGCCTTTCCCAGGAATTTATAGACTAAACCCTGCCCCCTAGCAGGTGTGCCCAATTAGCATAGGACTTGGAGCTCGTTCACCCCCAACGAGCCACGCTAATCATACACCTGTCGCTGTGTGCTTAGAAACACAATACTGATTCCCCAATTCCAAAATATCACAAGTGACATTTAAATAAAAAAAATAAAAAAATGTTTAAAGAAATTTCCAAAAATACCAGCGCTATTGCATCCCAAGTGACACTTCATTACGGTTCTGTTCACTGCAGTGACATTGCGATGTGGTGGTTTGCATTGCAACTCACTGCACTAGAAAAAAGTCAAGCATGCAATACTTATTTTCAGCGCACACTATAGCAATGGTGTAGTACAGGGGTCTCCAAACTTTATATACAAAAGGGCCAATTTACTGTTCTTCAGGCTTTAGGGGGGCAGGACTGTGAACATTGGGAATAGAAAATGTCCCAGTATCAGTGGGAGCAACCAGTGCTTCATTTTTAGTGCTAATGAGAAGAACTGTGTCCCATTATTGGTGTCATTGGGAGGAATTGCGCCCCTTCATTGGTGTTATTGGGCTCAATTGTTGATGTCATTGGGCAGAACTGTGCCCCATCATTGGTGTCATTGGGAGGTATGTGATCCATCATTGGGAGTAATTGCATCCTGTCATTGGGAGGAATTGCGCCCCTTCATTGGTGTCATTGGGAGGAATTGTGCCCCATCATTGGTGTTATTGGGCTCAGTTGTTGGTGTCATCGGGCAGAACTGTGCCCCATCATTGGGAGTAATTGCATCCTGTCATTGGGAGGAACTGCGCCCCTTCATTGGTGTCATTGGGAGGTATGTGTCCCATCATTGGGAGTAATTGCATCCCATCATTGGGAGGAATTGCGCCCCTTCATTGGTGTCATTGGGAGGTATGTGTCCCATCATTGGGAGTAATTGCATCCCATCATTGGTGTCATTGGAAGGAATTGCGCCCCTTCATTGGTGTCATTGGGAGGTATATGCCCCATCATTGGGAGTAATTGCATCCCATCATTGGGAGGAATTGCGCCCCTTCATTGGTGTCATTGGGAGGTATGTGCCCCATCATTGGGAGTAATTGGATCCCGACATTGGGAGGAATTGTGCCCCTTCATTGGTGTCATTGGAAGGAATTGCGCCCCTTCATTGGTGTCATTGGGAGGTATGTGCCTCATCACTGGCATCATTGGGAGGAATTGTGCCCCATCATTGGTGCCATTGGGAGGTATGTGCTACATCATTGGCGTCATTGGGAGGAATTGTGCCCCATCATTGTTGTTATTGGGCTCAATTGTTGATGTCATTGGGCAGAACTGTGCCCCATCATTGCTGTTATTGGGCTCAATTGTTGATGTCATCGGGCAGAACTGTGCCCCATCATTGGTGTTATTGGGCTCAATTGTTGGTGTCATCAGGCAGAACTGTGCCCCATCATTGGTGTCATTGGGAGGTATGTGCCCCATCATTGGGAGTAATTGCATCCTGTCATTGGGAGGAACTGCGCCCCTTCATTGGTGTCATTGGGAGGTATGTGTCCCATCATTGGGAGTAATTGCGTCCCATCATTGGTGTCATTGGAAGGAATTGCGCCCCTTCATTGGTGTCATTGGGAGGTATGTGTCCCATCATTGGGAGTAATTGCATCCCATCATTGGGAGGAATTGCGCCCCTTCATTGGTGTCATTGGGAGGTATGTGTCCCATCATTGGGAGTAATTGCGTCCCATCATTGGTGTCATTGGAAGGAATTGCGCCCCTTCATTGGTGTCATTGGGAGGTATGTGCCCCATCATTGGGAGTAATTGCATCCCGTCATTAGGAGGAATTGCGCCCCTTCATTGGTGTGATTGGGAGGAATTGTGCCCCATCATTGGTGTTATTGGGCTCAATTGTTGATGTCATTGGGCAGAACTGTGCCCCATCATTGGAGTTACTGGGCTCCATGGTTGG
>CATNWA010019128.1:0-197500 GCA_951230385.1 Staurois parvus | reverse complement strand
ACTTTTTTCTTCTTCCATTGACATCACCAACACATACTTTTTTTTTTCTTCACTGCTGTTAGCCCCTTATTTGTGTACTGACTTTAAAGCGGTATTAAACCCAAAGCCAACAACATATTATATAGCAGCCTACCAGTCGGTAGATGACAACATACATTTACTTTGCGCACCCACAGATCTCGCAGTGTTTCCATTATTTTGTCTAGCATATATACAATGTCTCTTAGATTGTAAGCTCCAAGGACCAGGGTCCTCCTACCCCTCTTGTATTAAACTGTATTGTTGCTGTTTGCTGAGCAAACTGTTGGCACCTGTATAATATAACAATAATAAAATGACATTTGTAGTTTACACCCAGCAATGACATAAAAGGTGATCTCAGCACCCACAGGCAGATATCAGAGCTGTGGGAGGTCAGGTTGGATAAGGACAGCCTGTGATCCCCCTGACAGGAACAGGCAGATGTATCCTGAACAAGCTGTGTGCACATAGACAGGGCCTCTTTATGTTCGCATACTGCTCTCCTCCACTAGCAGTGATACAGGGGAGGAGTTACAGGCCATTGACGGGGAGAGGGGGCGGGACCGAGCTACAAGGGGAGGGCTTATAAGTCAGTCACTGAGCCGGGCTGTAGGGGTGTTGTTAGCTACCAATGATAGGCGGAGGGGCGGGCTGGCTACACAGGGAGGGGTTATGTGCGAGGCACAGAGTAAAGAGCCGGGTTGTTGGGGGTGTGGCCAGCTGCCAATCATAGACGGAGTGGGCGGGATCGTAACAGGTGTCTTGCGATAAATAGGGTTTTTTTTTTTGGCGGCAGAAATCACTCTGTCGTGACTCTGTGGGGGAGGGAGTTGTGTGTGTAGCGCAAACCTGAGCGGGCCATATATAAAGCAGCTCCTGTCAGTGCTGTATAGTGCTCTGTGGAGTGATTGCAGACTGTGGAATGTACACAGGGAGGGCCAAGCTAACGTGGTACATACATGTAGTCGGGGGAACATGGCTGAGGGAGTGCTGCTAGGAGATGTGTGCTGGTTTATGGCCTGAGACTGCAAGCTGTAACGGATAAAAATCAGACTTGTGCTGAGAGACATTTATACTCTTAAAACATACATTCATTATATATATATTTTAATTGCTGCAGACCACAGTGGATACTAAAGCAGACTTTCTGGGGGGACTTTTGAAATGGTGCAGAAGGTACAATAAGGCAGGGATCACAATTTATCGACTGAATGCAGCGTTTTGAGTGGTCATGGCCGCTTATTCTCTGGAATGGGCTGCTGTGCCTCATGAAAACATAAGGGAAAAGGTCCCTGCTCCATTTTTGAAACCACAAGTACAGCATGGTTCTGAGTGCGGGAAGAGTGTGCGGGTGCCATTAAAGCGGTAGTAAACTGCAGCTTGACAGAAAAAATCCCTGAAGGATAATGTGCTATATTATGCATCGCACGTAATGAGGCACCGCATGCAATGGAACATTGCACACTGTGAGGCATCGCACGCAATGGAACATCGCATACTATGGGGCATCGCACGCTGTGAGGCATCATAAGTAATGGGGCACCGCATGCAATGGAACATCGCACACTGGGGCCTTGCACACTGAGGCATCACACACAATGGAACATTGCATACTATGAGGCATTGCACGCTGTGAGGCATCGCATACTATGGGGCATCGCACACGGTGAGGCATCGTACGCAATGGAACATTGCACGCTGTGAGACATTGCATACTATGAGGCATTGCACGCTGTGAGGCATCGCACACAATGGAACATCGCATACTATGAGGCATCGCACACTGTGAGGCATCGCACACAATGGAACATCGCATACTAATGAGGCATCATACGCAATGGAACATCGCACACTATGAGGCATCGCACACTAGCATGTTATGAAGGACTTGCCTTAAAGTGAATCCCTCCAGTGGTGCGTTGTCCCCACAGCAGAGGCTTCCATCTTCATCCGGTCTTTCAGGGTTCTCGAATCCTGGCCGCCTGACTGGCCGAGCCGCACTGATGTCATGGGCTGGAGTCTCGGGACACGGCACAGTGCTCTGAAGGACCGGTGAGGGCATGCCATTCCTTCAGAGCAGATGCGCCAGTGGATAGAGTGAATATCTCCTAAAGGTGCATGTTTAGGGCTCATGTACACTGCAGCTGATAAACTATCATTTAGGAGCTGTTCAGCGTTTATTTCAGCAGCCCCTTAACTCTCCCTAATGTTTTCCTATGTGTCCATGTACACATCATTGTTTACAGGCATTTGAGTTTAGTCCTTTTTTTGAACACGCCAAACTTGCGTTCAGCAGTCGATTTTCAGCGTTTCAAACGCAAAACACTAAATGTGGCAAATCGCATTTTATAAGCATTTGAGGTGTGAATGGTCATTAAAATATATTTTATTTCCAAGGGTGGGAGAGGTCTGAGGTGTGAATTGGTCATTACAATGTGTGACAAGGTTGGTAGGAACATCCTGTGTTCAGTGTTTTGTCCATCTGAGCACCTTGAAAATGCTTTGCATGCATTTTTCAGGATGAAAAAAGGCTCTGGATAGCATTGGGAACTGGAAGAGTTGAAAACAAATTTCAAATTCCTCATGAAGACCCCCTGCTAGGTGGCCTTAATGCCTCCCTCCACCAGACACCTTTCCCACCCTTGGAAACAAAAGAAATGTTAATGAGCCACTCATATCTAAGCTAGTGTCAACACATACTGCTGTCTGCTTCTACTCTCTGTATTTCTCTGAAACAGTCTGAAATAGTTAATATTTACTACTTTTTCAGTGCATTCTGGGCATTTGGGAGGTTCTCTTGTGCTTATCTTTAAAAAAAATGCTTCTAAAACGCAAACGCACATAAACAGGTTATACAAACAAGGCTAAACAGACGTGTTTTTTTTTAACCTACGTTTTCCAGCAATCAGTTTCCATCGTTCAGAAGTGTCCTGAGTACATGGGGGCTTAGGAAATATTAATTTTACCTACAGGCCAGCTTTATTGGAAGCAGACCTGTAGGTAAAAGATACAAAAGTGGGTTTACTTCCACTGTATCCGCTTTCCTGCCGACCTGTAGCAGAAATACTGCTGCAGGGGTGCGCAAAATCACATATTTTGCATTTCTGGGTAGGGGGTGAGCGCCCTACACATGCAACCTTTTGGTGGCCTCACCTGTCAATCGCCGGGTCCTGTCCGTTTTATTCCCCGCCAGCACCCGACGATAACCTTGTATTACCAATGGGGGAGAGACCTGTATGTAAAAAAAATACAGATCTCTCCTGTTTCAGCTCCTGCGCACTGCTTTGTATGGCTCTGCATCAGATTAAAAGATCGTGGAATTTTCCACTTCTTAATCTTTGTATGGCTCTGCATCAGAGCCATACAAAGCAGTTTGCGTACAGTGTAAAGCACAGCACAGAGTTACCCCTTTGATCGCCCCAGATGTTAACCTCTTCCTGCCCAGTGTCAAATATAAAATCCCAGTATATATACTGCCATTTGTAGATGCTATAACTTTCACGTAAACCAATTTACACAAAGACATGTAGCAGAATACATTTTGGCCTAAATTTTTGTGAAGAAATGTTTTTTTTTTTTTGTTGGACATGTGCAATAGCAAAAAGTAAAACATACTGTTTTCTCAAAATTGTCGGTCTATATTTTTTTTTTTTTTTTTTAAATCGCACAAAAAATAAAAAAATGCAGAGGTGATCAAATACCACAGAAAAATCTCCATTTTGTGGGGGAAAAAAGGAAGTAAATTCCATTTTTGTTCAGCGTTGCATGACCGTACAATTATTAAAGTAGCGCAGCGCCGTATCGCAAAAAATGGCCTGGTCAGGAAGGGGGTGGAAATCCTCTGGAGGGCAAGTATTTTAATGGCACCCGCATGCATCTTCTGAGTGGCAGTGTTTTTGTCTATGGGTGGTTGTGGCTGAGGGGCAATCACCCACAAGGGTGTCAACCTAGCCTATGGCCTTCTTCACATGGGTGTGTTTATAGTGTACACCTATGCAAGGCCATGTTTACCTGCATGGGGGTGTACAGGTGTTCTGGCAGTCTCATTCATGGAAACTGGGAGCAGTTGGGCAGACATGGTTGCCGCTCCCAATGAGACATCTGTGTGTGTGTGTGTGTGTGTGTTGGTGTACAAACTGTATGTGTTCGAGGCCATGCACCCACTGGATGTCAGATTGGGAGCAGCGGCTGTATCTTATTTGACATGAATGGGGATGCACAGAACACCTGTACAGGTGTACACTAGAGTATGGACGCCGATGACACCCAAATCTATTTAATAGTTAGCCATGAAATATATAGTAGCAAGGAACCACGTTTGAATTCACTGAGCTCCTGAGAGCGACCCATTCTTTCACAAATGTTTGTAGAAGTGGTCTGCATGCCTAGGGACTTGATTTTATACACCTGTGGCCATGGAGGGGATTGGAACACCTGAATCCAATGATTTAGCAATACTGTATAGTAATATAGTACGCCCCATGGAAACAAGGCTTTAGAAATGTATTCCAAGCATTTTACATGTATATTAAAGCTCAACCAAGTTTTTTTTTTTTTTTTTTTTTTTTTTTTCCATAGCAGCTGTATTTTTCCTGAGGTTACCTGTGGGGTTTTTTTTTGCATCTCGAACAATTCTGGCAGTTGTGGCTGTAATATTTCTTGGTTTACCTGATCTTGGCTTGTTATCGAGATCCTGGAATTTTCCACTTCTTAAGTGTGTAGTACTGACTGGCATATTCAAGGCTTTATCTTTTTATATCCTTTTCCATCTTTATAAATTTCAAGTTTGATTAGTCATATTTTTAATATAAAGGCCACAATGTCATGATTTTGTGCCAGGGTGTGCAAACTTTTGAGCACAATTGTACTTTAATCTAAACATTTTATTTTTTAACTTCTGTCTGGGTTGTTGCTGTAGAGTATGCTTACTTTCTTGCCTGGTGGAAAGGTTGTTCCCTCTGCTGTAAGTCTGTTTTTAGCGGAACCTGATATAGCAGTAAAACCTGACAGGGTTTCCAGTTCTTCCCTTTTTCTGGTAAACGTTTTAAAGAAAAGTTTTTTGACTATAGATATGCTGTAAAAACAATGCTGTAATTTTTCTTTTATCAGATATAATTCTAACCGGCATGTCTCCTGTGCCGGATCATGTATCTGAAATGTGATCTGGCTCTTCCAGGTAGGGGGGCATGCGCCCAGCTGTGCCAAAGATTGCCTGCCAGGACTTGCTGGTCAGCCAAGCGGATGATATGACAGAGCTCAGTGAATGTAAACAACACAGAGCTCTGTCCTGTCAGCGGGGATGAGCTGCTTTTTGTTTCTCTGCAAAGTAGGGCATAACAAACGGCACATCCCTTTGTAAAATCACAAGTAAAAACACCAAGCACTGTTAGGCACACAGTTAACCCTTTGCTCCTAGATGTTGACCCCTTCCCATCAAGTGTCATAAGTACAGTGTTGGTGTACAGTATAATATTAGCACTGATCACTGTATTAGTGTCATTGTTCCCAGAAGGTCTCAAAAAATTTCAGTTAGTGTCAGACTGCCTGCTGCACTATTATAGTCTCATAAGTTGCTGATCGCCGCCATTACTATATAGTAAAAAAAAATTAAATATTCAAGTGTGTGTGTGTGTACGTACACACACCCACGAAACAGAATATCGTGCAAAAGTTCATTTATTTCAGTAATGCAACTTAAAAGGTGAAACTAATATGAGAGACTCATTACATGCAAAGCAAGATAGTTCAAGCCGTGATTTGTCATTGTGATTATGGCTTACAGCTCATGAAAACCCCAAATCCACAATCTCAGAAAATTAGAATATTACATGCAATCAATAAAACAAGGATTGTACATAACAATATCGGACCTCCTGAAAAGTATAAGCATGCATATATACTCAGTACTTGGTTTGGGCCCCTTTTTGCAGCAATTACTGCCTCAATGCGGCGTGGCATGGAAGCTATCAGCCTGTGGCACTGCTGAGGTGTTATGGAAGACCAGGATGCTTCAATAGCGGCCTTCAGCTCTTCTGCATTGTTCGGTCTCATGTCTCTCATCTTTCTCTTGGCAATGCCCCATAGATTCTCTATGGGGTTTAGGTCATGCGAGTTTGCTGGCCAATCAAGCACAGTAATCACATGGTCGTTGGACCAGGTTTTGGTGCTTTTGGCAGTGTGGGCAGGTGCCAAGTCCTGCTGGAAAATGAAGTCAGCATCCCCATAAAGCTCATCTGCTGAAGGAAGCATGAAGTGCTACAAAATCTCCTGGTAGATGGCTGCATTGATCCTGGACTTAATGAAGCACAGTCGAGCAACACCAGCAGATGACATGGCTTCCCAAATCAACACAGACTGTGGAAACTTCACACTGGACTTCAAGCATCTTGCAGTGTGTGCCTCTCCATTCTTCCTCCATACTCGGGGTCTTTGGTTTCCAAATGAGATGCAAAATATGCTCTCATCAGAAAAGAGGACTTTGGACCACTGAGCAGCAGAGCAGGTCTGTTTTTCTTTAGCCCAGGTAAGACGTTTCTGAAGTTGTTTGTTGTTCAGGAGCGGCTTGATAAGAGTAATACGACATTTGAAGTCCATGTCTAGGATCCGTCTGTGTGTGGTGACTCTTGATGCACTGACTCCAGCCTCAGTCCACTCCTTGTGAAAGTCCCCAACACTTTTGAATGGCCTTTTCCTGACAATCTTCTCCAGGCTGCGGTCATCCCTACTGCTTGTGCACCTTTTTTTTTCTTCCACACTTTTTCCTTCCACATAACTTTCTATTAATGTGCTTTGATACAGCACTTTGGGAACATCCAACTTCTTTTGCAATTACCTTTTGAGGCTTTCCCTCCTTTATGGAGGGTGTCAATGATGGCTTTCTGCACAACTGTCAGGTCAGCAGTCTTTCCCATGATTGTGATTCCTACTGAGCCAGACTAAGAGACCATTTAAAGGCTCAGTAACCCTTTTCAGGTGTTATGGCTTAATTACTGTAGCTGATTAGAGTGGGACACTTTGAGCCGAGAATATTGCACCTTTTCACAATATTCTAATTTTTCGAGTTGTTGTGTGTGTGTGTGTATATATATTTGTCTCTTTCATTTATATAATAAATAACCCAGTAGTGATCAAATACCGTGAAAAAAATTATATAGATTTTGTCTGGGTACAGTGTTGCATGGCTGCGCATTTGTCAATAAAAGTAACGCAGTGCCAAATAGCAAAAAATAGGCCTGGTCAAGAAGGGAGTAAAGGCTTCCAGAGGGTAAGTGCTTAAAATAGAACTATAGGCAAAACTTTTTTTTTTTTTTTTTCATTTTCGATAGAGTAAGGGAGATTTATAACCCCTGCCATTTTTTTGCCAAACAAATTATATACAGGTATGTGGTATCACCGCAAATGTTGGGAGTAAGAGAATTTTATTTAGGGTTTTATTGTTGTTGAGACATGGTAATGGAAAGAAATATACTGCTAAAAAGGTTTGTTTTGCTATTTTGAGACAGTTTTCCTTTGAAGATAAATAAAAATTAGGAGATATCCATTACCATTTACCATCAAATGAAGGCACAATTCAAAAACAAGGTATAATTCAGCTAGATACAGTGGGGCAAAAAAGTATTTAGTCAGCCACCAATTGTGCAAGTTCTCCTTCTTAAAAAGAAGAGAGGCCTGTAACTGGCATCATAGGTAGACCTCAACTATGAGAGACAAAATGAGAAAAAATCCAGACAATCACATTGGCTGATTTGGAAAGAATTTATTTGCAAATTATGGTGGAAAATTAGTATTTGGTCACCTACAAACAAGCAAGATTTCTGGTTCTCACCGACCTGTACCTTCTTCTTTAAGAGGCTCCTCTGTCCTGCACTCATTACCTGTATCAATGGCACCTGTTTTGAACTTGTTAGTATAAAAGACACCTGTCCACAACCTCAAACAGTCACACTCCAAACTCCACTTTTATTGCAGAAGCATCAAAAACAACATGATACTTGTAATCGGGGTACATCTCACCCTGTACTGCGACGCAGCGCACCACATTGCAATACAGTTCCAAGCATACGATAAATACATTCAGAAATAAATACATTCGCTCAGCGGTATGATGCCTGACGTGATGTGCGTGGAGGATGAATCCCCCAGACCAACACGTCATGCATAACGCCGCTTACCCCAAAAATCATAGCATCCTGATACACAGTACTAAGTCATGCAAAAACGAAAACGAAAGCCGGAGTTTACAATCTACAATGAGCGTCGGGTGTGTGTGGGGGGGGGGAGGGGAGAGAAAAGGGGGAGACACAAGCTCGAAGCTTTATTTGAAGGGACAAAGACACGCAAGGGGGGGGGGTAGGGGGAAGGGGAGATCTTCAGACGTTATCTTCCTCAAAGTCCATCAAGGTATAGTCTCTGAGCAGACTGAGGATCAGTCTGCGACAGTCCTCAATGGACATCCTCTCCCGCTGGTGGATGAGGCGCTTCCTGGCGCACCATAAAGCATCCTTAAAGCAACACAGCACCCTCCAGGCGCCGTCAATGTCCTCCAGAGAAAAAGTTCCACAGAACAGTCCGTTCAGCACCCCAAAGTGAGTGATGGCTGTCTGTGGTACAAAGTCCTTGAGTTCAGGTTCCAGGGCCCCCAACAGGGCCTGAGCAAATGAGCACTCCCAGAAAACGTGGTGAGACGTTTCCTCGTGGATGATGCAGAAGGGGCAGTGTCTGTATCTGCTCAGGTTCCTGGCATGCATAAATGTCCTGAGAGGCAACCCCCCTTGGATTGCCATCCATGCCAGGTCTTTATGCCTGTTGGTGAGAATGTTTGAAGAAACATTCCTCCAGACCACCTTGCAGGTGTCTGAAGGCAGGCCTGGAACCGACTCCAAAATGTCGCTTGCTCTGATCAGTTTGTAAATGGTCTTTGGTTTCCACAAGTCAGGCTTGACTCCCTGCAACCCTTGCTCCCTGATGAACTTGAAGGTATCCAAGTAGTACCAAGGGGCGTCCCAGTTGTAGGGGATGGAACTGTCCCAGGTGTCCCATCCGAGGGACCTCCAGAGAGGCAACAGGAAGAAGCGAGACATTGCGTTCCCGCCAGAGTCCATAATCCTTTTGGGCAAAGTTCTGCGGATGCAGTTGCAAGCAAAGAACACCCTCAGTTGGGTGGCGATGTCGGGCACGCCCTTACCGCCCTTGAGGGGTTCCTTGAACATGACTGCCCGCTTCACTCTGTCCATCTTGGAGCCCCATGAAGTGAAACACCGCCCTGGTGATGGCCTTACAGGTGTGTGACCCGTGGGGGCCAGGCCTGGGCGAGGTACTGCAACACAGGGAGAATCTCGCTGCGGAGTACCAGTGTCTTCCCTTCGGCTCCAAAGTCCAAATTTCTGCCGCATTTTAGCCAGTCTCTCCTCCCAAGACTTCAGGGCTGCGCCCTCGGCACCAAACCAAACTCCCAAAATTTTCATGAAGTCTGTCTTGATGCCAAAGGGCATGGATGCAGAAGAAGGCAGGAACCACTTTCCGAAGAGCATGACTTCCGACTTCCCGCAGTTGACCTTTGCCCCCGAAGCTTGGCCGAAGTCCTCGCAGGTCGATGGAGCGCCGGTTGGCACAGAACACCGTCACGTCGTCCATGTAGAGCGAGCACTTCACTTCCCGTCTGTCTGGTCCCCGTGCGGTGATTCCCCCGATCTCTGGATTCCGTCTGATGCATTCGGCGAAGAGCTCTATACAGCAAACAAAAAGCAGAGGTGAAAGAGGGCAGCCTTGTCCGACCCCGGAGAGGACCGAGAAGGGGTCAGTTTTCCAGCCGTTCACCTGCACGGAACTGCAAATCTCATTATACATAATATCCACATACGAACAAAACATTTCCCCGAGACCAGCACTCCAAACTCCACTATGGTGAAGACCAAAGAGCTGTCGAAGGACACCAGAAACAAAATTTGTAGACCTGCACCAGGCTGGGAAGACTGAATCTGCAATAGGCAAGCAGCTTGGTGTGAACAAATCAACTGTGGAAGCAATAATTTAGAAAATGGAAGACATACAAGACCACTGATAATCTCCCTCGATCTGGGGCTCCACGCAAGATCTCACCCCGTGGGGTCAAAATGATCACAAGAACGGTGAGCAAAAATCCCAGGACCACACAGGGGGACCTAGTGAATGACCTGCAGAGAGCTGGGACCAACGTAACAAAGGCTACCATCAGTAACACACTACGCCGCCAGGGACTCAGATCCTGCAGTGCCAGACATGTCCCCTTGCTTAAGCCAGTACATGTCCGGGCCCGTCTGAAGTTTGCTAGAGAGCATTTGGATGATCCAGAAGAGGATTGGGAGAATGTCATATGGTCAGAGGAAGCCAAAATAGAACGGTTTGGTAGAAACACAACTCGCCGTGTTTGGAGGAGAGAGAATGCTGATTTGCATCCAAAGAACACCAAAACTACTGTGAAGCATGGGGGTGGCAACATCATGCTTTAGGGCTGTTTCTCCGCAAAGGGACCAGGACGACTGATCCATGTACAGGACAGAATGAATGGGACCATGTATTGTGAGATTTTGAGTGCAAACCTCCTTCCATCAGCAAGGGCATTGAAGATGAAACGTGGCTGGGTCTTCCAACACGACAATGATCCCAAATATATCGCCCGGGCAACAAAGGAGTGGCTTCGTAAGAAGCATTTCAAGGTCCTAGAGTGGCCTAGCCAGTCTCCAGATCTCAACCCCATAGAAAACCTTTGGAGGGAGTTGAAAGTCCGTGTTGCCCAGCGACAGCCCCAAAACTTAACAGCTCTAGAGGAGATCTGCATGGAGGAATGGGCCAACATACCAGCAACAGTGTGTGCCAACCTTGTGAAGACTTACAGGAAACGTTTTACCTCTGTCATTGCCAACAAAGGATATATAACAAAGTATTGAGATGAACTTTTGATATTGACCAAATACTTATATTCCACCATAATTTGCAAATAAATTCTTTCCAAATCAGCCAATGTGATTGTCTGTCTGGATTTGTTTTCTCATTTTGTCTCTCATAGTTGAGGTCTACCTATGATGCCAATTACAGGTCTCTCTCATCTTTTTAAGTGGGAGAACTTGCACAATTGGTGGCTGACTAAATACTTTTTTGCCCCACTGTACACTAAGTAGTTGTGATATGTGCAGTTTTACAAACATATGTGAAAGTTGCAAAATTTGTGTTTATAAGCATTAAGATTTGTTTACCTATTGAGGGGTTAAATTAACCACTTGACTTCCTTCATGACCAGGGCATGTTTTTGCTACTCAGTACTGTGCTCCCCAGAGGAAAACTAACAATTACTACTCTGGCAACCCCCCTCAACATTTGGACCACATAAATAGGCCATTATCTAAAAACTTTTTTATCAAACCAACCATCAGAATAATTTTTTAGGATAAAGGACAGGCAGAAAAGAAGTATCACCGGGAGTGGGAAACAGGGAGGCAGAAAAATCAAGACAACAAAAAAGAAAATGTAGATTCTACAGGCATTTTTAATTAAAGCAAAGTAGAACTAAATGATGAGATTTATACTTTCAAGCATTGGGCTTAAATCTGCCCCTAAAGCTAAGCTGAACAAATTTCAAACTTTTATTGATCTGCATAAATTTACTAGGCAGGTTTCCCTTAAACACTTTATGCAGAATCCGATTTTCAGGTTAAATATTCTTCCATATGTTTACATACCAATCTAAGAAATGCTTCTTTTATTTATCCCCCCTATTAGTTCCAACCCTCAAATTGCATTTTTTAAAGAAATGGTTTTAAGAGATTTAGACAAATTACAGGTAACGCCTCACAAGATGCTAAAATTAACTATGGTATAAAAAGTCTACTAAATAGAAAGGATTTGATTTATCTGTCCTGCATATAAAAGAGGAGGTATTGTCCTTCGGGACAGAGAGGACTATGAAGAAAGAACTGTACAATATTTTAGATGATACTGAAACAGTCAGGTCCATAAATATTGGGACATCAACACAATTCTAAAATCTTTGGCTCTATACACCATCACAATGGATTTGAAATGAAACGAACAAGATGTGCTTTAACTGCAGACTGTCAGCTTTAATTTGAGTGTATTTTACATCCAAATCAGGTGAACGGTGTAGGAATTACAACAGTTTGCATATGTGCCTCCCACTTGTTAAGGGACCAAAAGTAATGGGACCATTGGCTTCTCAGCTGTTCCATGGCCAGGTGTGTGTTATTCCCTCATTATCCCAATTACAATGAGCAGATAAAAGGTCCAGAGTTCATTTCAAGTGTGCTATTTGCATTTGGAATCTGTTGCTGTCAACTCTCAAGATGAGATCCAAAGAGCTGTCGCTATCAGTGAAGCAAGCCATCATTGGGCTGAAAAAACAAAACAAACCCATCAGAGAGATAGCAAAAACATTAGGCGTGGCCAAAACAACTGTTTGGAACATCCTTAAAAAGGAACGCGCCGGTGAGCTCAGCAACACCAAAAGACCCAGAAGACCATGGAAAACAACTGTGGTGGATGACCGAAGAATTCTTTCCCTGGTGAAGAAAAACACCCTTCACAACAGTTGGCCAGATCAAGAACACACTCCAGGAGGTAGGTGTATGTGTGTCAAAGTCAACAATCAAGAGAAGACTTCACCAGAGTGAATACAGAGGGTTCACCACAAGATGGAAACCATTGGTGAACCTCAAAAATAGGAAGGCCAGATTAGAGTTTGCCAAACGACATGTAAAAAAGCCTTCACAGTTCTGGAACAACATCCTATGGACAGATGAGACCAAGATCAACTTGTACCAGAGTGAAAGGAACTGCTCATGATCCTAAGCATACCACCTCATCAGTGAAGCGTGGTGGTAGTGTCATGGCGTGGGCATGTATGGCTGCCAATGGAACTGGTTCTCCTGTATTTATTGGTGATGTGACTGCTGACAAAAGCAGCAGGATGAATTCTGAAGTGTTTCAGGCAATATTATCTGCTCATATTCAGCCAAATGCTTCAGAACTCATTGGACGCCGCTTCACAGTGCAGATGGACAATGACCCAAAGCATAATGCAAAAGCAACCAAAGAGTTTTTTAAGGGAAAGAAGTGGAATGTTATGCAATGGCCAAGTCAATCACCTGACCTGAATCCGATTGAGCATGCATTTCACTTGCTGAAGACAAAACTGAAGGGAAAATGCCCCAAGAACAAGCAGGAACTGAAGACAGTTGCAGTAGAGGCCTGGCAGAGCATCACCAGGGATGAAACCCAGCGTCTGGAGATGTCTATGCGTTCCAGACTTCAGGCTGAAATTGACTGCAAAGGATTTGCAACCAAGTATTAAGTGAAAGTTTGATTTATGATTATTATTCTGTCCCATTACTTTTGGTCCCTTAACAAGTGGGAGGCACATATGCAAACTGTTGTAATTCCTACACTGTTCACCCAATTTGGATGTAAATACCTTCAAATTAAAGCTGACAGTCTGCAGTTAAAGCACATCTTGTTCTTTTCATTTCAAATCCATTGTGGTGGTGTATAGAGCCAAAAAATTTTAAAATTGTGTCGATGTCCCAATATTTATGGACCTGACTGTACATGTCACTTAATAAGGATCCTACTTTATTGTATAAGAAAAAATGAATGGGGATTATCGAAAAGGGATTTAAAAGAAATATATGAAGTAAAAGAGAATATGTAAACCCTTCCTCTTCTAGGATCCCAGTAATATATCTACCAAAAATTCATACAAATCCTCCATGTTGACCAATAAGTGGTATTGATTTGCTACAGTCAAGGGTCGAAGAATATATAGACTTTTTTTTTTTTTTTTTTTTTTCCTACAGCCTTTAGTTCTTAACCACTTCCAGACCGGACACTTTTACCCCCTTCCTGACCAGGGCAATTTTCAGCTTTCAGCGCTATCACACTTTGACAATTGCGCAGTCATGCAACACTGTACCCAAATTAATTTTTTACCATTATTTTTGAGACCGATAAAACTTTATTTTGGTGGTATTTATTCACTGCTGGGATTTTTATTTTTTTTTTGCTATGTAAATGAAAGTCCAAAAATTTTGAACAAAAGTTTTTTTTTATAAGATTTGCAAATAAAAAATATTTCATCATAAATCTTTGCCAAAATGTATTCCATTAGCTTTTTAGTAAAGAAAAAAAAAAATTAGTTTAACCAAAAATAATTTTTTTTAAACATTTTTTTTTTTTTACATTTTTTTTTTTATTTTTTTTTTTACATACTGTCACCCTAGCAGTACAGTGTCACCATGGTGACACGGTACTACTTGGGGGTGATGAAGATTTTTTTTTTTTTTTTTTTTTTTTCTTCAATGATTGCTTTTACACCCATATAGGGTGTAAAAGCAATCATCTCTTTCTCTGTGTGCATTCCTGCACTCATTGAGAAGTACTGAGTGAGCTGTGATTGGTCACAGCTTGTCACATGGTACAAGGCTGTCGTGAATAGCCTTGTACCATGTGACCTCTGTGATCATTCACAGATTTCACACGTAGTAAGCAATGATGTCACAAGTGACATCTTGCTTACTACCTTTCATGTGATCACTGATTGGCCAATCAGTGATCACATGATCGGGACCTTGTACAGAGGTCCCGTCCGACGATCGGTGTTTTTCACTGTGTCCGGAGGACACAGCGGGCACTGGATCGTGGTGCTGCGTGCTCCCAGGCAGCGCGCACAAACAGGGTGCGGGGAGGCCGTTCATAAACGGCCACCCGACCCTGCACTGCCACCGTCCGGCCGTTTATATGCAACGGCCGGTCGGGAAGTGGTTAAGACCTTCTCTTATATTAAAGATACTAAACAATTTAATGACCTTAGTGGGTTGGAGGTACAGCCGTGTGTATTCCTAGTTACACCAGATGCTACCTCTCTTTACACTAACATTTCACATCATGATGGCATAGAGGCAGTAAAATCCTTTTTAAATTGTACTGATGGGATCCCTGAGAACAAAAATTATTTATTTTAGACTTGATCAATTTCGCTGTCACAATTATTTTTGGTTTGATAAAAAAATGTTTTCTCCAAACCAAAGGGGTGGTGATGGGTGCAAAATTGTGTGCCTTGCCTTGACAATTTATTTATGGCTATGGAAAGAAGAGGTTGTTTTTGGTAGACAGTGATCAAGCCTGAACTTTTATAAAAGGTATATTGATTATATATTCTTGATCTGGAATGGTGATGAAGAATCATTATTAAACTTTATCTCCTTTTCTAAACCAAAAGAATATCCATTTGACTAATACCTCTAGTATTAAAGAAGTTAACTTCTCACTCTAATTCTCACTATTGTAGAAAATTCCATTATAATAAAATCATTCATCAAGAGCACAGATAGAAATAGTTACATTCCTCTTACGAGTTGTCACAGCCCTACCTGTTTAAAAAACATCCCAAAAGGTCAATTTAGTAGGATGAGAAGGAATTGCACTAATATGACTTCTTTACTCAAAGTCAAACCCTTAAGAACAGATTTTTACAGAAAGGGTACCAGGAAGTTGAATTAGACACAGTAATATGTCAAGTTAGTTAGACAGATCCTCTTTGTTGATAAGGAGAAGGACAGTACTAGTAAAATATCCTGTCCTTTTTTACCGTTTCCACCCAACACTGGCAGATCAAATGGATTATTCAGAAACATCGCAATATATTTAAAGGAGATACAGTTCTGGATAAAATCCTTCCAGATGTCCCACAGGTTGTTTTCCGTAAGGTTCTAAAGCTGAGGGATAAAGTAGCTCCGAATATAGTCAATCCTCCATTGAAACCTGAATTTTTTTAAAGGTTTAAAAGGGTTTTTATCTCTGAAAACAAATGTGTTATCCGTACAGTAGGAGGATGTAGACACAAACAGGCTAATTTCATTTCCCATAGTACAGGTAGGGAGTATAACAGATTCATTTTTATCCTGTAATTGCAAACATGTTTATCTCCTTCAATGTACCTGTGGTATTCAATACATAGGTAGAGCTACTAGACATCTGAGGGATTATCTCACAGAACACGTGTATAATATCAAACGTGGATTTAAATATCATAGTCTTTCAGTACATTTTAGACAATTTCACAACAGAGACCAGAGGGAGATTAGGTTTGTGGGAATAGACAAATTTAGAATTTCACTGGTGAGGATGTAACAAAACGAAAAGTCTCACGGGTAGAGATGTGATGGATTTATGAATTGAAGTGATATGCCCCTTTTAGGTATGAATTCAGATTGGGATATCAATTGCTTCATAGGCACTAAATAAACATGGAGAACATTTTTGACTTCCCTGTTTATTTGTGTCATCTATTTGGGAATTTTTTATTTAAATTTTTTTTTTAAATTAGAGGTTTTCCCAATTTCATATTTTATATTCCGGAATAACATGTCTTAATTAGTAGATTGTTCCCACCCTCATGTCATTATTTATTTTTTGTTTTTTATATTTTTGGGGGACATTGTTAATCCCCTTACTACTGATATACCGGATATATTTTATCTATTTTTCCATTTTTAACTTCCATCCATGTGGATATATATCCACTGACCTTTTGCAAGATTACTACCTTGTGCCCTTCCTTAGGATAGAGGCTACTTACATCTGGCCCATGTTTGATTGAAAGGAAGAGGGTGGAGACAGGATACTATATAAATATGTGAGATGTGTCAACACTGTATTACCCCTTGATAATGACTAAGCACGTGTTCGTGTGAAATGCGTCTACTGCTTCTCTGTCCTGTCTTGGAGCTGTCATGTTCTTATATTGCATGTAAAGGATTCCAATAAAGGATTTCATCCACCACATTGCTGATTGTGTGGCCAACCATTCTGTTTTTCCATTACCCTTTGATAATGTCCGACTGGACGAAAGGCATCGGGGAGGAGTTTTCAGTACTGATGTCAGGCCACTGCGTGATCCCGGGTCGGCAGCGGCTGTTTACTGTATGTAAGCTGGCAGTTTTTGGTTTGTTTTTTGATCTTATACATTTGTATAGGCCTGTTACATAATAAATACTACACAATTGGAAGTATATTCTCTGCTTCTGGTTTATCAGAGCCCGGGAGACACAATGACACATATTCACTGATTTTCATGTCAAGATACATATGTTCCTGTTTAATCATATGGGCGTTTTATGCTGTTGTAGTGGAAGCCAACATTTCTGGTGAGTTTGAAACTCACTGGTAGATGGTGACGGCATATATAAAGTGGATTTTTTTTCTTTCTGCAAGCGAGCACTTTTATATGGTGGTGGATGGACATTTAATTTAACACTTTTTTTTTTTTTTTTTTTTTAATCATGGTTTGCATCTGTTTTTATGGAAATTAATTTTTTGACACTTAATATTATTCATGCTATAATTATTTCAATATTTGGTCCAGCCACAAAAATGGCTGGAACTCCACTTTAGCATGAAATAAGAGTGATATTTCTTAAACAAAAGCCAAAAATATTATATAGACTCCATGTATACCATGTCAGCCTTTTTACTAGTCCACAATTTCAGAGGCAGAGACCGGAAAGGTTTTATCAAGAAAAAAAAATGGAATGTATAGTTTCTGAGAAGACAGACATAAATATCATACAGCTTCCATGCATACTATTTCAGCCTTTTTAGCTATATGCTAAAATATAGTTCCTGGCCTGTATCAGAAATGCTCAATAGTGCAATATTCTCACTGGGGTATATCCTTAATTGAAAACTTGTTCCAAAACGATGCATTCATTTTTTACCAGGCCACAATTTAGGAAGGAGAGCCTAGGTGAGTTTATCAGAAAATAAAGAGTATAATTTTACAGACTCACGACACACAGACCCTGATTTTACTAATGTGCCTAGGTGCATTTCCATGGGCTAACATAATAGCGACCGTCTACTTTTAGATGGCAAAGACATTTACTAAAGAAAGCGTCAACAAGTAGACGCGAAATCGAATTTTCTAACCAGGCACAATCCAGGAATCAGACATGCTTCTTAGCAAGTCTGCTTTTTAAGACTAACACCTCAAAAACACTGCAAAGACATGTTCACATTGAAATTTGCTTTCCCAAATATCGGGACTTCACTTTAAACAATATCTTACATTTAAAAAAAAATTTAAAATGTGTAAATAGTTTTTTAAAGAAAGTCATGGCAGTGAAGAACTAGACGCTTTTCTAGCATCTATGGATGGATATAAATGTGCATGTGCAGAACACATTTTAGCCATGTGCCGTGGGCGCTTTCTTTGTAGACGCTGTTCAATAGTAAATCTGTGTGGCGTCCTCTGACAGACGGCACTCAATCGCGTCTACTGTGTTAAACAAACAGCACTACTTTATGTATTCTAATTTGATTTCCTTATTTCTATTGATTCTGTTTTTCTTATCCTTTATAATTTCTGTTATGATTTTAAATATTTCTTAGGTCTAGATAATCTATATTTTGACAGCTGAATCTAAAAATAAAGGTCTGGTATGAATCTTAAGGGGTAACTCTACGCCAAAATAAAAAAAAAAAGGGTGGGGTCCCCCCCAAAATCTATACCAGACCCTTATCTGAGCATGCAGCCCAGGCAAGTCAGGAAAGGGGGGGGGGGGATGAGTGAGCACCCCCCCCTCCTGAACCATACCAGGTCACATGCCCTCAACATGGGGGGGCTCCCCCTCAAAGCACCTTGCCCCCATATTGATGGGGACAATGGCATCTTCCCCACAACCCTGGCCAGTGGTTGTGGGGGTCTGCGGGCGGGAGCTTATCAGAATCTGGAAGCCCCCTTTAACAAGGGAGTCCCCAGATCCAGCTCCCCCTACGTGAATGAGTATGGGGTACATGGTACCACTACTAATTCACAAAAAAAACCCAAAGCGTAGTGTAAAAAAACACAGGACAGTCTTTGACAAGTTTTTTTTAATAAAAGAAAGTCCCCCCCCCCCGAAGTAGATCCAACATCAATCACGGTGTAAGGCACCGGCGACCCGAAAAAAAAAAAGGTTCCGCTCCTGATGCTGGCTGCTCAGCCTTCAGCTGTGAGCTTGGATGACAGTTCTTAAATATGTAAGGGGCGGGGCCAGCCGGGACATCACGCATGTGATCCCACCCATGTGACTCAGGGTCACCGTGTTTTCTGAAGATTTACCAATGAGTTATTGCGTTTTATTTCAATTGTGTTTTGCATTGCAATTTCTATTGTAGTCTATATGTGAAATCGCTACAAAATGCAGAAAAAGTTAGAAAAGAACTACTTTTGAAATTGTGCTGCAGAAAATCATATGTTAAGACTCTCACATCCATATTCATTAGATCTGATATCAGGTACAATTTCTATTCCCAAATCGCACCTGAAATCACGCACCCTGGATGCATCCATGCCCTGCGACTTGCAAATTGCATGCCAAATTGCACCCGATGTGACCAGGCGCTAACACCACAGTCACATCTAATCCGATTTGGAAATTGGTCAACTTACAGCAAAGTCACACGATTTCAAAATCAGATTCGATGTGAATGGAGCCTATAGTGGACAATAGAGTGCGACTTGGCCTACAATTTGCAAGTCGCCTAGCATGCAAATCGCTTGCCAAATTGCACCTGATGTGACTGGGGGCCATCCCAGTCACATCAAAGCGGATTTTGAAGTGGTGCAACTTACACTATGGTCAAATCATTACAGTGAAGTTGCATGATTTCAAAGTTGGGAACATGCTGATTTAAAATGTGATTTGAAAGATTGCATGAAAAGTAGTGTATTCATTACTCTAGAAATTGTTTCGGCTCCAACCAAGTTTGAACCACACCAATATATACACTCTAATAGCGGTCACATTGAGTGCAACTTGGCATGTGATTTGCATGACATGCAACTTGCAAATCATATGCCAAGTCGCACCCTATTGTCTGCTATTAGAGCGTCACATGGGTGCGTTTCTGACACTGAGTTCTAAAGTAGTACATGTACTACTTTTGTGGCGATTTGCATAGATATCTGTGTCAGATGTCTTGGAAATCGCAAGGAACTTGGCATCTTCACTGTAAGTCTCACGATTTCTAAATCGGCTTTGATGTGACCGGGGTGTAAGGCCTTTTTATGTTTTTATTTCCTAAGTGTTTATCCGATTTATGGGAAATCCCGCATACTAGCATAAGTGAATTGACATTTTCAGTATTGCATGCAAGATGTGGTCATGTGACTGCCTTAACTCATGCGATAATCTGGAGTGAATTGTGCCCATAGGGCCAATAAATATTACCATGGGGTTCCCCTCCACATCCCTGTTCAATGTTCTGTTGTATGCTGCACAGGTACTTTACTGTGGCTTTCTTTCTGACTCTGATTTGTGGGGCCTGTATACCAAGGGTTAACGCAGGTGGGAAGAGAATTAATCGGGTGCAAACACTTTCTCTGACCAAATGAATGACGTGGGTGGCCTATGTTATACAAAGAGTTGCAGTAGTTTTGGGATATTTTGCCTTTAAGAGGCCAGGTTGTTTAATGCAAGTCCTTGCCTGTGGTGGTATGGGGAGGAAGAGATATTGTGGTAAATTGCCCCAGACCACACTCACGCTGTGTTTTTGATGTGGGCTGTAAATGTTTTGTATTTTTTTTCCTTTTAAGGTGTGTTTGTGTGTTATTGTACAATGATTGTGTTGTTTATTATCTTTGCATTGTAATCCTAACACATGTCAATTGCTCTGCTCTTCCAAATCTGCACTTGGCTATAGTTTGCTTATTTAGACTGAAATGCAGTATTAGGACAAACCTGATGAGAAATGTATGTGTGGGGTGATTTGGGGAGGTGGGAGGTGTTTTTATTTTGGCACGTATTTTTATATTGATATTTTGATCTGCAGCTTTTTTGTGGATAAGCCTAAGTGATTCATATTAACCGTTTGTTTCCTGCTGTAACCTGTGAAAGCACAGTCCATTAGAAGTTCATCTTTTAGATTGTAAGCTCTTATGCGCAGGACCATTCTATTTTAGCAACATCAATCCTGCTTTTTTTCTCACGAAGAAATTCACTACCTACTTGTTGCTGCTGTCCAAATAAATGTGGAATATGTATTTGATCAATAAACGTTTGGATTTCATGTTCAAGTTAAATATACTAGCACTAGCACTTATATTTTTCAAGCTCTATAATATGCCCAAATCTAGCTTGTTAGAGTGGACATATGCAAATATGTCCAAACTAACAAACCAAAAGCCCCATATTGCACCACAAGACCATGTTATGTACCAATGAATAGGTCATGTTCAATGTGCAGCTAGCTATTCTTTTTCTACAATCCTCCTTAACAGTAATAAAATTAGGCCCTCAATTTATGTTGACTTTGGGCCTTTACCGGCAAACATATATTCACCAATGCCAAATACACAATAGAGATGCAAACATACATTTGCCAATGTCATATACACAATAGAACTGCAAACATATATTTTGCGAATGTCATATACAGCAGCGTGGAAAATTGCTATGGTGCACAAATAAAACACCAAGACGGCTGTTGGAGGAGGCACTAGAGCAGCTGTCATACCGGAAATACGTCTTGACGTTTGCAGAAGGACGTTTGCGTACACCCGGAAGTGGTAGTGGGGAGTGTGAGTGGATGGGAGTGTAGTTTAAGAGTTTTTAGTGGTAATTTGCAAGTCTATTTTTTAGCTTTGTGAATTGTTCTTTTGTGGAAATCCAGACCACATCTGGACAGGGCGAGATCGCTGTTATCTACCAAGGAGCTGATCCTCATTTGCAGGGGAAACAATACTAATAATTGTATTTTCAGTTGAAAACACATCCAATTCCTAGATACATTGAGGAGCAGAGGTTCAAAGTATTCCATAGAAGAAGTTATTGTTCTTCCTAACTATACAGGTGGCACAGACACAATCGTACACCCCGGCCACTGATAGATATCATGGGGCCCCGTACACCATACCGGACAGCCCCCCACTGCCAGAGAAAAATATCCAAATTATAATTATGGTAAAATGCACTAAAAACATTATTAATGGACATAATCCCAACCAAATTCCTGTGAAATTAAATGATAAAACTGTACTGTAGTTCATAAAGCTGTGTGTGTAATTGAGGTCTTGGGGCTCATTCACATGGGTGCTGTGGCCTGTAGAGTGTGAATCAGTGGTTTGTTTTTGTGGCTGTTGCCGTTTGCAGGCAACCTATGTTACACTATGGAAATGCTGCAGGTCCTAATTTGACAAGCATATGGGTGCAGGTGTACAGCTCTGAACACACAGTGAGCATTCAGGGCCACTTCCCCATGCCTTCACACCTGTCAGATTAAAACCTGTGTTCCTACAGCTGCTGTGTCCCCATAGTATAACAGGTGGCTCTAGCCACATGAACAACCACTCATTCATGCTGTACAGGCCAGAGGATCTGTGTGAATGTGGCATTTTTTACTTTTTTTTTTCTCAGCTCATTAATTTCAATGGGCTGCCTAACGTGGGAACATGCAAAAATACTGCAGGCATATTATTTTAAGTGTGTTGCACCTAACTGCATAGTGTGGTGCCATGTGTTTTTGGTGGCTGTGAATGCGTCTGTGTTTACTAGACGTGTGGAGGTACAATTAAGTTTTCATCATGGTACCTGTGCACATCTACAGAGGGCATTGCATTTCTTTGCTGTGCAGGAAAATGCATGCTCTTGCATGCGTTTCTGCACCACAAATGGTGTCCAAGTCCTAAGGCCCAGTTCACACTATAGAAACACAGTCTAGATGTTTTCCAAATGCATTTTTGCATGCACTTTTTTGATGCATGTTTAGCGTGTTCAGTGCATTTTGGATGCGTTTTTGACGTGTTCCAGTGCATATTGGATGCGTTTTTGACGTGTTCCAGTGCATTTTTTTATGCATTCCAGTTAAATTTTTTCCCCTCTTTTTCTTCAATTTAATTAGGGACATGTGCGTTTTTAGTGCATTCCAGGGCATTTTACCGCGTTCCAGTACAGTTCTTTGCATAAACAATTCAGCGTATTTGACTTTTTTGGCAGCACCTGCAACGCACTGGAACTGCAAGCGCTGATGTGAACTATGACATTGACAACCATATAACCTTGTGTGTTTTGGATGCAAAAAAAGCAACTGAAACACATGTAGTGTGAACTGGCCCTAAAGGTTATTATAGGTCAGGGAACGGGACTGACCAGAAATTGTGAATTCAATCAGACTAGTGGTGAGATACAATCAGGAATCATATAATAAAGTGAGAGCTGTGCTAGAGGTGATTGAAATGAGACACGTTAATTTGATCAGTATATAAATAGTTTAAATAAAAAGAGTGGGGCGGTGATATATAGATTTGCAGATGGAACAGGTGATGACGGGGGGTGACGTGTTTGGGAAGCATTTGTAACGCTCCTCAAATGCTCCCCAAACACCCTATGCGTGGTTTTGAGACCTGTGATCAGCGTTGGCCAAGTGGTAAAATTGCACCACAAATGCCTGTAATGAAGTTAAATGGTATTAACGCTACGAAAACGCCTCGCAACCGCACCACATACGTCTGCCAGATGTTTGAGGAGCGGCACCATAGACTTGAATGGGAGGCTTCAGTTTTGCCGTGACGCACCGCTAATGCTTCAGTGTGAACAGCACTGTGTGCTGCCATGTGCAAAATATTCATAGGCGTTTGAGAAGAGTAAAAAAAAACGCTTCCCAAATGCCTGCTGACAAACCTGGTGTGAACGTAGCCTTAGAGCAGATAAACAAAGTTGTAATGAAATATAAACAGAAGGAAAATTGAAAGTTTCAAACTTGTCAGAAGAACAGGACACAGGTAAGATTCACTCCCTTTCCACTTTCTAGTCAGTATACAAAATCTTAATTGATCTATATTCCTGGCACTGACAGAACCCTGGAAATCTTCATATTTTGGGCATTCACAAATGTTAAGGAGCCATGCCACCACCATTGAGGAGCAGCGGCCATCTTGGTACTCACTTTGCTATTTTTATTACTCCATGTGGATATTTTAAATTGTTACTCGTGACATTATAATAAAGTACTACACTATTAAGCACCTTTTCTGGCACCTGTGGCTGAGCTAATTCCTCCCCAGGACCATTTTGGCATCCACCCTGATGGATGGATGGAGCTGGATGACTAACCCATAGCTGCCAGCATACCGCTGCACCCCCAGATGTGTGATGTGTATAACCCATGCGCATTAATACTTTTGTCCTGGTGAGTGTACACTCGTCCCAAGGGTGGATTACCTTTCACGAGTTTATGCGCTACTGTTTGTCACAGATAAACCACACGTGCCATTCATAGGCACTCTGAGTTGGTATTCTCACAAGAAGGACATAACATTATTCAGGAATGATTTTATGAACTTTTTTTTAGCACCATTTACCAGTTTACATCATTATTGCACTTATTCGCACTTTTTTGACTTTACATGCATATATGATAACATGCATTTATAGCGCTGCACTATTACTTTAACATAGAATAGTTACATGATTAAAGAGAATGAAGATATATAATTTACATTTATATATTTACACCTGAGTCATTTTTCTGTTCAAGTGCCGTTCACGGACCATGGTCGGATTGTGTGGCATGAGTATGAAGTCAGATAAAATGTATGGGAGAGGTGTATGGAAATTGTATGTGGAGTTGCTTGAAGATGATGTGAAAGTTAGGGAAGAATATTGTGTAATATTTGAAAGGTGGAAAAGGAAGAGACTGGAGTTTAGGAATGTGATTGAGTAGTGGGAATGGGTGAAAGAGTACAAAGAGGTTTTTTGTGAGGAAAGGATGTGAAAGAGGAGAGAGCAAGAGTATGAATGGTGGCAGAGGAGACTGAGGTATTTGGAAGAGATGAGTGAATGGGGAGAGAATACAGGGAATGAAATTGCTGAAGCGAGAGTGAAAGTTGTAAGATTTATGGAGATGAAAGGTAAAACAATATTAGCGCAAGCAAAAGCGGTGGTGTAAGAAAAATTTGAAAAATGCACAAACTTTGTCTTCAAAAAAGTGTATGGCAGCAAGAATGAGGTGATGAGCGTGCTGGATGAGAATGGTTGTGAAGTGGGAATGAGCGGCTGATGGATGAAGTATGGAAGTTGTATGATAAATTGTTTTCGGTGAGTAAGAGAGATGTGAATGTGGAGAAGGCTGTATTAGGAGAAATTGAAGAATGTTTGAGGGAGGATGATAGTGGTTTTGAGTGAGGTGAGTTTGTGTGAAGTGGATATGAGTATGAAAGAGATGAAGAAAGGGAAAACCCCTGGGTTGGATGGTATGCCTGTGGAATTTTATTGTGTGTTTTGGAATTTGATTGGGAAGTGTGCATGGCTGTTTTGTGGAATAGATAGGATGGATACACATTGGAAGGGTGGCGACAGATTGAAAGCCCTTTCCCAAAACAAGACCTTTTGGATTTTTGAACTTAAGACCTTGAGACCCTATGGGTTAAATGTGGATTTGGACCTGAATGCTTTTATCTCTAACTTTTAGTAAAAGCTTTTGTGAATTTTTTATATATACTTTTTTATATATACTTTTTTTTATATATACTTTTTTATATATACTTTTTTATATATACTTTTTTATATATACTTTTTTATATATACTTTTTTTATATATACTTTTTTTTATATATACTTTTTTATATATACTTTTTTTATATATACTTTTTTTATATACTTTTTTATATATACTTTTTTATATATACTTTTTTATATATATACTTTTTTATATATACTTTTTTATATATACTTTTTTTATATATACTTTTTTATATATACTTTTTTATATATACTTTTTTATATATACTTTTTTATATATACTTTTTTATATATACTTTTTTATATATACTTTTTTATATATACTTTTTTATATATACTTTTTTATATATACTTTTTTTATATATTACTTTTTTATATATACTTTTTTATATATACTTTTTTATATATACTTTTTTATATATACTTTTTTATATATACTTTTTTATATACTTTTTTTTTTTTATACTTTTTTATATATACTTTTTTATATATACTTTTTTATATATACTTTTTTATATATACTTTTTTATATATACTTTTTTATATATACTTTTTTATATATACTTTTTTATATATACTTTTTTATATATACTTTTTTTTTTTATATACTTTTTTATATATACTTTTTTATATATACTTTTTTATATATACTTTTTTATATATACTTTTTTATATATACTTTTTTATATATACTTTTTTATATATACTTTTTTATATATACTTTTTTATATATACTTTTTTATATATTTTTGAGAGGATATGCGCTATAATTTGATTATATATTTGAGAATTTAATATTATTAATTTAGGATTTTAGAAGAGGAAATATATTTTATATGTTGTGTATGACTTATTGGTATATAATATATGATTAGTAGATTATGGAATTGTACACTGTCTATATATCTATATATATCTGTTCATTTAGATAGACCAATTCATTGGTAGTTTATATTTTGCCCTCTAGGGGGGGTAATTAGATCGGTATTGTCAAGAGAACCAGAGAGCACACAGAGACAGATTGCACGGAACCCAACGTGCTTTTATTGGGGAGGTTTTTGGGGCACAGACAACAGTTCCTTTAGTCCACAGCTCCACACCAGACACAGCAACACAGTACAGTTCTCTGGAAGGCAATATGGAACAACAGGGGTATTGTAATCCACAGGGTTAGTCCACACAGGAGGCTCCAGGCAGGGATGGGTTAAATCCAGGTAGGTTCACGGAGAACGAGGGGTTAAGTCCAGGTAGGTGATAGATCCAGGCAGGTTCACGGGGACAGCAGAAGATCTCTCCACAGTGCAGGGATTGCAGGCAGCACAGACAGTCCAGGAGATGAGGAGGAGGACGGGGGATGAGAGGAGCTGGCCCTCAGCCAGCCTTCCCTCACACACACAGCCAGAAGAACACAATGGAGGTTTTCCTGCTCACCCTTAAGAATAGAGCTGGTAACCGGATACTTCCTATCGGGTTACCATGGCAACGGGCCCTGTCTCTCAGGTCTCCAGACCTGCCCAGGAATTCATGCATGAGGGGGAAGGGAGGAGATGGCCTGTTTGTGTATTCCTTCAGCAGGAGGCCAAGCTTCAAGCCAGGGGGGTGAGGGGCTGCTGAGGTCTGCCTGTGTCAGGGACAAAGAGGACTAGAAGTCCCAGCATGGATGGGACAGAAGGGTGTCAGCCGGCAAACCTGGGGCATGGGGAAGGAAGGACCAGCTCCGTGACAGGTATTTACCATATTGTATATGTATTTTAATTTTAAATTTTGCTATAAGGATATTGTTTTATCAATACTTGGTGTAATATATGTGTTCTAATGAAGTTTTGAAGTTATTGAGCTTAGTATGAGGTGTATTTGCCACTGTTATTGGACTATAATAGGGATGCGCTGTATGGGCAGTGATACCTTTTTGTAAAATGGCGGTGTTTACCTCACTGCTTATTTTAGAGAGCAATATAAGGAAGACCTTCTTACTAGACGTCCTTACCCTTTATGAATAAGTCAGGTGACGAAACGCGTCAAAGGGAAGTGACGTCAAGACGCATAGAGCAACTGGAAGTTACCGGAAGGCCATCTTGGATCCTGGAATCTTCACTCAGACGCACAAGGAGCGCTCCTAAGGATCTATGGAGGGTCTGATCTTATTTTATTATTTGACATTTTATTTAATAAAATTTCTGTTTATTGAAGAGCTTATTGCTGGTTGTGGTGGCATTATCTGGAGTCATTGAATACAGAGAACATGACCGGATGAGTTTTATATGAACTATATCAGCATAGCCTATTCAGCTTTGGAGGGAACCTATATAGGCATGGATGATGAATGTTCCACTTGCTGAATTTAAAAGCTGTCTCCAGATTGGGATTTACATGCTTGTTATATCCACGTTCTGGTAAGGGTGTTTTATCCTTACACTTAGAAGTGGACACGTTTTATACGGCTTTCGCACTGCATGAGAGTGACAATAGCGGCACGCACAGCTCACATTATACTCACCTGTATGGGTTACCACGTTTGGTTTAGTGTGATTCACATGCGTTTGCAGTGATGATGTTTTTACTCTATGCGTATCTATGGTATTACACTATGTGAGTTCTCTTTCTTTTGAGGTTTGAGTTCCATAATCATTGGATTTATATCCTGCTGGAAGTCGTCATGCAGACTGTCTATTGGGAGGACTCTTGATTATTCATTTATCTTATTCATTTATTTGTTTTATTTTGGACATTTTTTGGACAGTATTATTTATTAGTGGTATTCAGTAATTAGCACTATATATATATATATATATATATATATATATATATATATATTACACACACACACTTTTTGGGGTGAAAAGTGTTTAGGTGCATTTGGGGAATTATATATAAGGTACACCGTTTATTTTTGTTTGTTTTGAAAAAAGGTGTGTTGTCTAGTATGTCTGAAAGTGTGATAGTGTTACTATACAAAAAAGATAAGAAGGACCTTAAGAATTGGTGGCCTGTTTCTTTATTAATGTGGGCTATAAATTAATAGCGAAGGTACTAGCCAACAGATTGCGAGGGGTGATTGATAGGATGGTTGGGGAGGAGCAGGTGTGTATTGTGCCAGGACAAATGATTTCCAAAAGTTTGGTGTGCTTGAGAGATGTGTTGTGGGATTGTAAGGAGAGAAAGCAAGTAGCGGCTGTGTTGACTGTAGATTTTGAAAAGGCGTATGATCAGGTAGCTCATGACTTTTTGTTTGGTGTGTTGGAGAGAATGGGGGTGCCTGCAAGAATGATTGGTTGGGTGGGTGAAGTGCTTATACATGGGAATCACGAGTAAGGTGCAGGTGAATGGATGGGTGACCTGAGGGAGTGGATGTGAGATCGGGTGTGAGACAGGGGTGCCCTTTGTCCCCCGTGTTATTTGTATGTGTAATAGAACCATTGATAAGAATGCTTGTTAGTGATAAATGTTGAATGGTCTGGTGTTGCCTGGTAGTGGAGGAAGGATGTTGAAGGTGATTTGGCTATATGGATGATGTGACAGTGGTTTGTAAGAATGTGGAGAGTCTGAGAAGAGTGAAACTATTGATAGAGATTTTTTGTATGGCGAGTGGATTTAGAATGAATCTGGGAAAAAGTGTACATTTTTTTAGTGAATGGGGAGAGATTGGGCAGCATGAATAGAAAGTATGTAGGGGGAGTGTGAGAGTTCTGGGTGTGAAATTTGAATGCGATTTGGTTGGAAGGATGTTGTTGAAAAGGTACAAAAAAAAATTATGTTCTGGTCTTTAAGGACTTTAACTTTTGAGGGCAAGATTTTAATTGTGAAGGCAGTTCTCTTACCTATCTTGATGTTTCTATACCAAGTCTTTCTGGCAAATTTTCCAATTCTTTTGGTCTTCTAGGGCCGAAAAGTTAAAAAGGGACAAAGTGATGAAAAGTGAGTTGAATAGTGGTAAAGGGATGGTATGTGTGTGAAGTTTGTGTAAGAAGAAGAACTTGGCTGGGTGTATGCAGGGGTATGTTGGTGGGAATGTGTTCCGGAGGTTTGGATGGTGTGAAGTGGATTTGAGGAAACCAATGAGTTTCAAGACTCCATGGTTCTATGTGCGGATTGAAAGAGGTGTGGAAAAGTTTGGCTTGAATGGTGTGGGAAAAGATGTGTGGTGGGAATGTAAGAAAGTGCTTAGGTTGTTGGACGAAAGGGAAGAAATGGAGTGGATTAGTGGTTTGACTGTTGCTGAGAGTGAGAGAACATGGAAGAATGTGTGTATGAAAGAAGTGGAAAATAGGCAGTGGATGGGAGTGCATGGTTGTCTGCCAGTGAGGGCGTTTAAACAGAAGAGAGGTATGTCTGATTCTGAGAGATGTCCGAGAGAGGGGTGTGTGGGGCTTAGAGAGCGTTTCATTTGTTTTGGGAGTGTGGTTTCGCGAAAAAGGTATGGAAGAGTCTGGAAAGGATGGTTGAAGGCTTGTCTGGTGTGAAAAAGTTAACGTATGAGATGTTGTATGGGTTGTGGAAGTTGGGAAAGAAAGGCAAGAGTGTTGTGGATGCTGGTGAGTTGCATAAAGGAATGTCTGTGGTATGCAAGGAATATTGTGTATAAGAGGAAATGTTTGAGCGTGAGAGAGTGCACAGCCATGGTCCATGGACGGTTATACTCTTATGGTTATTTTGATCGTATAAAACTGGGAGCTGAAGAGGCAGAAAAACTTTGGCAATTCAAGTACTGGAAGACGTGGTCTGACCTTTTTTTCCAGCCCACTAACAAAAATCCTTGTTTTTCTTGGGAATTAAGTCACTTATGTTTTCTTGCCCTTCTTACCAACTCTGATGTCAGGTTGGACGTCTATTAAAGGGCATGGAAGACCTTTTCCTAAATGTTATGATATATGATACAGAGCTTCCTTTTTTTTTTTTAATAACTGTTATTAATTCCTTATTTTTTGTTTTTTCTCACAGGCTGCATACGTATGGTGGAGGGGGAAGGGAAAGCACCAGGATCCTGAATGTTTAGTGGATAGGGACAGAGATGATGGTTCCAATCACGTGAAGTCATTTTCAGAGAAGGTCTGGAAAACCTGGAAATAAAGGGAAGTACAGAACTCTCCAAGCCTGAAAACAAAGACTGCAAAGAAAGACAAGAAGTCGCAAAAATGTTTATTTTCAGCAATGATGATAATTGCATATTCTTGGTTTTGTTATTTTTTTTTGCAAATTGCAGTTTCTTTGTTATTTTTTCGTTGACTATTTTGTGATGGAACATGATTTTGTTTATTAGTATTTGGTTGTTTTTTCACGTGAAATTGTAAATAGTGTTTGATTTTTGATACTTTTATAATAGAATTAAAAGTCATAGGCCTTGGTAGTAGAGGACCAGCGCCCTTGGCCTGGTGGTGTACCCTAAGCACCACCTGCTACTATTGGGGGTGGCGCTCCTTGATCCCAACGAGTTGTGATCGCCTTGCCAAACCTTCCCCACGGGGCTGAGGCGGGTTGATTGAAGGTAGCATGGCAGTGGTGCCGCCAGACTCTCCCAACATCATTCGGGTGGTTGTGCAAGAAAATCGTCGTGTTGTCTGTACTACGTGCAGAAGAAGATAGTGATGGAACTCCTGGCTATGCCGATCAAAAGCATCTTTTGCATATAAGCCTTTCCAACAAGTGGATTCCTTGCCATTACCTTTTTCGGTTGGCGGATGTACAGACCTGCATGTTAAGAAAACATAAAAAAGCCCAAGACCCACTACTAGATGGAATTTAATTCCTGAGTAATGAGTCCAAACAACAGATTCCTATTACAGTTCAAATGTACAATCCTTTTGTTCGAGAGGATGAAATTTGGGCCTTCCTGCTGAAATACTGTTCCTTTGTTTCAGTTGGCGTCAAGCAGACCAACATCCTGGGTACTTTTAACAGGCACAGAAGATACTATATACATCTAAAGGATGACAGCGGTGTGGGTGGCTGTTTACACCCCCCCAGGCTTTTTCTATTGGGACTAATAGAGTGCTGTGGTACCCTGGGAAGCCACAGTTTTGCAGAAACTGCTTTGTCTTCGGGCACACCAGAGATCAATGCAAGGCAGGCCTGATTTGTAGGAACTGCTTCTGTCCCGGGCACAGGACCGCAGAGTGTCCAGAAGGCCGGAAATGTCATTTCTGTGGAAGTGACTTGCATTTGGCCCGGCAGTGCCCCTGCTTGGGTACTGGCCCTGAGGATGCTGGCCACAGTACAAGTGGGGCAGCCGGAGGGAGGGCACCTTCATACACTGAAGTGACCAGGGGGGTGACCCCAGAAAAAGAGGCAGAGGACCCTGCAGGTGGGGTGGTCGCAGGACAAGTAATGCCCAAGCCTAATGAAGCAGCAGTAGAGGCTCAGGTCCTAGCGGTTGGGGCTGGGGAGCCTTCAAAACCTACTGTGGTGGAAGGTGGGAGGGCAAGCAGAGAGACAGAAGAAATGGATCTGGCAAGAGACACTTTAAATAGGAAGAAGGAAGACTCCGAGGCTATCCCCCGGCCTCACAAAATATTCTTGAGTTCCCAAGTCCTGAGGGGGACTCAGATTCATCAGTGCTATCTACGGAGTCCTTCGCGAGTTGCAGACAAGTTGAAAACCTGCAGTCCATCATGGGCTTTAAGAAGCAAACTGATGGTGCGGAGGAGAGGAGTAGTATGGTGGGAGCTGCAGGGGCTAGGACTGCTGGCAAGGGAGGGTGTTGCCAGAGCAAAAAATCATGCTAGCTGAGGTTATTTGTTTGATGTTTTCTATTGTTTGTTTTTCAGATTTATGAAGATCCTATTCTCCTCTTTAAATGTTCGGAGAATCAGAGCGGCACCTAGGTGAGCAACGGTATTAGTTATTTATTGCTGCTTCCTAGTGATATATTTTGCATATAAGAATGTAATTTAAAAGAGGATCCCCGACAGGATGCATGGCCACATGGTCCGGTGGTGTGGTCAGAGGGCACGGAGGGGAACGAAGGATTGGGAATCCTGTTTAAAGGCTGGCGGTACAAGATCCTGAAAATTGTACATATTGTGAGGGGGAGGGCTGTGGTGGTGAGGGTGGAAGTAGATGAGTTGATCTTTAGGATCATAAATGTATATGCTTCTACTAAGAAAAGTGAGCGTATTCATTTGTTTTTTGGAGGTAGAGAACCTCTTGTTTTTTAGGTGACTTTAATTGTGTATTGGGGGTGGGGGATAGGAAGGGGCGTGGGGGAGGAGGGATGTTTAAATCTGGCAAAATATTGCTGGAGTTATGTGCAGACTTTGGGCTGATGGATGTTGGGAAGGATAAGGGGTCACACCTTTTTTCTCTGCAAGCCACAATGTAAGCTCACACATTGATTTTGTTTTTTCATCCAGAGATTTTTCTACAGAATCCTTCATTGTGCAGCCTGTGCCGTTCACGGATCATGGCCAGATAGTGTTGCGTAAGTATGGAGTCTGATAAGGTATATGGAAAAGGTGTATGGAAGTTGAATGTGGAGTTGCTTGTGAATGTGAGAGCGGAGTATTTTATAATGTTTGAAAAGTGGAAGAGAAAGAGGTTGGAGTTCAGGAGTGTGATTGAATGGTGGGAATAGGTAACTGAGAGAATGTAGAGGTTTTTTGTGAGGAAAGGATGTGAGAAAGTGAGGAGAGAGCGAGAAGAGTATGAAGAGGTTGAGATATTTGGAAGAGGTGGGTGAATGGGGAGAGAATGTGGGGAATGAGATTGCAGAAGCTCGAGTGAAGGTTGGAAGGTTTATGGAAGTGAAAGGAAAAGCTATAATTGCACAAGCGAGAGCGGTTGTGAAAGAGCAGGATGAAAGATGTATGAGATTTTTTGTCAAGGAGTATGGAAGTAAGAATGAGGTGGTAAGTGTACTAGATGAGAATGGTTGTGAAGTAAGTGGGAATGAGCGATGATTGGTGAAGTGTGGAAGTTCTATAATAAGTTGTTTTCGATGAGTAAGAGAGATGTGAACGTGGAGAAGGATGTGATAAGTGAAATTGAGGAAAGGCTGGGAGAGGATGATAGAGTGGTTCTGAGCGAAGATGTGAGTATGAGTGAAGTAGAAATGAGTTTGAATGAGAAAAGGGAAAACTCCGGGTTTGGATGGACTACTTGTAGAGTTTTATAGCGTGTTCTGGGATTTGATTGGGAAGTATGTATGTCTGGAGAGAGGAAGTTTGTCAAAGTATGGCTGAGGGCTTGATTGTTGTATAAAAAAGGTGACAAGAAGGATCTGAATCACTATTGAATACAGATTACAAATTGATAGCAAAAGTGTTCGCTGACAGGATGCGTAGCGTAATTGACAGAATGGTTGGGGAAGAGCAAGTGTGTGCTGTGCCAGGGAGAGTGATTTCAGAAAGTTTGGTATGTTTGAGGGATGTGTTGTGGGATTGTAAGGAGAGAAAGCAAGTAGCGGATGTGTTGACTGTAGATTTTGAAAAGATCGAGTTGCGCATGAGTTTATGTTTAGCGTGTTAGAGAGAATGGGGGTGCCTGCTAGAATGATTGGTTGGGTGAAGTGTCTGTACACGGGTATTGTGAATAAGGTGCAGGTGAATGGATAGGTGACTGAGGGAGTGGATGTGAGGTCGGGTGTGAGACAGGGGTACCCTTTGTCCCCTGTGTTTTGTGTGTGTGTGTGTGTGTGTGTGTGTGTGTGTGTGTGTGTGTGTGTGTGTGTGTGATAGAACCATTGTTGATAATGCTTGTTAAAGATAAATGTGTGCATGGTTTGGTGGTACCCAGTAGTGGAGGGAGGATGCTGAAGGTGATTGGTTATATGGATGATGTGACTGTGGTATGTAAGAATGTGGGGAGCTTGAGAAGAGTGAAGTTATTGTTAGATATTTTTTGCATGGCGAGTGGTTTTAGGATAAACATGGGAAAAAGTGAGTGTAAAGTTTTTGGTGAATGGAGAGAGAGGGGACAGTGTGAATGGAAAGTGTGTAGGGTGAGTGTTTTTGGGGGTAAAGTTTAAATGCGATCTGTTTCGGAGAGAAAGTTGGGGAGGATGTGGCGGGCAAAGTCTTTAAGGACTGTCTTTTGAAGGGAAGGTATTATTTGTCAATGCCGTAATTCTAACTATCCTGATGTTTCTCTACCAGGTGTTTCCTGCGCAGGATAGGGTATTAAAGAAGATTGTAAGGCAAATTTTCCAGTTCTTCTGGTCCTCCAGAGCCGAGAAGTTGAAGCGTGAAAAAGTGATGAAGTGCAAGTTGAATGGTGGGAAAGGGATGGTATACGTGGAGAAATTTTTGTTTGTAAGGTATGTGGGTATATGTGTGAAATTATGTAAGAAAGATAATTTGACTGGGTGTATGCAGAGGTATGTGGGCAGGAATGTGTTGTGGAAGTTTGGGTGGTGTGAGGTGGACTTGCGAAAACCTGTGAGCTTCAAAGCTCCGTGGTTTTATGTAAGGATTGAAAGAGGTGTGGAAATGTTTGGATTGGATGATGTAGAGAGAGGATTGTGGAATTAATGTAAGAAAGTGATAGGAGTATTGGATGGAAGAGAGGAGATGGAATGGATTGGTGGCCTGACTGTTGAGAGTGAAGGAACATGGAAGAATGTTTGTATGAGTGATATTGATAATAGACAGAAAGATATTGCGTGGATGGGTGTGCATGGGTGCAGCTAAAAATGGGGGCTGAGGAAGCGGAGAGGATATGGATGTTTAAGTCCTGGAAACAGTGGACAGTTATATAAAGTTTTAAGTTTCACCAATAAGTTTTTTTTTTTCTCAGGAGGCTAAGATTCCTTTGGGCCTTTGTGTGTTAAAAGCTTGGCAAAGCACTGGGCAATTTTGTGATGGGCCTAGGAATAATAGCTTCACATGCGATACGGTGCTTACTTTTTTGATTGTTTTCTAGAATGTCTTGTTTTTCTTCTTTTAGGTGGCAAATTCAAATGGTGGATGGGATGAGTTTTAGGGTAAGCATAGGTGATCTATGTATAGTACATAGGGACAAAGCAAAAAACAAGAAAAATTGCAAGAATTGTTGCTCTTTTGTTTTGAAATATTTGTTTTTCTTTTTATGTGTGTATATTTTAAAAAAATGCAATGACTAAAATTGCTTATTTTGCTTTTCTTTGCAATTTTCTGATTGTTTTGATTTTTATCGTGATGGAACTTGTTGATTTTTGTACTTTTGGAACTTTTTTTTACGTGATAGTTAAAATGGAACTTGATTTTGATATTTTTTCTTTTGAGTATTTTTTTTTTTAATCTGTTCTTATCAGTTTAATATCTGATATGTCCCCTATCTGGGGACCATATATTAAATGGATTTTTAGAACAGGGAGATGAAAGAAGAGCTTGTTCTGTCCACTCCACGCATCGACCTGGTATTGCAGTACCTCCAGGACCGGTGCACCCCTCTTATGCGGTTTTCCAAAAGCAGACGAAAATGACAACCAGTCCCTCTCCTTTCCCCAGCAAGGAAAGGAAAGGGCACAAGTTCTGAACTATGATGGGAGTGAGTGAGACCCATCCCAGTGGTCCCAACAAGCCTTGGCCTTGCTCCTGCAGACCAGATGGCAGCATGCTTGCTCTGTGTTTTGTTGCTGTTTTGTTGCTGTTAACTAATGAGGTGTGAAAAGCTTCATTCCATTAAAGGTTCTTTTAACCCCAGGTGTGCCTGTGTGCTTTTGTTGATGTCTGTGTCACTTTCTTGCTCTCTTCTTGCCTGGATGCTCTGGGCTGGATGGGACGTGCACATCAGCCAGTGAAGGAGGAGAGTCAGCAAGCCCTCTGTCCAAAGGAAGGCAGCTTGGAAGCCTAGCGTGTAGCACGGAGGAGGCCTGCCTGCCCTGGCAGCCCTGCTCAGCCTGACTGGGACGCTTGAGCAGCCGCACCGATGCCATGCCAAGGCCTGTGTCTCTCTCTAGTGGCCCGCCTTCCCACTTGGCTCTAGAGGTGGGACTATGCAAATGATTGGCCTCATTTTGCCTCGACACAAGCAGCACCTGCAGCTGTCCACTTTGATGGAGCAGAATGGGCAGCAGCTCTGGCCCCAGGGGATGGAAGCAAAGTGTCGGGGGTGGGAGTGGAGGCTAGGCCCCCAGCCACAGGTGTGAAGTTTCACGCATCCATCCAGTCTGGGGAGCTCTCAGTGAGCAGCTCCATGCAGCAGGCTCAGGCACACCTTGGAAAGGCCAGAATTCTGGTTATTGCTTCTCTGCCTTTTGGCTTAGGATCAATCTGTCATCTTGGCCTTTTGGCTAAGATCAAGTGCAGTTTCGGCTCCTTGTTTCTTGGTCAGAAGGTGCCTGGGGTAGCTGAAGCCTTGGGGGGAGCGTCCCTTTTCGGAGGGCCCCCCCCTTGCTGCTATCCTTAGTCCCCAGGCTTAGTCCCCACGAGTTGCGATCGCCCCCACCAGTCTCCCTAGGGTGACTGGTGGTGGGTTGGCGGTACGGACTGCAGGTATGGCGTCAGGTGCTCCGGATGCACCTAATACCTTGAGGCTGGTGGTGGCCGAGCCTAGAAGACGGAATGTCGGTTTGTGTACTTCATTCAGAAGGAATTGATTGAAGACTGTCTAGGTATGGCGAGAGAATCTATCTTTTGCGTGCAATGTTTCCCCAGTACTGGCTTGTATGATGTTACATTCTGGAAGAGGGAAGATTTGCAGACATATAGCCTGGCCTCAGGGGTGTCGCAGGCCAAATTGAATGTAGAGTTATTGGCGGATGAAAGGATTCAGAATGAATATGTGGTGTTGTTTGAAAAACTGAAAAGGAGGAATGATTTTAAGAATGTGGTTGAATGGTGGGAATGGGGTGAAGGTGAGGACGAAAGTATTTTTCATAAAAAAAGGGTGTGAGAAAGCAAAGAAAGAAAGAGAGACGTATGAATGGTGGCAAAAAAGATTGAGGTATTTGGAAGAATTGAGAGAGTGGGGAGAGAATGTAGGGACTGAATTGGTGGAAGCAAGGGAGAAATTGAAGATGTGTTTTTGGAGCGGAGGGGAAGAGAGATTGTGTCACAAGCAAGAATGGTGTAGAAAGAAAAGGATGAGAAGTGTACAAGTTTTTTCTTTTAAGAAGGTGTATGGTGGGAAAGTGGAGATGTCTGGAGTGTTGGATGAGAATGGGTGTGAGGTGAAAGAAAATGAGAAGATGAGTGGAGAGGGTTTGGAAGTTTTTATAAGAATCTGTTTACTGAGAAGAGGGATGAAAGAATTGAAAGTGAAGTACCTGAATGAGGTGAAGGGATGTTTGGAGGTGGAAGATAAGGAATGGTTAGTTGAGGATGTAAGGAAGGAGGAGGTGGAAGAGTGCATGAAAGGTATGAAGAAAGGGAAGACGCCTGGGAGTGATGGGACTGCCTGTTGAATTTTATAGTATGTTTTGGAAATAGATTGGAGAGTGTGTGTAGGAGGTGATTGAGAGAGTTTTGGTGGAAGGAAGGATGGCGAGATCAATGGCAGAAAGTGTGATTGTATTATTATATAAGAAGGGGGATAAAAAAGACCTAAAAAACTGGAGACCAATATCATTGTTGAATGTCGATTATAAGATTGTGGCAAAAATGTTGGCGAATAGGATACGTATGGTGGTGGAGAAGTTGGTTGGGGAAGAGCAGGTGTGTGCGGTGCCAGAAAGGTCGATTGCTGAGAGCTTGGTAAGTTTGCGAGATGTGTTGTGGTTATGTAAGGAAAGGAAGCAAGAGGTGGCTGTGTTAGCAGTAGATTTTGAAAAGGCGTATGATAGAGTTTCGCATGAATTCATGTTAAGGTTTTGGAGAAAATGGGGATGCCTGAAAGATTGATAGAATGGGTGAAGTCATTATATAGAGGGATGGTGAGCAAGGTTTTTGGTGAATGGATGTTTAACGAAGGAGATAGGTATTGAATCTGGTGTAAGGCAGGGCTGCCCATTGTCGCCCGTGCTGTTTGTTTGTGTGATAGAGCCGTTAATAAGGATGTTGGTTAAAGATAAATGTGTGAGAGGGGTGGAGGTGCCTGGTAGTAGTGGGAAGAGTTTGAAGGTGATTGGATATATGGATGATGTGACGGTGGTGTGTAGAAATGTAGCAAGTTTAAAGAGGGTGAGATTGTTGATAGGGATTTTTTGTATGGCAAGTGGTTTCAGTGTGAATATGGAGAAAAGTGAGTGTAAATTGTTTGGTGAATGGAGGGAGTGTGAACAATGTGGATGGAAGTTATGTGAAGGGGGGGTAAGGGTTTGTTGGGGGGTTTAAGTTTGATGGAGATTTGTATGGGAGAGAGAGTTGGCATGATGTGTTGGTGAGAATGAAGAAAAAAATTAATTTTTGGTCTATCAGGACTTTAACTTTGGAAGGAAAGGTGCTAATTGTGAGATCGGTTGTGATGCCTATGCTATTGTTTTTGTATTATGTGTTTCCAGCCCCGGATAGAGTGTTGAAGCAAGTGATAAGAATGTGTTATGTGTTTTTTTGGTCGTCAAAGATGGAGAAATTGCAGAGAGTGAAAGTGATGAAGAGTGTGAGGAATGGTGGTAAAGGAATGATAAATAATGATTGAGAGATTTCTGGTAATAAAGTATGTGAGGTTGAGTGGGAAAGAGAATTTGGCAGGGTGTATGGTAAGGTATGGGGGGGGGGGGGGTGGGAGTGTTTAAGAAGATGTAAGTTGTGGGAGGTGGATCTGAGGAAGCCAGTATGTTTGAATGCACCGTGGTTTTATGTGAGGATTGAGAGGTGTGTAAGAAGGTATGAATTACAAGAGGTAACGCGTGGAAAGTGGTGTGAGAGTAGAAAAGTGATGAAAGTGTTGGATGAGAGGGAAGAATTGGAAGGGATTAGTGGATTGAATGTAGTGCAGAGTGAAAAGGTATGGAAGAATGGTAGCATGTAAATGGTTGGATAATAGTAGAGATGAGCGAATCGAACATGACGAAGTGGAATTCGTTCCGAAGATTTGGAAAAATTCTATTTGCGACGAAATCCGAAGATTAGCAAACTTCGGATGCACGAATCTAATTTTCCCAAAAATGGCGGCGACATGTGTGGCGACGGAGAAAATGGACAGAGAAGATGGGACGGGGATCTCTGGGAAGGCGCGCGCTGACCCATAATGCATTCATGACATGTGATCGCATTAGCCAATCAGCAGCCAGCCAGCACTGTGTAATGGTGGAGCTATAAATCGCGGCCATCTTAGAATTCTCCATTAGCCTCCGGTCATTCAAGAGAGACAGACCTGTGTGTATTAAGGGACAGAGTTAGGGCCACAGGGAATCGTTACTCAGGGCCACAGAATCGTTACTCAGGGCCACAGCTATCAAAGAATCGAAAATTTAAAGTGACATACACCCTTTTTTTTTTTTTGGTGGCTGTCGTGCACAGTTGGTGCTGCAGTTTGCCGATTGTGCAAAATAAACTGACTTTCTGCTTCACAACCACTATTGTACGTTCAAAGAGTTAAATCCATATACACGCCGGGTGGCGGTAATATTTTTTGGGTGATTAGTGCATTCCAGTGACATAAACGTACAGTTTCCAGCCAACGGCAAGCTGCAATTGACCGATTGTGCTAAATAAACTGACTTTCTGCTTCACAACCACTATTGTACGTTCAAAGAGTTAAATCCGGTTTTTATTTTTGGGGTGCTTATTGAATTAAAGAGTATGTCAGACAACACGCAGAGGAGTGGCAGAGGAGGCAATGTTTCAGGAGCGAGCAGACGTGGCAGCAGAGGAAGGGGTCGAGGCAGCACTAGTCGCAGCCAGAGGCCAGTGCTCCCGGTGTCATCCAGCGGTCGTGTCTCCACCGACAACCCTGCCGTCATCGATTGGTTGACTCGGTCGTCTTCCTCTTCCCAGGTCACCTCTGACACCTACAGCCAACGGTCGGTGGTACGTCAGACACAACCATTAGTTGGCATGGCCCGGGAGCAAGCCCACTGAAATCGCGTGTCCTCGACCTGCCCTGTCCTTTGGTGTTCCCAATCACCAAGCGAAGTATCGCATGCTGTGGGCTCAGCCCCACTGTACAGTGAGGAAGAGCTAACAGAGGGCGGTCAGGAACGGGGGGAGACATCCGCCTCTTCAGCAGCCAGGCGAAGAAGTACTGGCGAGGAGAGTGGCTCGGTAGCCGGTCTAGAGACAGGTCTGTCTCCTGACCCACACGCAGCCGAGGGGGCTAGTAGTGACGCGCGTGAGACCCTAATTGATGATGATGAGGCTGATCGCACTTGGCCGAGCCTCGTCGTCATCAGGCTATTGCTTCCGCATCATCAGGAGAAGAGGGTGCCAGCTTGCCAGCGAGCAAAACAGTCGGTGGGTTGCCCAGGAGGCAGCAGGGTCGCAGCAGTGTCAGTGGAGCCAAACGGCCACGGAGTAGAGCACCAGCTCCACTGCAGCCTACCACCACGGCCAGTATGTTGGTGCCGGTGTGCACGGAGGAAGTAGCAGTCAGCCATGAGGAGTAGCGGGGGCAAAGTTTCCTACTCGGCGGTGTGGCAATTTTTCGTCAAGCTGCTGAGGAAGTAAACGTAGCCGTATGTCGACTATGTGGCCAGAAAGTCAAGCGTGGCCAGGGGGCCAATGTTGGGACTACAGCGTTGCGGCAGCATATGCAGCGTCGCCATTCGGTGGCCTGGGAAAACCGTGATAAAGATACGGCGGTTCTGCCTGCCCCAGCCCCCGCTCCATCACCCGCTCAGTTACTTGCGCCGTCACCCGACGTCAATCGCCCTCTATCAGCCAGTCAAGGCTCCAACACCTCTCTGCTGAGGGGAGTTGTCGCTCGTTGGCATCTTCCGCTCGTTCAGATGCTCCTTCTCCTGCTACTCCTCTTCACGGATTCCGTCAGCAGTCTTTCTTGGAATCCGTTTCCAAGAGACAACAGTTTGCGAGCACGCAAACCCGACGGTGCAGAAGCTGAACGTCCTCCTGTCCCAAGTTGCTAGTGCTGCAGTCCCTCCCTTTCCAAGTGGTGGACTCAGCACCTTTCCGAGAAATGATGGCTTGTGCCGAGCCGCGGTGGAGAGTGCCAAGCCGGCATTTCTTCGCCAAAAAGGCAGTGCCAGCCCTGCATTCACATGTAATGAAGAGATGGTGGGCCAGTCTTTGAGCATGTCGGTCTCTGCCAAAGTGCACGCAGCGCCGACGTGTGGAGCTGTAACTACGGTCAGGGACAGTACATGTCCTTTTACGGCCCACTGGAAGGTGAACGTGCGAGGTACCGGCACAGCCGCTCCAGCAACTTGGACAGGTCATGCCGCTTTTGCCTCCACGTTTGCACGTCCTTGGTCCGGCAAAGATGTCCGCCTCTACCACCTCTTCTTCCGCCGTGTCCTCAGCCGCCCACCACGCGTCCCCCGTGCCAAGTCCCATTACCCGACCCGGCAAAATATCACATGTGCAGGGCGCAACGGTGTCACGCTGTGCTGCACCTGGTATGCCTTGGCGAGCGTAGTCACACAGGGGAGGAACTTCTGAGTGTAATGAACAGAGAAATCGACAGATGGCTGTCTCCGCGCAAAACTGAAAATCGGAACCATGTTGACCGACAACGGAAAGAACATGGTGTCTGCTCTGCGGCAAGGAAGGTTGTGGCCATGCATGGCTCACGTGTTCAATCTGGTTTGTTCAAAGCGGTTCCTAAAATCCACCATCCCACTGCAAGACATCCTTTAAAATGTCACGTAAACTTTGCATGCATTTCAGCCATTCCTACACCGCAAAGCACACCCTCCTTGAGCTGCAGCGGCAGAACGGAATTCCACAGCATCGCCTGATCTGCGACGTTTGCAACAAGGTGGAATTCAACCCTACTCATGTTAGACCGCCTTTATGAACAGCGAAAGGTCATCACCGATTTCCTGATGTTACAAGCGGATAAAGGTACTCCCCTGTGTAACTTAGATGTCAGCCATTGGCAGCTCATGCGTGACACCTGCCGCTTGCTCAGGCCCTTTGAGGAGGCCACGCTATTCGTGAGTCGGCAGGACTATGGATGAACGACGTCATTCCTCTGTTTGCACGTCCTGGAACAAATGCTGTTAACAAGGGCTGGTCAGGGTGTTCGGTAGACGTGGCGCACAGATCTCAACGCCACATGACCCCTGTGGGGGGACAGGAAGAAGAGGAGGAGGTAGAGGAGGACATTGGTGCTCAGGAATTATTGAGTGAAATGGGTGGTTTTTCCACTCAGCGGACAGGAGTGGAGGAGCAGGAGCATCTGGTAGAGGAGGAGGAGGAGGAGACAGAGGACCCAGACGCACCGTGGCAGTATGCTGTGGAGATGGAGGCAGGGAGTCCCTCGCATTCCTTGGCACAAATGGCCCATAGCATGCTCGGTTGCTTGCGTAGCGACAGCCGAATAATAACCATCAGACAGAGGGATGACTTTTGGCTGTCCACCTTGTTGGACCCTCGCTACCGTTCAAAAATGGTGGCCTTTTTCACACCTGCTGAGAGGGAGGCCAAAATAAAGTACTATAAAAACCACCTATGTAGTCAGTTGGTCTCTGCCTTTGTGCGCCAACGTCCATCCTCAGACACTGTGGGCCCTGTGCGCCTCGCGTTCCGCTGCCATGGCAGGAGGGGTGGGGTGTTATGTAGGAGCAGTGGCAGCTCCACCAGCAGCGGCTGCCTCAGTCTGCAGTCGATGATGAGTAGCTTTCTTCACCAGCGCAGTGAGGAAACTACTAACCAGCCCCGCAGCAGCAGCAGGTGGACCTGGAGGCAGGACCTCAAACAACAGGCTTGGGCCTACTTGGACAGCACCCAGCCAACCGAGGTAGACAATCCCCTTGACTACTGGGCAATGAAACTTGACCTTTGGCCCCAACTAGCTGAATTTGCCCTTGAAAGGCTGTCATGCCCCGGCCAGTAGCGTGGCATCGGAGCGCGTGTTTAGTGCGGCAGGAGGTATTGTAACTCCGCGGAGGACACGACTGTCCACCCAAAGTGTGGAGAGACTCACGTTTGTGAAAATGAATCAGGCGTGGATTAGTCTGGATTTCAAACCACCAGTTCCTGACACAACTGACTAAATCCGCCATGAATCATGCCCCAAACATGTTATTAGGGACAAATGGAAGACCTCCACCTGATCCGTACATTTGTGTATATATATTTTATTGAGAGGCTGCTGGTCGGCCGACTCATGTTTTGCACATTTTTAATGACTTATACTCTGCAGGTCGGGCCCCTCATGAATTGGGGTTTTTAAATTATTTATACTTCGCTGGACGACCGTCACATGAATTGAACCTTTTTTAATGACTTATACTCTGCTGGTCGGTAGCCCCTCATGAATTGGTGTTTTTAAATTTATTTATACGTCGCTGGACGACTGTCACATGAATTTAAACTTTTTAATTATTTATAGTCGACCAGTTCCAGACCGATGGAATAGCAATTTTTTAAAATATTTATTTGACACGTGTTGTCCATCTCATCAATGAGGTGGACTGTTTATTTATTGGCCACGGTTTTGGCCCCCTCCTGTTTCTTACATTAACTTGTTGTATCAGTCACGGTTTGGCCACATGTTTGGTTTTGTCTTGTTAAGATTTTCTGTAATGTACACAGTTACGCTTGACTTGTCGACTTTCCACAATCTACTAAGGTATAGCATCGCATCAAAGGGCTTTTTTTTTTTTTTTTTTTTTTTTTGGTCTAAACCATTTCTTATAATGTCAATTTGTAGGATACGCCGCTGTAAGGCGACCTACTTTTTTGTCACTGTGTAGACATCTATTTATAGGCCGATGTTTGGCCAGAAAGATATATATTTAGTAATAACCTAGCCATTCAAGCCGCTCACTGAACACCTCGGGAATTGCTTTCTATATGTGTTGCCTTTGAGGCCGCTGGCTGGACAGCTGATGAATTGATTTGTATATATGTACTTATTGTCCGCTGTCCGGACAGCTCATGAATTACTTTTTGTATATAGCCTTCCAAACCACTCTCAGAATAAGTCATGATATTCATGCTGTGTATAGCCTTATAGGCCAATAGTCAATCAAGTCATGATTGTTATAGTGTGTGTATAGCCTTATAGGCCGCTGTCTTTACAACTTTATAATTCCATGCAGTATATAGCCCTATCGGCCACTTTCTGGCATCCAGTTGCTGTAGCCCCCATCACCACACTGTGCCACGGGCCCCTGTACCGCCTTCTCATACTGCTGCCAGATCCATCCTCTGCCATGTGCGTCTTTGTCGTCTGCTCACGCTGCTGGGTTCCAGTTTTAAACCTAGGCCTGTGTATGGCTTCCGTATACTGCTGCCTCCACCGCCACCCTGCGCCATGTGCCTCTGTCGTCTGCTCACGCTGCTGATGGCTTCCGCTTTTTAACCTAGTCCTGTGTATGGCTTCCGAATACTGCTGCCTCCACCGCCACCCTGCGCCATGTGCCACTTTTGGTCTCCTCACACTGCTGCCAGGTCCATACTGATTCATGGCCCCCTGTACCGGCTCCTCATGAACGTGGTTCAGCGGGTTTGCATCACTTAACGGCAAATCGTTGACAAACGCTGGGACGTTCAGTGTTGTGCGCATTAAGCCAGACACCAAAGGGCAGCACAGACCTGTTATTACTCGCTCAAGCATGGCTGAACAAAACCAGTCTCTACCACAAATTGGACCCAGACCTGCCCAGGGTCTCGTAAGTAGATTGCACGGAGGAGTAGAGTCCGTTATCGGAATTAAATAGACAAAACGCCACACCAAAAAAGAGTGGCCATTTCCAACACTTATTCCAGAAAGAGGAACAACCCGTTTCATATACGGCCCGTAGACGTTTCACGTCTGCCACATTCAGTCGATTTAAGACGCAAGCTCCACTTCCTGTGGTCTCTGACCGTCGATATACCTTTAAGTGTCAGCTTTGAAGCTATATTCCCTCCGGAGCACTGACACTGGTGCCCTTCCGTCAACATGCCTTTAAGTTTCAGTTTTCAACCATATTCCCCACAGAAGCAAACTCTTGGGTATCCCAGAAGCTGCTCAGCGGGTCAGGGCAATAAAGCTCCCGGTTCGCAGGTTGTTCCGTCTTATGATGGAAGTACGACGGTATATGATCTTCTTCGCACCCACGGCATCACCTCATAAAATTTCTGCATTGCATCTGCAATCACAACGCTGACTTCCCGGATCGCCACTCAGCCATTGGACTCTTGATAGTCGTCTTCCCACACTGCTGCTGGGGGGACTTTTTAACCTAGGCCTGTGTATGGCCTTCAATTGAAGCTGCTTCCGCTCCGCCACTCTGCCATGGGCCCCTGTACCGCCTCCTCATGCTGCTGCCAGGCCCGTAATCTGCCATGGGCCCCCGTACCGACTCCTCATGCTGCTGCCAGGCCCGTAATCTGTCATGGGTCCCTGTACGGCCTCCCATTGCTGCTGTCTCCATCGCCACACTCTGCCATGTGCCACTTTCAGGTCTCCTCACACTGCTGGTGGGTTCCATTTTGTCATAGGGTGCTGTATGGCCTCCCATTGCTGCTGCCTCCACCGCCACACTGTGGCTCCACACTCTGGTTTTGGCCCCGTGACTGCCCAAATGAGTGAAGTGTGCGGTGATTCTAAGATCGACGGCACTCATCTGCATGTCATACTGACTGACAGTATTATTTCTCTTCCCCAGCAGACTCCAAGGGCATTTAAATTAAAGGTACAGTGTTCTGCACTAATATAAAGGCTCTCTGAAGCCTAGAAACACCCTTTTTATAAGTTAAATTCGCAGCGAATATATTCGGCTCGAAGCGAATTTATTCCGCGAATTCGGCGAATCAGCCGAACCAAATTTTTGAATAATTCGCTCATCTCTAGATAATAGACAGAAAGATATTGCATGGATGAGTGTGCATGGATGTTTACCCACGAGAGAGTTTCAGAGGAGAAGAGATTGGTTGACAGTGAAGTATGTCCGAGAGAGGGGTGTGGTAGGATTGAAAGGGTGGCGCATGTTTTTTGGGAATGTAGTTTTGTTAGGAAAGTATGGAAAAAATGGTGGAAGGGGCTGACTGGGATTGTGAGAATGACGTATGAAACGGTTTTGTATGGGTTGAGTAATGTGGGGAGGGAGGAGGAAAGAGTGTTGTGGATAATTGTGAATTGTGTGAAAGAATGCTTGTGGGATGTGCGTAATATTTTGGTTTTCAGACAAGAAAGAGTGGATGTGAAAAATTGTGCGGCCATGGTCCGTGGAAAGATTTATAACTACGCATATTTCGATTTTAAAAAACGAGGAGAAATGGAAGCAAAAGCCATCTGGAAAACTCAAGAGTGGAAGAACTGGTGTACATAGGATACTTTTCTGAAGTGTTTTTGTACAGTTGTTTTTCTTGGTTCTTGTATATAATTATTTTTGATTTTGTGTGGGGGTTCTGTTGGATATGGAGGGAGGAAGGGAGGAGGAGGTGAGCGAAGTTATGTAAAAAATGGGGGTGAGTGTGGGTTTTGTGGATTTTTTGAATATTGGTTTTGTATGGTTAGGCTTGGTGGGGTGGAATTGCATATGTAATAAGGGGGAGGATGGTATAGGAGGGATTATGTAAATGTATTTTCTCTGGGTTGTTGGTATATGGTTAGTTTGTATTATATGTAAGGGGGTGGGAGGAGGGGGGGGGAATAGGGGATGTGATGATGTGATATATGGTGATGGGTTTTGATTGTGGGTGGTTTTTGTATGTAATAAAGGGGAGGGTTTTGTGGGAGGGGATATGTAAATGCTGTTTTGTATCTGATGTGAAGATTTAATAAAAAAAAAAAAAAAAATCTTGGCCTTTTGGCTGCGATCCTAGGATTGCGGTTAGAAGGCAGGTAGTAAGGTGACCAGTGCTTTTTGCCTTGGAGGGTATTCCCAAGCCTTCCATGCTGCCATTAGGAGTTACGCTCACCTGAACCCGTTCGAGGGGGATCGCCGGACCGAACCTTCCCTTAGGGGTTGGTGAACGTCTGGAGACCTTGTTGCTGTGGAGGTATGCCGTTCATACCGTCCGATGCGCCAAACACCATTCGGGTGTGTGTCAGAGAGGATCGAAGAGGAGACTGTGGCCTTTACTACTTGCAGAAACGCATTGTGATGGATCTTCTCGCTATGCCTTTGGATTCTATTTTTTGTGTACAGGCATTTCCAACGAGCGGCTTTTTTGATTTTTCCTTTTTTACTGCCACTGATATCCAGACGTGCATGTTGAGAAGCCGGGAAAAGGCGGAGGATCCTTTGATGGATGGGCTCACATTCCTGAGCAATGATTATAGACGGAGAATACCTCTTACGCTGCAGATGTACAATCCATTTGTTAGAGAAGAGGAGATCCATGCTTTTCTGAACAGATATTGTTCATCAGTGTCCTCTGGTATGAAACAAACTAACATTCTTGGCACATTTAATGGGCAGAGGAGGTACTATATACAGCTGCGGAAAGATGATGGGGGGTATTGGGGGTTGCGTCCATCCCCCCCAGGCCTTTTCCATCGGAGCCAATCGAGGAGTATTATGGTATCCAGGACAGCCACAATTTTGCCGAAATTGCTTCTCCTTTGGGCACACCCGAGACAGTTGTGAGGCAGGCATAACTTGCAGAAATTGTTTCCAGCAGGGTCACGGAACTGCCGAGTGTCCTGCAGGCCGTAAATGCCATCTATGTGGAGGGGGGGGGGGGGACCACCTGGCCCGGGCATGTCCAAACCTTGCGGGGTTTTCCAGAGACTTGGGACATCAGGTGGTGGTGGCTGCTCAGGAGAGTGGTGTATCTTATGCTGATGTGGCCAGCGGGTCAGTTCAGGTTGGCCAGGCTGCAGTCTCCATGAGTGAAAGTGAACCACCTGTGGAGTCCAAGCCCGATGAAGCTGTGGGGGAGTCACAGGCCCCTGTAGTGGAGGCTGGAATGTCTTGACACTACTGCAGTGGAGGGTGGTGGGGCGGGTCCGGGTCCTCCTGGAGAAATGGACCTTTCATGTGACACCTTAAAGAGGAGGAAGGTGGAGGAGGCAAGTTCTCAGGTGATCACTGAATTTGCCAGTTCAGATGTGGAATCAGACTCATCTATACGGTCTACAGAATCCTTCGCTAGTAGTGGAAAAGTTGAGAATCTACAAAGTGTGATGGGTTTTGCCCGGCCAAGGTCAGCCCCTAGTGGAATGGAGACACGGAGCAAGATGGAAGGGGGGGTCAGGGCTTAGGAGTTCTGGGCGGAAATGTAAAGGGAAAAAGTCTTGATACCTGATATGTTTCTGCTTGCTTAAATGTGTTTTTTTTTTCCTCCCTTTGCTAGATTTTGAATGCCAGTAAACATATCCTCTCTTAATGTGAGAAGCTTACAGGCGGCACCTAGGAGAACTGCAATCCTAAAGTATTTATCGTTGCTGCCAAGCAAAATCCTGTGTTTACAGGAGTGTAATTTAAGAGAGGAACCCCTACCTGAAGAATGGCCGCATGGCCCTGCTATATGGTCTAGGGGGTTGGAGGGGAATGCCGGGATAGGTATTCTGTTTAGAGGCTGGCGTTTCAAAGTAACAAAATGTATACATATTGTTAGAGGGCGGGCGGTTCTGTGTGTGTAGTGGAGGGGGATGGTTTGAGGTTTAAATTAGTTAATGTCTATGCATCTCCAAAAAAGCAAGAGCGTCTGGCCTTGCTGGAGAAATTTAGTTTTTTTTTGGGTGGCCGGGACCCTACAATTATTGTAAAGGATTTTGTGTGTTGGAAGGGCGGGACAGGGTGGGAAGGGGGTGGGGTGGGAGTGGGGGTTGAAAGGGGTGGAGGGAATCCAGGGGGGGAGGGGGAGTGGTGGTGGGGATATAGATAGGTCAGGCAAGCTCCTTGCGGAGCTGTGCCAGGAGTTTGGACTAATGGATGTTGGAAGAGACAAGGGTCATACCTACTTTTCTATTATTTATATATATATATATATATATTTATATATATATATATATATGCAGTGCAGCGCTGTGATATATTTTTAAAATTAAAATAGTTCATAAAGTCTTTGTCACAATAATAACATCAAATATGTGCAGGCCTTCTCCTCATTAGGTGACTGGAATCGGATAGTAAAAATGCGCACTCACCGACCGCACATTTTAAATGCGCCTGTGTGTAATGTTATCCAGAAGACCAGCCAGTCATGCAGCTCCAGAAAGCACATGGATCCCCCTCTTAAGCGCTGACATCAACCTTGGGTGTAGCAATGCCTCCAGATCCAGAGACCCTCTCGCCCCCAATGATAGGTAGACCGGGATCCCCCTTCTGGTTCCAGGTACCCCAAAAATGGAAGGTGTAGATCTGCAACCCTCCAACAGGAGAGTCAAGGAAAAAAAAAGGGGAACGCCAATAGTGTGGTAGGTTCAAAAATCTTTATTGGAGCAACACTCATACAGCCAGGGTCACATGTGCATACATACACTATTAGCCAGTAAGCGGACAGGTAAGTATGAGAACAAAAAAACTTGTACTAACCCGGCAGTGGTAAAGATCAGAGACCACTGGACCTCCTCGTGGTCTCAGTGGTCAGGAAGTCACACTTGCTAATGGCTCCTCCTGAGGCCTTTCGTGCTAAATGCACTTCATCAGAGGATAGACGCCACTAGCAGTGTGACAGCAAGACTTCCTTTTAAATGCGGTTCGCGCATGCGCGAAAAAATCCGCTCTATCGTCCGGAGTCCGAAAAGCGGTACTGCGCATGCGCGAATAGCCGCCATTTTGCCGTGGATCGCAGCCGTGCAGTATCAAACTGCATAGCCTGCTGTTTTAAAATCCATGGCAATATGGTGGCGATCGGGCGGCGCATGCGCAGATTAACAGCTGCTGCCTGAGAAATAGAGAGATAAGCACATATTCAAATGTTAGTTCCCCATAGATGGTACTAGAGGGATGGATAATCCTATTACCGAGGTATGCATATACCACACCTCCACAAATAAAGAGGCCCAACATTGAGTCACTTGTTCGAATACAAAATATGTGGAATGCACCAATAAGGTGCTGAAAAAAGCCCGAAGCCCTCTTTATAATGGTTATTATACCCATGGCATAGGGGCTATAGTCGGTTACCCATAGATGAAAATATAAAAGTAAATATAAACGTAATTATCAAACCATGAGAAATAAACATTACAAATCATGAGAAATATACATTAAAAAGTCCCAAAATCGCATATAGACATCTTAAAAAAGGTGCACCTCTACTGAATTGGGGCATAATCTATTAGCGTAATAAAAAAAACCAAAATTATGGGTCATAATATCCTGGTACCCTGTAATTGTATACAAAGGGCTGATGTAAAAAAGAGGTGTTAATTACACAGACTTAATAGTTCTATAATAAGGAAAATATCCCATTTCACCATTTATAGCTCTCTACGTTATCCAAGACTAGAGAGGCCCATCTAGGTGCTGCGTACAAAGGTACATTGGTAGGACCATAAACAAACCTTAAAATTATCTCTAAAAATCTAAAAAACTAAAAATCTGCACTACACTATATCCCGAAATAATGGGAGAAATATCCATGTCCTAGCTATTGGCAATAAAGCAATTGATATCCACCTCCACATTGTGTCCATGAGGGTAAAGAGTGCGTAATTCATAGACCCAACGGGGGTCTATGAATTACGTATACCTACCTTTCTGCTGGCGGTACAGTGAGTTCTCGAATTGATTTTTTTTTGTCTTCCAGGGATATTTCTTCAGCGTCTTTTGTTATATGCCCTGTAGCGTTCACGGATCATGGCCGGATCGAGTGTACTGTAAGTATGGAGACTGAGAGAGTGCATGGGAGAGGTGTATGGAAACTTTATGTTGACTTACTTGAGGATGAGAATGTGAGAAGGGAGTTTCGGGTGGTGATTGAGAAATGGAAGAGGAAAAAGTTGGATTTTAAAAGTGTGCTTGAATGGTGGGATTGGATGAAGGTGAGAGTGGAGAGTTTTTTTGTAAGAAAGGGGTGTGAAAAAGTGAGAAGGGAGAGAGAGGAGTATGAGTGGTGGCAGAAGCGTTTGAGTTATTTGGAAGAGGTGAGTGGATGGGGGGAGAATGTGAAGAATGAGATAGCCGGGGCGCGTGTGAAGGTTGCAAGGTTTTTGGATGTAAAAGGAAAAGCTTGATGGCGCAGGCGAGAATGGCGGGTGAGAGAAAAGGATCAACGGTGTACGAGTTATTTTTTTAAGAAGGTGTATGGGGGGAAGAATGAGGTGGTGAGTGTATTGGATGAAAGGGGAAGTGAGGTGAGCGGGTAATGGAAGAAGTGAGAAAGTTTTATGGGAGCCTGTTTTCTGTGAGCAAGAGAGATGAGAAGGTAGAAGAGGATGTGCTGGGAGAGATTGAGGAGAAGCTGAGTGTGGAGGACAGAATGAGTCTGTGTGGGGGTATGAGTATGAGTGAGATGAAAAAAGGGAAAACTCCTGGGCTGGATGGCCTCCCAGTTGAGTTTTATAGAGTTTTTTGGGATGTTATTGGAATATGTGTGTATGAAGTGTGCGTGGCGGGTGTTAGAATGCGGGAGGATGTCGAAGAGTATGATGGAAGGTTTGATTATTCTGCTATATAAGAAAGGAGATAAAAGGGACTTGAAAAACTGGAGACCAATTACGCTACTTAATGTAGATTATAAACTGATCGCTAAGGTACTTGCAAATCGTATACGTGGAGTGATTGAGGGTATGGTTGGGGAGGAGCAAGTGTGTGCTGTGCCTGGGAGAGCGATTGCTGAGAGTTTGATTGGGTTGCGTGACGTGTTGTGGGATTGTAAGGAACGGAAGCAGAGAGCGGCTGTTTTGACTGTTGATTTTGAGAAAGCGTATGATAGGGTGGCGCATGAGTTTGTTTGGGGTGTTTGAGAGGATGGGGGTGCCGGAAAACATGGTTAAGTGTTTGTATGAGGGGATTGTGAGCAGGATCCAGGTGAATGGGTGGGTGACTGAGGGAGTGAATGTGAGAGCAGGTGTGAGGCAGGGGTGTCCGTTGTTCCCCGTGCTTTTTGTTTGCGTGATTGAGCCTTTGATGAGAATGTTGGTGAAAGATAAGTGTGTGAATGGTTTGACGGTACCCGGGAGTGGAGGGAGATGTTTGAAAGTGATTGGGTACATGGATGACGTGACTGTGGTGTGCAAGGATATGGGAAGTCTGAGGCGTGTGAGGTTGCTGATTGATATCTTTTGTATGGCAAGTGGGTTCCGAGTGAATATGGAAAAGAGCGAATGTAAGTTTTTTGGTGAGTGGGGGGAGTGTGATTGGTGTGATTGGAAGGTTTGTAAGGGAAGTCAGAGGGTGCTAGGTATAAAGTTTGAAAGTAGTTTGTTTGGGCGTGAAAGTTGGGAGGATGCTTTGGTTAAGGTGAAAAAGAAAATTGATTTCTGGTCTTTCAGGGCTCTTTCCCTTGAAGGGAAAGTTTTGGTAGTCAAAGCGGTCATCATGCCATTGCTGCTCCTTTTTGTACTTGGTCTTCCCGGCTCAGGATAGAGCCATGAGGAAAGTGGTTCGTATGGTCTTTCAGTTTTTTTGGACATCCAAGGCGGAGAAGTTAAAGCGGGTGAAAGTTGTAAAAGGGAAGTTGAATGGTGGGAAAGGAATGGTGAATGTAGAGAGATTTTTTGTTTGTGAAATATGTGGGGATGTGTGCGAGAGTATGTAAGAATGAGAGTTTGGCGGGTTGTATGTTGAGGTATGTAGGTGGGAGCGTGTGGCGGAAGTATGGGTGGTTTGAGAGAGATTTAAGGAGGCCTGTGTGTTTTAGTGCGCCGTGGTTTTACGTAAGAGTTGTGAGAGGGATGGAAAAGTTTGGGGTGACTATTTTTGAGAGTGCATGGTGGGGGGATTGTAAGAAGGTGGCGAAAGAGATGGATGAAAGGGAAGAAATGGAGTGGATCGGTGGTTTGAATGTAGAGGAGTGTAAAGTGGCTTGGGAGAATGTAGGCATGAAAGAGGTTGAAAATTGGCAGAAGGATGTAGCATGGATGGGGGTGCATGGATGTCTGTCAGTGCGAATGTTTCAGAGAAGGAGAGGGATGAGTGATACAGAAAGATGTCAGAGAGCGGGATGCATGGGAGTGGAGAGTGTATGTCATCTGTTTTGGGAGTGTGTGTATGCAAGAGAAGTGTGGAAAAATTTGGAAAGGATGGATGTGGAAGGTTTGAGTGGTGTGAGTAGTTTGACGTATGAGATGGTGTTGTTTGGATTATGGAAGTTGGGGAAGAAAGAGGTGCGTGTGTTATGGATGTTAGTGTGTTGTGTGAAGGAGTGTTTGTGGGATGTGCGTAATATTGGTGTATACAAGAAAGAGTGGCTGAGTGTGCGGGCCATGGTCCGTGGACGTGTATATAGGTATGGTCATTACGATCGTTTGAAACTGGGGGCGGAAGAGGTGGAGAAATGTTGGCATTTCAAAGCCTGGAAGACATGGTCGGGATGAGTTTTTTTTTGGAAAACTTGCTTATAAATCTCTTGTGTTCTTGTAATTACCTTTTTTGGAGGTTTTTTCCTGTGGGTCTGGTAAAGCCAAGCAGAATGTGGGAATACTAAATATGCCTGTAGGCTATGTAAAAATTTTTTATGTCTGTGTTATGAGATCTAATGTTTTTTCTGTTTCTATTATAGGCCATCACGTAAGTGGTGGTTCATGAAAGTTCGTGAGGAACAGTTTGAGGAATTTTTATGTATAGTTGGTGGTAGGGATATGTAGGAGTTTGAAACTTCATGCTTTAAAACAAAGGCTCAGGAGAATGGAACTTGGAAAAGCCTTGGAGGAAATATGGAGATTATAGAGAATATGAGAGTCTTCTTTCTGGAGAATTAAGAAATGATCTTCTGTTTTCCCTTTTGTTGTCTCTTGTTGAAAATATTTTGACTAGATGTGCATATATGTTGGAAAAAAAAAAAAAAACACGCATGACACATGATGTTTAATGTTCATGTTTTATTTACTTTATTTGATTATGTGTGTTTTTGTATTTTTTGTTCCTGTATGATTCTTTCTGTTCTCCGTTTTTTTTCCTTTTTTTTTTTATGTTTGATGATGGAATCTGTAAACAAAAATTTTGTTGTTAGTTTTTTGAAATATTGTTTTTCGAAATTTTAGTGACACCCCTGAGAGCGTCTTCCCCAGGGGGCACTGAGTTTGCGGACTTTTTGTGTCCCCAGCCCCAGGCCAGACCAAGGTAGATCTGTCCAAATCAGGAGGTACTGGGTCTTTCCAGTCTTCCCAGAGGAATTACTCCCAAGGCCCCAGAACGAATCATGGCGCTCCCTGGTTTCTGTCCCTCCGGTACTAGCCTTCCGGACCCCCATCATACCAGTGAGGGTACTATACAACAACCATCCCCACAAAGCTAGAATGGTCGGGAGCACCCCCACTGGACACTGATAAGAACAGATTTTTTTCTTTTTTTTTTTTTTTTTCCACTCAGTCATTGAAAGATCTTAAAACTGCCATCTTAAGTCTCAAATTTTTACATCATCGTGGAAAAGTAAATAAAAAAAAAAGCTAAAATTTTAACAACTGATTCCAATATTTAACTTGCCAAAAATCTTCAGCCTCATTTTGCCCAAAAATCTTTACATCTCTCAGAAAATAGACATGTAGAAAACTCAAACTCAGTTTAACACAATCCTCAACCTCTACAACATCCTTCTTAAAAAGCACGATATTCCTCACTTTCCATAAAGCCAATTTAACAGAACAGATCACAGACCACACCCTTCTTCGAATCCCTATCCGGTATTCCCAACCCATAAAGCACAGTTTCATGCCCCAAAATCCGCACAGAACTTATACCCTTAATCAGTTTACCAGCGAGCTTCCAAACCTCCTGAGCATAAACGCAGTTCCAAAAAACATGCAGCACGGACTCCTCATCATGGCAGCCCTCCCGCACACATCTAGGACTTCTGATAAGGCCCCTTCTATACTGGAAAGATCTTGTAGAAATTACTTCTTGCACAGCGCCCCAAGCTACATCTTTCTGGTCATTTGATAAAAAGGATTCCGAAACCCTCTGCCAAATTTTTGACTGGGGTCATGACCGACTCCTCCCCCACAGTAGCTTTTTATTTTTTGAAATTCCTTAAAACATTAAGATCAACCTGTAGAAGATTATACTGCCGAAGGACCTTCTCTAAAACATAGAATTCTGGGGTGACCATCTATACGGCTTCCGCAAGTCTTGAGGCATCCATTTGTACTTTCTAATAAAAAAAACCCAATTGATACGTCAAAAAGAATTTTAGCCTGGAATCCTCGCCTCCCAATCTAGACAGAATATAGGACAAATATTTCAAACTTAAAAATTGTCTGAAATCCGGAAAACTTTTACCGCCCTTTTCCTTAGTTTTGCACAACTCCTCCCTTTTTATCCTCTCCATTTTTGATCCCCAGAAAAAATTAAAACCGCTTTTAATGATCCTTTTCAACATCACCGGGGGGGGAAAAAAGATCATAGACAGATAAAGAACCATTGGCATAATGACTTGTTTAATCACAAGGACCTTGCCCTCCATACTTAAAGTACGTAACTTCCAAAGATCTAGCTTCTTTTTGACTCTCTCCAGCAAAGACTCCCAATTCTTAATATTGCCACAATTTTGCGTGAAAAGAATTCCCAAAATCTTCACTTCTGCAACTCTAGGTAGCCCAGCCGACATCCTGGTTCAATATAAAAATTCCCAATGTTTAGAAGTCCTGACTTTTCTTGATTCAGCTTGAAACCTGCAACCTCCCCAAACCACTCAATAATCCTAATAGCCCTTTTTAAACTCTGCATATTTCTTAGAATTAGTGTAACGTCTTCCATATAGGCTGCGACTTTAATCTGACTCCCCTCACCACCCGGCACAAAAAAAACCCTCCACCACCTTATCCCTCTTAAAGGTACTCAGTAAAGGTTCAATGGCACAAATAAACAAAACCGGAGATAAAGGACAACCTTGTTTCACTCCACTTTGTAAATTAACTTTTGAGGATAGAAAACCATTAACAGACACCTGACTAAAAACTCCACTATAAAGGCTCCCAATCTGCTTAATGAACCTATCGGGGCATCCCAACCTTTCTAAAGCTTTAAATAAGAAAACATGACCAACGCGATCATAGGCCTTCTCAAAATCAAGTGAGGCCAAAGCAAGCCCCTGGCCTCTATCCTTTGTGTCCCAAATGATGTCACGAATCTGCAGCAAGGAATCAGTAATAACCCTGCCAGGAACGGCACAGGTCTGATCGATATTGATAATAGAGCCAACACAGTGTTTCATTCTATTCGCCAGTAACTTAGCATAAATTTTGTAATCGCTATTCAGCAGTGTAATGGGTCTCCAATTTTTAAGCAATTCCTTATCCCCCTTTTTAAAAATCAAAGAAATAACCCCAGTCTTCCAGGACTCCGGTATTGAAAAACTGTCAGCCACTTTTCTAATTACTGCAGTGAAATCCTCCTGAATCAAATCCCAAAAGAAAACATAAAATTCCACAGGAAATCCGTCTTTCCCAGGTGTTTTTGAACTAGAAAAACTTTTAATGGTATCCAAAATTTTCCTCTGCATCAAAAACCCGATTCAAAAAATCCTGCTCCACCCTATTTAATGAACTCTCTAAATTGTCCAGAAAAAAAAATCACAAACTGTCATCAACCCTCCTGCTGGAAAATAAATCCCCATAGAAATCCTCAACTTTCTGCAGCATTCCATTTATACCAACCTCCCCTTCTAATTGCTAATGACATGTTTTTTACTGACTACTTTTTTAAAGAAAAATTGTGAGCACTTTTCATCCTCTTCTAGGTCCCTCACCTTAGCATTAAAAATAATTTGTTGTCCCCTCTCATCTAGAAGTTTCCTAATTTCCTGTCTGGTTTCATCAATTTTCCCTGTCATTTGCAGGCCCTCATTAGAAAAACGAAGCAACACTTGCAGTCTGGCATTCAAATTTCTATACAACTGTCGCTTTTCTTTTGCTGCTGCTTTACTCTTCCGCACAAAAAATTCCTTGAAAAAAAGCTTTCCTTCATCCCACCATTCCAAAATATCTGCAAACTCCCCCTTTCTTGATTTCCACTCTTTATATACAGTTTCAAATTCAGTTTTTACTTCCCCCTCCTTCACAGAGAGGTGTTAAGTTTCCAATATGGAGATTTCCTCTTCACACCTTTCTCAAACACCAGATCACACAGTAAAACTTTATGGTCAGAGAAACAGCAGACATGTGTTTTAAAGCTTTTAACCCTCACAGTCCCAGAATGCAACAAAAAGTCAATCCTGGACTCTGCTTTTCCACTCCTCCAAGTATATTTCATTTTTAAATCTGCACCGCTAGATGCCCATGCGTCTTTTAAATTCACTGCACTGACCATGTCTTTCAAGAAAGTGGCCGAACTGTCTCTCTTGCCAGTATCATCAAGGGAACAATTAAAGTCCCCGCCGACAATAACAGGATCAGTTCCTAGCAAAAAAAGTTGCAGCACTTCAAACAACTCCTTTCTTTCCGCCTCCACATTAGATGCATACACACAGAACACCTTCAGGTGCAAATCATCTTTCCTTAATTTGGCCATGAGCAGTCTTCCTGGATAGATTTCCTCTGTATCAATAATGTCCCACTCTGCTGAGGTCAGAATTGCAACCCCAACACACTTATTATCGTTCCCTCCAGAGAACACAGCCTTCCCCTTCCAAAATTTTGTCAGGGAATCATAGTTTAGTCTTTGTTCCACATTGCATTCCTGCAAAAACATTATGTCACATTTTTGTGTGTCCAAAAAATCATAAAGAGCCGCCCTCCTCCTTGGGCTTCTCAAGCTCCTTACGTTTAAAGATAATGCATGGATCATGATGTCAGTCTACAGGGAAAAGGGCTTCCTCCCCCGCCCTCATCTTCTGATGGAAACTCAGAGATTCTCAAGCTGCGCCGTTCATCCTCACTAGAGGAGATATCGCCCAAAATCTCTGTCTCCACACTGCTGCCTTTCTTCTCCCGTGCCTTCACCTCCACTTCATCTGCATCCTCCATTCCCTCTTTAGAGCGCCTTTTTTTTCCTTTCTTTTCTTTCCTTTCTTTTCTTCTTTAAAGATTTCACTTCCACCTCCATGAAATCCTGAGCATCAGGGAGCAGCTCCACCTGAGTTGGTGTTTCCTCCACTACAGCACACCCCTGCTCCTCTAATACTGCAAACTCCACAACTTTTGGGGTCCCCCTCCACTCCCTGGGGCACACCCTCTCCTTGCTTATTTTCCTCTACATTATCCACCACCTCCTGGTTTTGGTCTTCATTTCTCTGTAAATTTTCCACTATACTGTCCTGTGGGGGCTCTAGCGGCACAGCTGATGCAATACCACTCTCCTCCTCATTCACCATCCCCCCTCCAGGCATCCTTTTTGGACAGTCCTTTTTTGCATGGCAGTCATCTGCACAGTCAAAGCACCTGCCACACATTCCATCTTCATGGCCATATTCTCTACACTTCTTGCAATAAACAGGCATGCCAGAGAAAAACAAAAAACCTCTACTCCGGTGAATAAACACAATCGGCGGAGGCCGTTTAACTCCATCAAAACGGTCAGAGTCTTTCCGGAAAGTGACAAGAAACCGCCTCTTGCCATTCCAAACTCCAAAAGAATTGCGCACTTCACCTTTAAACACCACCTTCTCACAAAAGTTATACAGAAAGGCCTCTACCTCCTGTTGTGAAATGAAGGGGTCATACATATGCACAGTCACTAATTTGGCTTGAAAAAGCAATAAGGGTAAAACCTATACCCCAAAAAAGACCGGTTCAGTTTTTCTGGCCTTATACAAAGAAAATGCCTTTTCGCAGGCTGCGCTGCTTACCAAAGTGACATCCACCGTGCCTCTGGAGAAAAAATCCTGAACACAAAAAAAAATCTTCAAGACGAATTTCCATCACCTGATCGAATATTTTCCGGTACAGGAAATGAAGATCCTTCTCGTCCCAAACTTCAGGCGAAATCAAAAAGCGGATGGTGTCCTTCATCCCAAAACTTTCTGAAAAGAAATCCTGGTCACCTCTCCTTCCTCGATAATCCTACAAAGCTATATGAATAGCTCGATCGATCTCTCCCAGCTCACAGGTTAACCCCTCACAGCAGCAAAGACAAATAATGTCCAAGGCAAAAAGGAGCAAAACCTTTCAGCTAGGGTCTGTTTAAGGTAAATGGCAGAGCCAGACCTTTTCCAGACAGCCTAATGACACAACATTCACTTGGTCTTAGAAAAAAAAAATGGCTTTTTTTTTTTATTCGCTTCTCGGCCTTTTGGCTTTTTTTTTTTAAGTCCGCAAACGTGCAACTATAACGAAAAACCCGTAAGTGTTCACAAAAAATGTGCAAGTGCAAAACACCACACGAAAAAGTGCACTTAGGGGTGTGTTTGTCCTACCCCCGGAAGGGTTGGACCGTTCACCCGGGGCACGAAGCTCCTGACAGGGACAAGGTTCCCATTTGGTCCTCCTGGCCAAAAGGCCTGGTGGACCACCGTTCCTTATGCCCAGCCGAAGCCGGACATCCAGTACTAGGCAAGGGGGTTCTCCCGAAGAGAAAACCCCCTAGGGATCAGGGGAGGAAGGAACCGTATGGCCACACATCCTCCCCCTAGACTTCAGGTAAGGCCCAAGGACCCACACCCTCCATCCGTGAAAAAACACACACATAAGAACAGAAAAAGTGACAAAACGTGGGAGTGGTAAATAAATGGAAAATAAAAAAGTGGTACCGTGCCTAATAGTGCACAGACCAGGCCCTGAGGCCTGTAGCAAAAATTGCCCCGGACTTAGCCAAAAGACCTGTCCTTAGGGCGCTGTGCAAAAAGAAGTGAAAAACAGTGGCCATGTGTCATCTTCACACCGTGGGGTCCCACACCCAAGTGTTACTAGTGACACCCCTGAGAGCGTCTTCCCCAGGGGCACTGAGTTTGCGGACTTTTTGCGTCCCCAGCCCCAGGCCAGACCAAGGTAGATCCGTCCAAATCAGGAGGTACTGGGTCTTTCCAGTCTTCCCAGAGGAATTACTCCCAAGGCCCCAGAACGAATCATGGCGCTCCCTGGTTTCTGTCCCTTCGGTACTAGCCTTCCGGACCCCCATCATACCAGTGAGGGTACTATACAACAACCATCCCCGTAAACTAGAATGGTCGGGAGCACCCCCACTGGACACTGATCAGAACAGATACTACACTTGATCTTAGCCAAAAGGCCGAGAAGCGATAAAAAAAAAGCCATTTTTATTTTTTTTTTAAGTCCGCAAACGTGCAACTATATCGAAAAAACCCGTAAGTGTCCGCAAAAAAGTGCAAGTGCAAAACACCACACGAAAAACGTGCACTTAGGGGTGTGCTGTGTCCTACCCCTAAAGGGGCTTGGACCGCTGTCCCTGATCCCCCGGGGCACGAAGCTCCTGACGGGGACTAGGTTCCCACTTGGTCCTCCTGACCAAAAGGCCGGGTGGACCACCGTTCCCTATGCCAAGCCGAAGCCGGACATTCAGTACTAGGCAAGGGGACTCTCCCGAAGGAGAGTCCTCTAGGGATCAGGGGAGGAAGGAACCGTATGGCCACACATCCTCCCCCTAGACTTCAGGGTAGGCCCGAGGACCCACACCCTCCATCCGTGAAAGCACACACATAAGAAAGCAAAAAGTGACAATACGTGGGAGTGTAATAAATTAAGTAAAGAAAGTAAATAAAATAAAAAAATGGTACCGTGCCGAAATGTGCACAGACCAGGCCCTGAGGCCCGTAGCAAAAATTGCCCTGGACTTAGCCAGAAGGCCTGGTCCTTAGGGCGCTGTGCAAAAAGAGGTGTAAAAACAGTGGCCATGTGTCATCTTCACACCGTGGGGTCCCACACCCAAGTGTTACTAGTGACACCCCTGAGAGCGTCTTCCCCAGGGGGCACTGAGTTTGCGGACTTTTTGCCTCCCCAGCCCCTGGCCAGACCAAGGTAGCATGTTCAGATCAGGAGGTACTGGGTCTTTCCAGTCTTCTCAGAGGAATTACTCCCAAGGCCCCAGAACGAATCATGGCGCTCCCTGGTTTCTGTCCCTCCGGTACTAGCCTTCCGGACCCCCATCATACCAGTGAGGGTACTGTACAACAACCATCCCCGTAAACTAGAATGGTCGGTAGCACCCCAACTGGACACTGATAAGAACAGATACTACACTTGATCTTAGCCAAAAGGCCGAGAAGCGATAAAAAAAAAGCCATTTTTTTTAAGTCCGCAAACGTGCAACTATAACGTAAAAACCCGTAAGTGTCCGCAAAAAAGTGCAAGTGCAAGAACACCACACGAAAAAAACGTGCACTTAGGGGTGTGTTTGTCCTACCCCCGAAAGGGTTGGACCGTTCACGCTCCCCGATCCCCCGGGGCACGAAACTCCTGACAGGGACAAGGTTCCCATTTGGTCCTCCTGGCCAAAAGGCCTGGTGGACCACCGTTCCTTATGCCCAGCCGAAGCCGGACATCCAGTACTAGGCAAGGGGGTTCTCCCGAAGAGAAAACCCCCTAGGGATCAGGGGAGGAAGGAACCGTATGGCCACACATCCTCCCCCTAGACTTCAGGTAAGGCCCGAGGACCCACACCCTCCATCCGTGAAAAAAACACACACATAAGAACAGAAAAAGTGACAAAACGTGGGAGTGGTTTAAATAAATAGAATAAAATAAAAAAGTGGTACCGTGCCTAATAGTGCACAGACCAGGCCCTGAGGCCTGTAGCAAAAATTGCCCTGGACTTAGCCAAAAGACCTGGTCCTTAGGGCGCTGTGCAAAAAGAGGTGAAAAACAGTGGCCATGTGTCATCTTCACACCGTGGGGTCCCACACCCAAGTGTTACTAGTGACACCCCTGAGAGCGTCTTCCCCAGGGGGCACTGAGTTTGCGGACTTTTTGCAGCCCCAGGCCAGACCAAGGTAGCATGCTCAAACCAGGAGGAACTGGGTCTTTCCGGCCTCCCCAGAGGAATTACTCCCAAGGCCCCAGAACGAATCATGGCGCTCCCTGGTTTCTGTCCCTCCGGTACTAGCCTTCCGGACCCCCATCATACCAGTGAGGGTACTGTACAACAACCATCCCCGTAAACTAGAATGGTCGGTAGCACCCCCACTGGACACTGATAAGAACAGATTTTTTTTTTTTTTTTTTTTTTTTCCACTCAGTCTTAACCAAGATCTCAAATCTACCATCTGAAGTCTTAAATGCACATCATCGTGGAAATGTTAAAAAAAGATAAAATTCAAAAACCAATTAACCTATTCCAATTTTGAGATTGCCAATAACTTTCAGCATTGCTCCGTCCATAAAGTTTACAATCTCTCAAAAAATACACATACAAGAAGCTTAAACCTAATTTTACACAATCCAGAGCATCTACAAAATCACGTTTGAAGAGCGCTATATTCCTAACCTTCCATAAGGCCAACTTCATGGAGCACACCACCGACCAAACCTTTTTAAACTCCTCATCCCCTATTCCCATCCCATAAAGAACCAACTCATGTCCCAAAGACCTCACCACACTTATACCCTTAATTAACCTCCCAACCAGCTTCCACACTTCCTGAGCATAAGCACAATTCCAGAAAGCGTGCAGGACCGACTCCTCATCGTGGCAGCCCTCCCTCACACACCTAGCACTCCTCACCAAACCTCTCCTATGCTGAAAAAGTCTTGTAGGCAAAACCTCCTGCACCACCCCCCATGCCACATCCTTTTGCTCATTTGCCAGAAAAAATATAGAGACCCTTTTCCAAATCTTTTGAGTCGCAGCGTAGGAAAATTTTTTAATAGGGATCAGAACACTACCCCCTCCCACTACAGTTTGCAACTTTTGAAAATTTTTCAAAACATTCAGATCCAAATCGACCAGATCATATAGCCTGAGGGTTTTCTCCAAAATGACATAAAACGCCGGGGGCGACCACCGATATGGCCTCCGCAGATCCAGGGGCACCCATTTATACTTCCTAACAAAAAAACCTAGCTGATAGCTCAAAAAGAAACTAAATCTAGACTCTCCACCCACCAATCTACCAATGATATAGGACAGATACTTCAAAGTCAGGAAACGCCTGAAATCTGGAAAATTTTTCCCACCCTTTTCCTTTGGCTTGCACAAATCCTCCCGTCTCAGTTTCTCCATTTTACTTCCCCAAAAGAAAAGAAAGCAACACCTAATAACTCTTTTCAGTAGAACCGGCGAAGGGAAAAAAAATCATTGAAAGGTACAGGACCATGGGCAAGATTATTTGCTTGATCACCAGAATCTTACCCTCCATACTCAGCACCCTTAATTTCCAGAAGTCCAGTTTCTTTTTAACCCTTTCCAGCAGAGACTCCCAATTTTTAACAGCACCACAACCTTGTGAAAAAACAATTCCCAAAATCTTAACCTCTTGTACTATAGGCACTTTGCAACCCGCCTCAATATACATGTCCCCAATAGTCAAAATCCCTGATTTTTCCAAATTTAATTTAAAACCAGCAACTTCCCCAAACCACTCAATGATTCTAATTGCACGTTTCAAACTCTTGTTATTTTTCAAAACCAAAGTGACATCATCCATGTAAGCCACAGTTTTAATTTGCCCTCCCGCACTGCCTGGAGCAAAAAAACCTTCCACCACTTTGTCCCTCCTGAGCGCACACAGAAGTGGTTCAATAGTACAGATAAATAAAAGCGGAGACAGGGGACACCCCTGCTTAACCCCACATAACAAATCAATTTTGGAAGACAAAAAACCATTCACGGACACCTGACTAGATGCATTTGCATAGAGACTCTTGATCTGTCTGATGAACCTCTCAGAGCAGCCCAATTTGCATAAAGATTTAAATAAAAAGGCGTGACCAACTCGGTCATAAGCTTTCTCAAAGTCCAGGGAGGCCAAGGCAATCTGCTGCCCCCTGTCTTTGGTATCCCAAATAATATCTCGCAGCAACAATAAAGAGTCAGTGATCACCCTGCCAGGGACTGCACAGGTCTGATCACAATTAATAATAGACCCCACACATTGTTTTAACCTGTTAGCCAAGACCTTAGCGTAGATTTTGTAGTCACTGTTAAGCAAAGTGATAGGCCTCCAGTTCTTAATTAACTCTTTATCCCCTTTTTTGAAAATCAAGGCAATAACTCCACCTTTCCAAGACTCTGGTACCAAAAAACACTCCGAAACTTCCCTAATCACCTCAGTGAAGTCCTCCTTGATCAAATACCAAAAGAAATTATAAAACTCCACTGGGAGTCCATCTATACCCGGCGTCTTTGAACTCGCGAAGCTCTTTACGGTCTCAAAAATTTCCTGCGTACCAATAATATCATCCAAAGCCTCCTGCTGAAGACCATTTAAAGAACTTTCCAAATTCCCCAGAAAAAATTACACAAGCTACTATCAACATTGCGCTCAGAAAATAAATCTTTATAAAAAACCTCCACTTTCCCTAACATCCCACTAATACTATCTTCCCCTTCTAACTTGCTAAGAATATGCTTTTTGTTAATCACCTTCTTGAAAAAAAATTGGGTACACTTCTCATCCTCTTCCAAGTTTTTAACCCTAGAATTAAAAATGATTTGTTTCCCCCTCTCATTCAAAAGCTGTCTAATATCCTTTCTAGTTTCCTCAACCTTTCCCTGCAAACTAATCCCTGCCCCTACAAAACGCAGTAAAACCTGCAGCCTAGCATTTAGATTCCTATAAAGCATGCGCTTTTCCTTTGCCTCCTCTTTACTTTTCTGAACAAAGAACTTTTTAAACAGAAGCTTCCCTGCATCCCACCACTCCAGGACATTAACAAAATCTCCCCTTTTCAACTGCCAGTCCCTGTACACCTGTTCAAAATCAGCCTTAATCTTTCCCTCTCTCAAGAGCGATGCATTCAACTTCCAGTAGGGGGACTTTCTCCTCACTTCTACCCTGAAATCCAATTCACACTTCACTGCCTTGTGGTCAGAAAAACAACAAACTTCTGTCACAAATGTTTTAAACCCTTGCAGCTTCAGAGAGAAACAAAAAATCTATCCTAGATACAGCTCTACCACTCCCCCAAGTAAACTTGTGTTTCAAATCCGACCCACCCAACACCCAGGCATCTTTCAAATTCACAGAATGAACCACTTCCTTCAAAAATGTAGCAGAACCGTCCTTTTTACCCAAGTCATCCATTGAGCAATTAAAGTCCCCACCAATGACTATAGGGTCAGTCCCCAGCAAAAAAAGCTGCATGGCTTCAAACAATTCTTTCCTTTCCTCTTTGACATTGGAAGCATAAACGCAGAAAGCCTTCACCGTTAAATCCCCTTTTCTCAACTTTGCCATTAAAAGTCGACCTGGATAGATTTCTTCGGTGTCGATCACCTCCCAGTCCTGCGACATCAAGATTCCAACCCAACGCATTTATTGTCATTTCCACCAGAAAAAACAGCTTTTCCTTTCCAAAACTGCGTTAAAGCATCATAATTCATTCGTTTTTCCACATTACATTCTTGCAAAAAAATCAAATCATTGTTCTGAGTCTCAAGGTACTCGTAAAGAGCCGCCCTTCTCCTAGGGCTCCTTAAACTCCTTACATTTAATGAGAAAACCCGAATCATGTCCTCAGTCTATTTGGGAAAGGGCTCGCTCCCCCGCCCTCATCCGATCCAGAAGGATACTCTTGAATTTTTAAAGTATTCCTCTCATCATCACTCGAGGAGATTTCCCCCAAGATATCCGCACCCCCTCCTCGACTTTTCTTTTCTTTAGCCCTGGCCTCCACTTCCACCTCATCATCCTCATCCTCTGATCTTTCGTTGGAACCCCTCTTCAGGGACCTTTCATCCACTTGCATCAAATCCTGTGCATCAGGAAGACTAGCAGCTTCAATCGGCGTTTCCTCCACCACCGTACCCGACTGCGTCCCCCTTTTCTTTTTAACAGCACCCACTACAACCGGCGGGGTACCCTCCACAACTTCCTGGGGCACATCATCCTGATGAACATTCCCCTCCTCACCATCCAGCCCCTCGGGACCCGGCACCCCACTTTCCTGTTTCTCCTGCACCAACTCCTCTTGGGGGGGGGGGGCTTGCTGCACATCAGACCCCGCACCACTCTCTGCACTCCTCACCTCCCCTCCCCCTGACTGCTGCTTAGGACAATCTTTCTTGGCATGGGGCTCCCCAGTGCACTCGAAACACCTCCCACACGCACCGTCCTCATGCCCATACTCCCTGCACTTTTTACAAAAAGGTGGCATGCCAGAGAAAAAAAGAAAGCCCCTGCTACGATGAATGAAAACAATCGGCGGAGGCCTCTTAATCCCATCAAAGCAGTCAGAATCCTTCTGAAAAGTCACCAAATAACGTCTTTTCCCATTCCACACACCAAACGAGTTCCGCACTTCCCCTTTAAATGTCACTTTCTCACAGTAATTGTATAGATAGGCCTCAACCTCCTGCTGCGAGATAAAGGGATCGTACATATGTATAGTCACCAGCTTCGCCTGGTACAGAAACAGAGGCAAAACCCTGATCCCAGCGAAGACCGGATCATCCCTCCTCTCCTTATATGCAGAGAAAGCTCTTTCACAAGCAGCACTGTTAATTAAAGTCACATCCACAGTGCCCCTGGAAAAAAAGTCCTGCACACAGAAATACTCCTCCAGCTTAATACCCATCACTGAATCAAAGATCTTACGATACAGGAAGCGAAGGTCCTTCTCATCACGGACAGCTGGAGCCACCAAAATCCGGATGGTATCCTTCATTCCGAAGTTTTCAGCGAAAAAGTCCTGGTCTCCTCCTCTCCTCTCTCTCCGTCCATGCGACTCCATAGTACACTCCACAGATTTGAAAACGATATCCAGCAGAAAGCTATAACAATAGCTCGATCGCTCCACTCCGGTTTCCAAGCTTACCCCAAAAGCAACAGAGACAAATAAATGTCAAAGGCTAATGGCACAGCTATTTCAACCAGAAGTCCTTCCAAGGCAAAAAGGCTTTCCCCAAAAGGGTACAAACCCCACCTCTTTCAGACCGCCCAAAGACTGCACTGGATCTGAGCCAAAAGGCCGAGAAGCGATAACCGGAAACTCGGGCCTACCCGAGGGCCGCCCGAACGGGCAGAGGGGACGGGCTCGCTGAGAGCTCCACGGGCCGCAGGGGGCCCACTCCTCCGCAGGGCTCTCCCAGGTGGCTGGGGCTGCCAAAATTCACACCTCTGGCCCAGGGCCTGGCTCTCCTGCCTCCACTCCCTCCCTGGACACTTGGCTTCCATCCCCTGGGCCCAGTCTGCTCCTCCTCTAGCCCAAGTGGGCACCAGCAGGTGCTGCTGGTTTGGGGAGAAATCAGCAGCACGGTCGTTTGCATGGCCCCACCTCTAGATAAAAAAAAAGCCATTAGGTTTCTGAAGGCACCAGTCCCGATCGGCCTTGGGGTGTTTTCCTTCGGGTTCACCCCATGCTGCTATTGGTCGGGACACTGCCGGAGGTTAGTGAGAGTGATCCCTTACCACGTCCGTGGTAAGTTAGGGCAGAAGAATGGGGTGTGGTATGCCAGATGCTCCTAACACGCTGAGGCTGGTCGTGACCGAGCAGAAGCGCTCTGAAGTTGGTCTGCATTTCGTGCAGAAGAAGGTGATCGAGGAGCTTTTTGGAATGGCGCGAGAGAGTATTTTTTGCGTGCAGTGTTTCCCGGTGACTGGATTGTTTGATGTAACTTTCTGGAAGGAGGACCTGCAGACATGTTTGCTTCGGAAAGGTGAGAAGGAAGGGGACCCGCTGCTGGAAGGCATTACGTTTAGGTGCAGCGAGAGTAAGTAGCGGGTCCCGGTAACTGTACACATGTACAACCCATTTGTGCGGAATGAGGAAGTTCGGGCCTTTCTATTGCGATATTGTGTCTCCTGGCACAAAGATGACCAATGTATTTGGTACATTCAATGGCCACAGGTGGTTCTGGGCGCAATTGAAGGCTGACCTAGGTGGGGTTGGGGGGGTGAGGCACCCCCCGCAGGCATTCTCGATAGGGAGCAACCGTGGCTATTTATGGTACCCCGGTCAGCCTGAGTTCTGTAGGACCTGCTTTGTCTTCAGGCACACTAAGGAGGCATGCACAATCGGGCAGGTTTGCCGAAACTGCTATAAAGCAGGGCATAGGATGGCGGAGTGCCCTGAGGGGCGGCAATGCCACATTTGTGGCAGCAAGTCTCACCTTGCGAGACAGTGCCCTAAAGTGGCACAAGAAAGGGCGGAAAGCTCCGGTGCAGATGGCGGTGTCAGTGAGACCTTTGGAGCACAGCAGGCACAGATCTCGTATGCCGACGTGGCAAGGGGTGTGGTCCCCAGGGTGAGTACCCCTGTTGCGGAAGTTGCCTCTCTGGATCCTCCCAAGGAAGGGACCAGAGAAGAGGGGATGTGTCCCTGAAACTCTGCTTGCAGAGGGAGAGGAGGCGGTAGGCCACATGGAGGAGATGGACCAGACTGCGTCTCTGAAGAGGAAGAGTCCTGAGTCCCCTTCCCTCGAGGAGTTTTTCCGAGCAGTGCGTAGCCTGAAAGTTTTGAGCAGGCCGAGGAGTCTGATACATCTGTCCAGTCCTTCGCCAATTCAGGCCAGGTGGAGAATTTCCAGGAGGTCACGGGATTCAAAAAACCGGCCAAAGCAAAGGCAAAAAAGCCTGAAACCGCCATGAGGGGGGTAAAATCAGAGGAACCTCCCCGGACAAGTGAAAGGACAAGGTCCAGAGGAAGAGTGTCCTGAGAGATGACAGCTATGCCTTTTGAACATGCCTAATTTTGATGGTGCGGCTGAGGGTTTGCTCACTAAACGTGAGAAGCATACGTTCAGCCTATAGAAGGGCTGCTGTGTTAAAACTCTTGGCCGCATCGCAGAATGATATTTTTATCTTGCAGGACTGCAACTTACAGGAGGCGCCCAGGACTTCCAGATGGCCATATGGAGAGGCTATATGGTCCTTAAGCAAGGAACGGAATAGGGGGGGTGGGGGTGCTTTTTAAAAATAAATTTAAAGTTAAAGTATTTCACGTGGTGGTGGGTAGATGTGTGATGGTATATGTGGGGTGGTGTGGTGTGACGTAGAAGGTTTGTGGGATTTATGCTAGTACAAATAGACATGAAAGGGTGGAATTGTTTTAAAAAATTAAGTTTTTTTTCTGGGAGGGAAACCACAATACTAGTGGGGGATTTCAATTGTGTTTTGGAGGGGAAAGACAGACAAGGGGGAGGTGGATGTGTCTGGGAAAGAGTTGGGGGAGAGATAATTAAAATATTTAATTTGAAGGATGCTGGGAAGGATAAGGGGTGCACATACTTCGGGGATAATGGGAAGGTATGTTCCAGAATTGATTTTTGCTTTGTCTCAAAACTGTTGAATACAGAGTCGTTTGTCATAACAAGGGAGCCTTTCACGGATCATGGAAGGATTGAATGTGTTGTAAGTACAAAAGAAGAAGGTATGTATGGGAAGGGGGTATGGAAGCTAAATGTAAGTTTGTTGGAGGATGAGGTTATAAAGAATGAATATGTGAGTGTTTGAGAAATGGAAGAGGAGAATGAATAATTTTGAAGATGTGGTAGAATGGTGGGAGTGGATAAAGGTAAGAACAAAATTTTTCTTTATAAAAAAAGGTTGTGAGAAAGCAAAAAAAGAGAGAGTGGGGTATGAGATGTGGCAAAAAAGGTTTGAATATTTAAATGAGTTGAGGATGCTGGGAGAAGATGTGAGAGAGGAAGCAAGAGAGAAAACTGAATGTATTTATGGAGCAGAAGGGAAAAAAATATATCGCAGGCAAAGGCCGTGCTGAAAGAAGCTGATGAAAAATGTACAAATTTTTTTTAAAAAAGTATATAGTGAGAAGGGTGAGATGATGGGTGTGGTGAAAGAAGATGGGAAGGAGGTGCATGGAAATGAGGTGAAAGAGGCAGTATGGGAGTTTTATGCAAATGTGTATGCAAGGAAAGAGAGAGATAGAAGTATGGAAGAGGTGTTGGAGTATGTTGAGTCAGGTTTGGATGATGAGGATAAGAATCTGTTGTGTGATGATATAATGAAGAGTGAGATAGAGGTATGTTTGAGGAAGATGAAAAATGGGAAAATGCCTGGGAGTGACGGTTTGCCTGTGGAATTTTATTGTACTTTTTGGGATGTGCTGGGTGACTGGGTGCATGAGGTATGTATGGAGGTTCTAAAAAGAGGGAGATTGTCAAAAACTATGTATGAGAGTATAATTGTTTTGTTGCACAAGAAGGGATGTAAGGAAGATTTGAAAAACTGGAGACCGATTTCTTTGCTGAATGTGGAGTATAAGTTGATTGCGGATAGATTGAAGGAAGTAGTGGCTAAGATGGTGGGAGAAGAGCAAGCATGTGCTGTGCCTGGAAGAATGATTGCTTCTCGGGACACACACCCCTGTCGAAGCTGCGCGACAAGACTGGAACACTCCAGAAGGGGAAGGAGGTCGTGATGGAAGTGGTCAGCGACTACTACACCGACCTCTACTCCCCCAAAGAAACAAACACGTCAGCAGCCGAAAGATTCTTGTCAGGTATCACTAACACTATTGATCCTGCAGGTATGTCGGCCACCAACGCCCCCTTGATGTTGGAGGAGCTGTACTCTGCCGCTAAATCCTTTAGGCGGGGCAGGACCCCGGGCTGCGACGGTCTGCCAGCAGAGCTCTGTGTAGCGCTGTGGGACCTCGTAGGCCCGGACCTGCTCGAGCTGTACGAGGAGATGGTGGTGGAGGGCAGGATGCCTCCTTCGTTGAGGGAGGGGATGATCACGATCTTGTACAAGCGTAAGGGGAAAGATGTGACTTGAAAAATTGGCGTCCCATCTCTCTCCTGAACGTGGACTACAAGATCCTCGCCAAAGTCCTGGCGAACAGGCTAAAGGCCGTCATCGGACAGATCATCCACCTGGATCAGACTTGCGGCATTCCTGGCCGCAGGATTGCGGACAGCCTAGCGCTCTTCCGGGACACGGTCCAACACATCAAGGACCGCCGTGTGCACGCGGCCCTGGTCAGTCTTGATCAGGAAAAGGCCTTTGACCGTGGCTCCCATGGGTTTATGTGCAGAGCCCTGCGCAGGTTTGGTCTCGGGGACATGTTTTGTTCATATGTTGACATCATGTATAATGACATATGTAATTCCGTGCAGGTGAACGGCTGGAAAACTGACCCCTTCCCGGTCCTCTCTGGGGTCAGACAAGGCTGCCCTCTTTCACCTCTGCTTTTTGTTTGCTGTATAGAGCTTTTCGCTGAATGCATCAGACGGAATCCAGAGATCGGGAGAATCACCGCGCCGGGACCAGACAGAAGGGAAGTGAAGTGCTCGCTCTACATGGACGACGTGACGGTGTTCTGTGCCAACCAGCGCTCCATCGACCTGCTCGTCCAGACCTGCGAGGACTTCGGCCAAGCTTTGGGGGCAAAAGTCAACTGCGGGAAGTTGGAAGTCATGCTCTTCGGAAAGTGGTTCATGCCCTTTGGCATCAAGACAGACTTCATGAAAATCCTGGGAGTTTGGTGCCGAGGGTGCAGCCCTGAAGTCTTGGGAGGAGAGACTGGCAAAGATGCGACAAAAATTTGGACTTTGGAGCCTCAGAGACCTCACCATTGACGGGAAGACACTGGTACTCCACAGCGAGATTCTCCCTGTGTTGCAGTACCTCTCCCAGGCCTGGCCCCCACGGGTCAACACCTGTAAGGCCATCACCAGGGCGGTGTTTCACTTCATCTGGGGCTCCAAGATGGACAGAGTGAAGCGGGCAGTCATGTTCAAGGAACCCCTCAAGGGCGGCGGTTGGTAAGGGCGTGCCCGACATCGCCACCCAACTGAGGGTGTTCTTTGCCTGCAACTGCATCCGCAGAACGTTGCCCAAAAGGATTATGGACTCTGGCGGGAACGCAATGTCACGCTTCTTCCTGTTGCATCTCTGGAGGTCTCTCGGATGGGACAATTGGGACAGTTCCATCCCCTACAACTGGGACACTCCTTGGTACTACCTGGTGTCATGGAAATTTTGTATTGTTGGTCGAACTTCATATATTCATGACATATGTGTCATATATTCGTGTTATTCATATGTCTCTCGTGTGGCTTAATTAAAGCTCTGAAGGCTGCAATTGGGCCATGCCATGTACAATGTATGTATTACAGTACTCAGCTCGGTAATGGATGAGATGGCAGATCTGCGCTTATAGACCGGCGTGTATACCACCACGGCATTCGATGCGAATGCCGCTGGCAGTAGACCGCGGGCCTGTATCCACATATCAGCAGCATAGTACCACATGGGCTCTGTGCCGCAAGGCGCCAAGCGGTACGAACTCCGCGTGTAGGCTTATGCATATCTTACAACCCATTACCAATCTGAACTGTATCTTGGATGGATGTGTTTTAATAAAGATCGTATCGGGCCCATCCAGGTACAGACTGATATTTCTAGGGAATGCTTGTACAGGGAATGGACATACTGCTAGGAGCTGGGAAATATGCTCTCCATAGAGAGCTCATGGGAAGGGGAGGAGATATGCTCTCAACAGAGGGCTCATGGGAAGGGGAGGAAGTCTGCTGACCTCAGAAGGCTCATGGGGGAAGACCAGTGACAGATAATAGAAAAGGCTATGCTCCAATCGGAATGTACATCCTGTGTATAGGCACTCCCCATTGCATTGTTCTGTGGGAGGGGTTTGACCTTATTCATGTGGGGGGGCGTGTGTGTATTTGTAATAAAACCAGAGGGGAGAATGAAAACTTTCCTTATGTGAATTGCAACACTAGCCTTAGAGTGTCGTGTGATCATTCTAGGGCAACGGAGCTCCATCACCCACATTTCAACAGAGCTAACCCATTTGGATGGGCAGGAATCGTGCAGTTTAGCTGCAGTCGTGGTAAGCGAGATTCGCACAGCTTTATGGGGGATTTCTGCGCATCCAACTGCGAGTACTCACGGTAAGGAGAAATTCGTTAAAGCGAATTTCCAAGACACTGGATACCTTCAAGTTTATCAAGGAGCAGGGGCTACAGGGAGTCAAGCCTGACTTGTGGAAACCGAAGATAATCTACAAGCTCATCAGAGCAAGCGACATTTTGGAGTCGGTTCCAGGCCTGCCTTCAGACACCTGCAAGGTGGTCTGGAGGAATGTTTCTTCAAACATCCTCACCAACAGGCACAAGGACCCGGCATGGATGGCAATCCAAGGGGGGTTGCCTCTCAGGACATTTATGCATGTCAGGAACCTGAGCAGATACAGACACTGCCCCTTCTGCATCATCCACGAGGAAACGGCTCATCACATTTTCTGGGAGTGCTCTTTTGCTCAGGACCTGTTGAGGGCCCTGGAACCTGAACTCAAGGCCTTTGTACCACAGACAGCCATCACACACTTTAGGGTGTTGAATGGACTTTTCTGTGGAACTTTTTCTCTGGAGGACATTGACGGCGCCTGGCGGGTGCTGTGTTGTTTTAAGGACGCTTTATGGTGCGCCAGGAAGCGCCTCATCCACCAGCGGGAGAGGATGTCCATTGTGGACTGCCGCAGACTGATCCTCAGTCTGCTCAGAGACTATACCTAGATGGACTTTAAGGAGGAAGAGGACGTCTGAAGATCTCCCCTACTCCTCCTTGCGTGTCTTTGTCCCTTCAATAAAGCTTCGGGCCTGTGTCCCCTTCTTTTTCCCCTTCCCCCCCCACACACCCGATGCTTATTTTAAAGTGTAACATCTGTATTTTGCATGACTCTGTAATGGTAGGAAATGTTCTTTGTTTTAGGATCCTATGGTCTCGGGGTAAGCGGCGTTATGCATGACGTGATGGTCTGGGGATTCGTCCGCCACGCACATCACGTCAGGCATCATAACGCTGAGTGAATGTATTTATTGTATGCTTGGAACTATATTGCAATGTGGTGCGCTACGTCGCAGTATAGGGTGAGATGTACCCCGATAACGAGTATCATGTTTTTTTATACTTATGTAATAAAGTATCTTTTTCAATCAAAAAAAGATTGCTGAGAGTTTGATTGGTTTGAGAGATGGTTTGTGGTATAGTAAAGAGAGAAAGCAGTGTTGGCAGTGGATTTTGAGAAAGCGTATGATAGAGTATTGCATGAGTTTGTTTAGTGTGTTAAGCAAAATGGGGGTGGCTGATGGGATGGATGAAGTGTTTATATAAGGAAATGATAAGTAGAGTACAGGTGAATGGTTGGTTGACAGAGGAAGTGGATATAAAAGCAGGTGTAAGGCAGGGGTGTCCTCTGTCCTGTGTGTGTGTGTGTGTGTGTGTGTGTGTGTGTGTGTGTGTGTGATTGAGCCGTTGCGAATGTTGATGAAAGATAAATTTCTAAGGGGTGTAGAAATACCTGGAAGTGGTGGAAGGAGTTTAAATGTAATAGGATATATGGATGATGTTACAGTTGTGTGTAGAAGTATAGCTGGTTTAAGGAGGGTAAAATTGTTAATGGGAAATTTTTCTTCAGTAAGTGGTTTTGGGATAAATATGCAAAAGAGTGAGTGTACGTTTTTTTGGGGAATGGAATGATAAAGAGGAATGTGGATGGAAGGGAAGTGTAAAAATTCTGGGTGTGAAATTTGATGTGGACTTGTATGGTAGAGAAAGTTGGGAAGAGGTGTATGAGAAAGTAAAGAAAAAAAATAGGATTCTGGTCCTTAAGCACTTTATTATTAAGGATTTCCCCTCCATTGTTAAAGGCGGTTATATTGCCAATATTATTGTATTTATATGCTGTATTTCCTGCACCTGACAGAGTTTTGAAAAAAAATAATAGAGTGCTTTTCGTTCGTATGGTCATCGAGAGAGAGGTGGTGAAAGTGAAGGCGAATGGAGGAAAAGGTGTGATGAATATTGAAAGATTTCTGGCTGTAAAATATGTGAGTATGTGCATACGGATAAGTGGGAAAGAGAGTTTGGCAGGTTGCATGTTGAGGTATGCAAGTGGGAGTGTACTAAGAAAATATAAGTTGTATGAGAGTGATTTGAGGAAGCTGGTAAGTTTTGGTGCGCCATGGTTTTATGTGAGAATTGAATGATGTATGAGGAGGTATGAATTGCAAGGGGTGGTGAAAGAAGTATGGTGTGAAAGTAGTAAGGTAATGAAAATTTTGGAAGAAAGAGAAGGATTGGAGGTGATAGGGGGACTGAATGAAATACAGAGTAGAAAGGTATGGAAGAATGTGAGTAATAGAGAGCTTGTGAACAGACAGATGTTGCATGGATGATTGTTCACAGATGTATGCCGACGAGAGAGTTTCAGAGGAGAAGGATGGTGGATAGTGAGATATGTCCGAGGGAAGAATGTGGAGAGCATGTGTTCTGGGAATGTGGATATGCAAAAGAAGTGTGGAAATGTTTGTTAAAGATGGTGAAAGGTTTGTCTGGGGTGGAAAGGATGTCTGTTGAGATTGTGAAATTTGGATTGTGTAAAGTGGGAAAGGTGGAGGATCAAGTGCTGTGGATGTTAGTAAACTGTGTGAAAGAGTTTGTGGGACGTGTGAAACATATTTATTTTCAGAAAAGAAGACCTGAGTGCGAGGGAGTACAAGTCCATGATCCGTGGAAGGCTCTACCTATAAGCATACTGTGACTGTAAAAATTAGGTTTGGAGGAAGCACAAAAAATCTGGAAATTAAGTAGGTGGAGAGAGTGGAGTGGGTGATGGGACGCATAAATAATGAAGGGGGTGTGGGATTATGTATATTAAGGTAAGGGGTGGTGGTGGTTGGAAAAGGTTTTTGTTGGTTTTCTTCTTATGAAGGGAGGTTAAAGATTTTGAGGTTTTGTGTGATATTGCTATGAAGGAAGGTGGGAGGTATAAAAGGGTTTGTGCATTTTTTGTGTGATATTAATCTGTTTCTTTTATTTTTTCAGAATGAAAACCAGTGAAGGGAAAGCACAGTGTGATTTATTGTCTAGATGAAGGGAAAGGAATCGAGGGAGAGTCTGTGTGTTTTTTGTGGGAAGGGGGATATTTTGTGTTATTTTGGAAGTGTGAATTTTGTATTTTTACTGTGTTGATGAAAAATTTATTTTATACTTATGTATGTAAATAATTTTTATGACGTTTTAAATAAAAGAATTGAAAAAAAATTTGCGCGGACTGATCGTTCTCTGAGAGAACAATCGCTTCTCGGCCTTTTGGCTAAGATCAAGTGTAGTATCTGTTCTTATCTGTGTCCAGTAGGGGTGCTCCACCATCATTCCTGCTTGCAGGGATGATTGGTTGTATAGTACCCCTGCTGGTAGGATGGGGGTCCTGATGGTTAGTACAGGCTGGAACAGAAACCAAGGCACCCACAGGCTGTTGGAGCCAGGAGTAATTCCCCCTGGAAAACCTGAGGGGCCCAGTTCCTCCTGGTTTGAATGGATCTACCTTGTCTGACCAGGGAGGCAGAAAGTCTGCAGAAACATGCGCCCTGAGAGTGGTCGCCTCAGGCGTGCCCCTAGTAACACTTGGGGGTGGGATCCCAATGTGTGAAAAGGCACATGGTCACTGTTCTAAACACTTTTCCTGCACTGCTCCTTTTAGTGCTAGGCCTTTTGGCTAAGTCCAGGGCAATTTTTATGCTACGGGCCTCAGGGCCTAGCCAGTGCAAAAATTGCATGGCCACTTTATTTTTACTTATTTAGATTATTTTTTCTCCCACGTTTTGTCACTTTGCACTTGTGTGCGTTTTTTTCCTCATGGATTGTAAGGTGTGGGTCCTTGGGCCTAAACCTGAAGTCTAGGGGGAGGATGTGTGGTCTTTTGGTTCCTTCCTCCCCTGTCCCTAGGGTGGCTTCTCTTCGGGAGAGCCCCCTTACCAAGTACTTGGTGGCTGGTTTAGGCTGGCCACAAGGAAAGGGGTCTGCCAGGCCTTTTGGCTAGGTGGACCACATGGAAACCTTAGTCCCTGTCAGGAGCTTCGTGTCCCGGGGGATCAGGGTAGAGGTCCTACCCCTTCGGGGGGGTGGACAAAGCACACCCGTAAGTGCACTTTTTTGTGTTGGTTTTGCACTAGCACGTTTTTTGTTTTTCGCACGTCCGCGGACTTAAAAAAAAAAAAAAAAAATCATTCTGTGAGAGCTCCCTGGGATTCCCCTTGTGGGGCCCCTCGGTTGTAGTGGGAAGTGAGGTACTTTTGTACCAAAAAATGGTGACCCGAGGATTGCGGGATTCGTTGCGTTTTACGGTGAAGCCGGTATATAAGGAGGAAGTTACCCCTGGGCCAAGAGAGTCCAGCAAAAGATCCACCACGACAGTCCGTAGGGTAAGAGACATATTGTGTTTGCAGGATTTTCCTCAGCAGAGGATTTATGATGTCACTTTAGTTTCGACCGAGGTATGCTGGAATACATATGAGAAGGCCAGAGAAGCTGTGGAGGTAATGGGAAAGTTTGAGGTAATACCCTTGTTTATGCAGGAGGAAAAGATTATTACTGTACATATTGTGACATGGAGGATGATTAGCTTTAGTTGTAGATGCTTTCCAAGTGAGTCCATACTAGTCAGCAACTCTTTTTTCAGGGCTTGGTAGCCCACTTTTATTAAAAGTTAAGAAAAAAGTCCAAAATAAGCTTTCCCACATGGGTTCTTCTCCGGTTGTAAATAGAAATGACAAATTACCAAGCCTCCTGGCTACTCCTCATTAGCCCTGCTGATCAGCAGTACCTCTGCTTGTATTGGTCTCTCAGACCCCTGGCTAGTCCCAACACACAGTCTTGGACTCCTTTAACGCACACAGAATTGAACTCTTTTGATGCACACAGCGACTGAGCCCTTCAATGCACACATCTTCTGTCTCACACATAGACACAATGTCAGCCACTGCACTCCCCCTTGCAACTCTCAGCAAACCATCATTATATGGGCTGTGTGCACCTGGGCCCACACCTTGGTGGTTGACTTCAAACTCTGGACACTGGATTGGAGATTTCTTCCCTCCCAAGGCACTTTGAAATCTCCAAACTACGGAGCCCCATCCAGAAATATCAAAATCTGGAGAAACCTGCAACAGCAGTTTTCTCCACTCAAAATCTACACTCCGCAGTTCTGTACTTTGCACATGTGCAGACCCTGTGTCCATTACCATACCACTTCTACCTGCTTTTATCCTGTGACAGGGCCCTGCACTGTTACATACCCCCCCTACTTGTTTTGACCCAGTAGGGGGATGAACATATGAACCCATCACATTGGTTGGGACACCTCTGTTCCAGCTGTTCGCTAAATAGGCCCAATCCTTTTTCCGGGTATGTTTCCAGGCCCTCACTACCCTGAATCTCAATGGGGTTTTGCCATTTTTTACATTAAACCCTCTCCTCTTGGGGTTCTTGGGCCTATTCTCTTTTTCTGAGGGTGCACTATCATTCTTGTGCGGTCTCCCCAACTCCCTGTCCTGAAGCTGTAGGGAACCCACTTTGTTTAATGCACAGCCACTTTCCCTCTCATTTGAACCACTTTCGACAATCCTCTGGATTCATCAATCCTTTCACGGTTACCCACAGCAACCAAAACCTTATTCCCAGGCACACTCCGTAACGCCTTCAACTTTACATAGTTACTTTCAAAAAGCAACCCATCTTTTACTGTATTATTCAGCAACAAATCACCTTTTCCACAATTAATACCTTTTAGTGTCTCTTAGGACCAGACCCGAGAAGGGACCACACACAGGCGAGCAACTAGCCATAACAAGACCTTTGCACTGCTCCAATTTGCCTGTTGTCCAGCTCTCTAGGGGCAATGGTCCCACCAAATGACACTGATCAAAGCACACAGCATTGCTTAACATTATTTCCATTGGTTTATTCATCACAATGTCTCAGTCATAAATACCATTGTTAGCTGTACCCAATCATTAACAGATCACATATTTCACATTCTCTGATTGTATCAGTGCTGTCATTCAGAGGGTCTCCAGGTACATCAACTCGTACCTCTTTGTGGGTGGTATACAGAACCTCTGCTGTTGCCATGTCTATTCCGGGCCCTTCCTTTTGAGGTCTAGCAGGTGTGGCAGTATTTTCACTATTTACTAACCACTGTCCAGCCGCACCTTGAATTGCACTAGCAGAATTATTCTGTGTCACCAGATCAAATTGAGAGACCTCTGGAATCTCCACCAGTTCTCCTGAGCGCTTTCCACACAACCCAGTTACTGGAAGCACCCTCACAGGGAACCATGAGATCACTTGCCACTATATTAAGTATTGCATCAACCATTTCCATTCTTGATCAATGTAACCCAGTGCAGACTGCACTACTTGGCTCCACTTATTGGTACTCCGCAGTTCCACCTTGTCTGACTGCAGTGGAGACACCCAAGTGTACAGCGAATGCTTCCTTATGACTTCAAGCATTTCCAATAATACATTAGTTACTTCAAGACATCTTAAGTCTATAATCAAGATCTTTGTAGGGATGTTTCACCTATAAGAGACATGGAGGGGCTCATTCACTGCAGCTTGAGACACTCATGGTTGCCTCTAGTGATATGGAGGTCTCCTTAACAGCCTGCTCACCACCTGGAGCGCTGTCAGATATATGCCTCACACTTATCACCTCAGCATCAGGGAGCCACTGCAAGTCATAACCAGTTATACTAACATTTTTACACTGGACACACTTCCGTTGTTGGAACGTGGATAACACCTCTGCCATGCATGCGCCCTTAATTGGTCCTTATGACTGAAGGGGAACAATCTTTACAGGGGCTAATGCACCCTCAACCACCGGCTGCCCTGCGATTCCCCCTTCTACATAGCAGTGGTTATATCCACACCCTTGTCTTACTATAGCCTTGTCTCTGCTATACACATTACATTGTAAGAGCACGCTTTGACTCATACCACTTTGCGATACCACCTTTTCAAGCACAGCAGGCTATAATACCTCACTTTTACTCGCCAGCTCTGGTGGCACTACTACTACACACAGCTTTCTACTTTTAGGTTGACTTAACCCCTTACCAACCAAGTTACACATAAGGTGAGTGTGCTGCTGCTCCCACACACCCTCTCACAGCATGGTGCAAACCCCCTCTGTTCCACCAGAACAGTATCGGTGCTGTCCTGCACAATTTCTGGCTCCAACACATGGAGACCCCTGGAAACACATATATATATATAAAAGGGAATATAATCTAATCAAAAACAAATACCCTGTACTTTACCCATAATATAAAATGTAACTAACCCTAAAAATTTAATATAAATATATAAATTCACAGAGGGACCCCAATAATAATTAAGGAGAATGTATGTTAACGTTTAAAATACATGTTTTAATAAACAATTAAAAAATATGTAAAAATACTGATACCAGATACTGCCTGTGAGGGATCCTGGGATGATCCTGAAAGCGAGGTGGCCCAGAGCATTGCTAAAAAGGAGGTGAGGGGGCAATTTTAGCCACTGAGGATTTGTGGAGTTGGTGTGAACACACAATCACTTTTTTTACTCTGCATGGAAGTTTATTAAAGCACGATTTATTTAAAGATTATTGGACAATTAGAGATTTTTTATTTTCATTTTTTTGTATTTTTTATTTTTATATATTTACTCATATTTTCTGGTCACTGTATATATATTTATATGTTCTCCTCTATATTGATGTATACTATTTAAGCATGGGTCACTTTGTGTGGTATTTATTCCTCCACAATAGGGGACTCACAATTATCCTACTTATGTATGTGCAGTTATTTGATTGCACTTTAAGAGGCCTTGGAGAGGACCTCAGTAACAATTTTGGGCACTTTAGAGTTTTTTGACACTAAATAAGATATGCATTGATCTTATCACCATTATATATTTTTTTTTTTTTTTCTGCGGTGTTTTTGCTTGTTTTTTGCATGTTTTATACATTTATGGATTTATTCATTTTATATCACTTATTTTAATAAGTATATTGATTTGTAAGTTGTAGCGCTGCACTATTATTATTAATATTATATTACACAAGCCTGAAAAGGTATTAGCTAAGAGTGTTGGCTGCTTTAATACACGCTGATCACTCCGATTAAGCGCAGGAGGAACTTTGTAGTTGGTTTTAATACAGTTCTCTTAAATTAATCATACCTCTAGCAGCTATTATGGAAGTGTTTGGTTTTATATAAAATAGGTCCTTTAACTTGGAGGAGATTTTTAATAAACCTGATTATGGTCCAACAGGAGATTTAGATACCCAATACAGGAAACTAGGGCATTTAATGGATAAAAAGGTTACCATATTGTGGTATATGGTAACACACGAAAAATATTTGAAAGATAAATTAGTTCCTAGAAGGCTAAGATGGGATGTGCCCATATGTGATGGTCTGTTGGACCTTGAGTCAACTGAGGAAGGGATTAGAATTGGTTAAATTCCTATTAAAAAGAGGAAACAGAGAAAAATGAGAAATCTAGATGTACAAATAGGAGAAATTAAGGTGAAAATTGAACCGCTTAAAGAAACCCCTGAAATGGTAAATGTGACAAAACGCTTGAATAAAGATCTTGAAAAATAATTAGGAAGTGAAATATAAAAAGTCCAAAAAATATCAGAGGGATCTTAATGACCTAAAAAAGGTCAGGTTTTTAAATGGCAGTCCCCTATGAATGAGGTAGAGGTGATATCAGCAAATACTACTCCCGTTAAGGAAGGAAAAATAGGAACTGATTTTTCCACATATCCATATATGGAACCCTATAAGGGACCTAAAAAAGGTAATAATATTAACAATTTCTCTATGTACCAAACACCCCCTAATGGATGGAAACCCAGGAACGGGGGGTACGGTTTATAGGAAACCACAGGGCAGAGGTAATTCTAATAATTGGAGACCAAAGTTTCATCCACATAGACCCAATTACAATCCAGGACAGGGGAATCATCCATCACAGACCTTATTACTGTCATGGAAATTTTGTATTTTTGGTTGAACTTTAAATGTGTCATATATTAGTGTTATTCATATGTCTCTCGTGTGGCTTAATTAAAGCTCTGAAGGCTGCAATTGGGCCATGCGCATGTACAATGTATTACAGTACTCAGCTCGGTAATGGATGAGATGGCAGATCTGCGCTTATAGACCGGCGTGTATACCACCATGGCATTCAATGCGAATGCCGCCGGCGGTAGACAGCGGGCCTGTATCCACATATCAGCAGCATAGTACCACATGGACTCCGTACCGCAAGGCTCCAAGCAGTGCGAACTCCGCGTGTAGGCTCATGTATATCTTACAAGCCATTACCAACCTGAACTGTATCTGGATGGATGTGTTTTTTATAAAGATCGTATCGGGCCCATCCAGATACAGACACTGTTTAAGCTAGGGAATGCTTGTACAGAGAATTTACAATCACTAGGAGCTAGTAGGACAGGAAGTCTGCTCTCCTCAGAGCATGGGCGGAGGGAGGGGAGGACTGGTGATAGATAAAATGAAAGGCTATGGTCCAATCGGAATGTACATCCTGTGTATAGGCACTCCCCATTGCATTGTTCTGTGGGAGGGGATTGACCTTATTCATGTGGGGGGCGTGTGTCTGCTTGTAAATAAAACTCGGAGGCTGGAGTTGGATCCGCCTCTTTGTGAATTCCAACAGCAACCTGAGAGTGTCGCCTGATCATTCCTGGGTAACCGAAACTCTATTTACCCACATCTCAAGATAGTAACCCAGTTGGAGGGGCAGGATTCGTGGCGTTTAGCTGCAGTCGTGGTAAGCGAGATTCGCACAGCTTTATGGGGGATTTCTACGCATCCAACTGCGAGTACTCACGGTAAAGAGAAATTAGTTCAAAGCGAATTTCCAAGACATTACCAAAAGCCTTATAATAGACAATTTTATGAGAGAAGTCCTAGACAACACCCCTATGAAGGATGGGGTCACAGAGATATGAAGGAAGGAGTCCTATTCCATTGTATAACAAATATGACCCCTTTAGATTTGATTACCCACAGAGGGATTTTTTAGAGAGGGACCAGATAGAAAAGGAGTCCAGCAATGGAAGGATGGTGAAGTCCCTAAGAGGAGGGGATGCAGAGCAGGATTTAAGAAATTTAAAAAAAAAAGAATAGTAGGAGAAGGGGTATTTAATTTAAGCGGATCAACAATAACAAAGGAAAAACTTATGGTGTTAGACAAGGGTCTAAAATACGCTCCACCCAAACCTGCTAACAAATTTTGAAATTTATATTGACACAGAAATTTATAAGGAAATTAAATATTAAAAACTTTTTGGGGTTACCAGGAGCTAAAAATATTACTAATGCCCCGAGCAGTGGAATTTCTCACACAATTTTAAAAAAGAGATCACTTTTTAATCTGCAGATTACAAATAATAGCCAGGTAGAAGTTTTTAAAAGGATGGTTAACCAAGATTTGGAAAGATTAACTATTCCAAAGTTTCTAATAATGTAGGCTTACAGTTGGGAAGAGATTAACGAAAAGATATGATATAGTAGTGAGACCAGCTGATAAAGGAGGTGGTATAGTTGTTTTTGTCTAAAGAATATTATTTGCATAAGCTAGCCACACAGCTAGGGGATATCACCACTTCCCAGGTACTCCCAAAAGACCCTACCATGAAGTATAAGAAGGAACTGGAAGAATAGAGAAGAATATCCTCAATAAAAAAGAGTAAATATATTTAATACCAGAGACCTGCAAGATACCGGTTATTTACATGGTTCCCAAGATTCATAAGGATCCTATGAACCCACCAGGAAGGCCAATAGTGAATGGAATCCAGTCGGTATTAGCAAGATTAGGGCAGTATATAGATGTTTTTCTTGCAACCTCTAGTCAAGCAAACTAGATCTTACTTGAGAGATACTAAACATTTAATCCAACAGCTTGAAATTTTTAAATGGAGGTTCGGAGGTACATTTAGCTAGTGCAGATGTTTCATCTTTTAATACTATAATTGGACATGATGATGCCATGGAGTCTATTAGTTGGGGTCTGAGAGAATACAGTGATCTAACATGGACCCAAAGAAAATATTTATTGTTTAGTTTAGAATTTTGTCTCAATCTTAATTACTTTTGGCACAATAAACCATCTTTTCAGCAAATAAAGGGAGTGGCAATGGGAGCGAGATTTGCACCAAGTGTCGCTAACTTATTTATGGCCTATTGGAAAAGGAAGCCGTTTACAAAAATCCTCCGGAACTAAAAATATACAAAAGATACATTGATGATGTATTTATAGTATGGGTAGGCATTGTGAATACCCCGTCAGCCTTCCTCAATAATTTGAATCACAATAACAAGAATATTAGATTTACGTGGGCGTTCAATAATCAACAGATTAATTTTTTAGAGATTTAAATATTAGGATTGAAGATGGAATGATTTTAAACGAAAACATTTTTTAAAAAACATTAGTAGACCGTAATGGATATATTCCTTTGGGCAGGTGCCATTATCTACCTTGGCTACTCTATATTCCCAAAGGTCAATTTGTCAGATTAAGAAGAAATTGTACATTAAAAAAAGATTATTTGGAACAAGTAAAAAATGATAGGGGAATGGTTTTCTGATAAAAGGTTATCCACAGGAAGTTATAGATCAGAAAATCCATGAAATTAGTAATATGGATAGAGCGTTGCTCTTAGAGGATAAGAATAGAGAGGATATAGTCGGGGAACAATTGGCCATTATTTTAGATTATAATATCCATTACAAAAAGTAGAAAATATTTTTAAAAATCATTAGAAAATTTTAAAAGCAGATCCAGTGCCAAATTTATTATCTGAGCATCCAAAATGTATTTATAGAAGAGCACCTACTTTAAGGACTAAAATAGTAAAAAATGTGTTGGATCCTCCTGTAAAAAATCAAGCGGTCACATACCTAGATGAAAGTTTTTTTTCCGTATAGGATAGGTGTTGTAAAGCAACAAGGAGACAGAATATTAAACGGAAAACATTTATTGCTAACACGACTGGAAAAGAATATGAAATCAAAAATTTCATCTCCTGCAGGATGGAGGAGTAGTTTACTGTTTAGAATGTGAATGTGGCCTCCAATATGTAGGGAGAACAAAGAGCCCACTATGGAAGCTTTTAAGAGAACACATTCAAAATATTAAAAAAGGATTTTCAAAACATAGTGTGTCTAGACACTTTGCGGCACACCATAATAAAGACCCCTCGACATTAAAGTTTTGCGGGAGGGAGAGATATAAGCATCATTGGAGAGGAAGCAATAAAAATTAGGTCCCTTAGGCAGAATCAAGATGGATATATAATGTGTACGCAGGTTCCGAGAGGGTTGAATGTTGACTTTGATTTGAATTGTTTTATCCGTGACTTTTAAGAGGTTATATAGGTTTAGTCGGTGTAGTTTAGTCCCATGTTGGGATATTTTTCCCTGGATTTTAGAATTCCACCTGGCTTGTTATTAATGTACATTATTTATTTTAATATTACTTTTTAATATTTATATAATATGTGAGGTTTATAAGCAGTAAATTATAGTATGGAATATTTAGGTATGCAGATTAATTCATTAAATAAGTCAAAGTCTCTACTATAATATTTTAGCTTGGTATTTAGGTATCTCAGTAGGTATGTTATATTGTACACCCATGCTATAGTCTTTACTGCATTGGTGTGGCTCTTTTAGACTCCAAAAATATTTTTTACATTTTTTTTATTTTTGATTAAAATATGTATTTTAAACGTTAACATATATTCCCCTTAATTATTATTGGGGTCCCTCTGTGTGAATTTATATATTTATAGCCTGGTCACTGCTTCCTTTGATCTGGAAGCAGGGTGGAATTTGAAAGGGACCTGTGGAAACTGAACTGGGCCACTCTGGAGGAGGAGGGAGTGTATGAGGCCTTTGCATCCTTTTTTGAGGGACTAAGCTTTAGGAAATGCTTCTTGAAGATGTACTGGTATGGTGGGACTGGGCGAAAAGGCGAATTGGGGTTTTCTTCAGGAGGCTGGGGAGAGAGAAGGCACAAAAGAGATGCGAGGAGGGTGAGAGGCTGGTAGACAGGCTTCACTTCTTGCTACAGTGCAGGAGGATGGGAGTGGAGGTAGAGGAAGAGATCAAGGAGGTGCGGGAAGCGAGGAAGGTTTTTGTGAAGAGGCGAGGCAAGGAGATTGTGTTCAGGGCCAAAAGAGAAGTCATGGAGGAGGATAAGTGCTCGAGGTTCTTCTTCAAGAAAGCCTTTGGTCCCAAGAGAGTGCTCCGCAGTGTTGGAGGGAGATGAAAAGGTGTGTGGGGAAAGGATGGAGGAGGCTATAAAATCCTTTTATGCCGAGTTATATGATGGAGGCAGAGGTGGTGTGGAGGAAGAAATTAAGGAGTATTGTGTGGTGGTCGAATTAAACTTGTGTGAGGAGGAATCTAGGACCTTGCTGGATCCAGTGACTGAGGTGGAAGAAGTAGTGAGAAGTATGAGAAGGAATAAGACACCAGGGAGCTGAGAGCTCCTGGGTCCTGTCTGGGGAGCTCTAAGTGAGCTCTCATTCAGCTGGCTTGGGCGCCCCTTGGAAGGGCCAGCATTCTGGTTACTGCTTCTCGGCCTTTTGGCTGCGATCATCGCGCCGGACCCCCCCTGCGCTGAATAGTGCAGAGCATCAGGCCAGGCCTTTGTGCCTGCGCCGACATGCGTTTGGGTTGGATACCAGGTTTACCTGGTTATCCTGAGGCAAGTAGCGACGGAGGTTCTTTTCTCGTGAGGAAGAGGCCTATTTTCTGCGTTCCAAGATGGATAGTGGCAGACATACATCAGCGGCTCATGAAGTGCGCTTTCGCAATGCGGCAAAGATTGAAATTCTGGATGGTGCGTTGAAAGAGGATTGCGCAAAACTCGTGATGGATAAAGTCTTGACACCCTGGGGAGTGGAGGGTAAGAACTTGCTTTGCATGGCAGAATATCGCAACCAGGGGGTTGTGGAAATTGTTTTCAATGACTATGCCAGATATAACAGCTTCAAAGCTGGCTGGGAAGAGAAGAGGGAGGAGCCTGGCATGTCTAATTTTCGGGTGGAGTTTTTACATAGGAGCCCCTGGAAGATGGTGACTGTCATGATGTATAACCCTTATGTGACCACTGGGGAGGTGTCTGATTTCCTGAAAATTGAATGTGAGACTGTGGAATTCGTTCTCATCTATAACAGCGTGGGAGTGTGGTCTGGGAAAAGGCTGTACCGTTGTAGTTTTTTTGCAAATGACTATACGGATGACCACTTGGAGCATATCAAACAAACTTTTCAAATTGGCCGCAACAGAGGCTTTCTTAAGTATTCGGGAATGCCAGCCTACTGCTGGAAATGTGGGGAGATGGGACATGTGACGCAAAACTGCGATCTTTTGAAAAAATGCAGTAATTGTTTGGAGCTGGGTCATACGGCTGACACATGTGAAACCCCCAAGGCATGCACCCATTGTCACAGTACTGAGCACCTGTATGCAGCTTGCCCCATGAGAGTGCAAACTTTTGCTGAAAAAGTGGCTGGGGGGAAGAAAGCCAGGCGCAACCTGCCTGAAGCGGAGGATGAGGATGTCTTGCGGCAGGTGGTGGAGATGGAGAAAGAGATTCAGAGGGGGAAAGGTGCTAAAGGTGGGGCGGTGGGGGGATATGGTGCAGAGTGAGGCTGTGGCAAGTTGCAGCAGTGCGGGGCAGGTTGCGAACGCAGTGGCGCCTTTGGAGCTTGTGAATGATGAGATGGAGTGTCAGGGGGAGACGGAGGTGAGACACCAGGAGTTCCAGCAGGATGAAATGGGGTGTAAGAGGAGGAAAGTTAACCCGGATACAGCGGAAGATCTTTTTAGTGGCCTGGGGTCGCCAGACTCTTTCTCCTGGACTGTGGATTTGGTGAAAGGGAAGGAGGATACAGTTTCTGTGGCTTCTGAGCCTGGTGTGGGAAGACTTCTTCAAGATATTAGGCATTTAGACCCGGGATAAACTGTTGAGTGCTGCCTGCCTAGCTTTTATGGGTCATAAATGTTGCTGAAAATCGCATCTCTGAATGTGCGATCAATCGCAAGTGATAAGCGTAGGATGACAATTTTTGATTTTTTTTCTACAGTCCAGGCGGACATTTTTCTGTTACAAGAATGTTGTGTTGATTTTAAATTGTCTTATGAGGAGCTGGAGAGGGATTGGAAATATGGGCCCTCTGTGTGGTCCGGGGAAAATGGGGTTAAAAACACAGGTTTTTTTTTTTTTTTTTTTTAAGTCCGCAAACGTGCAACTATAACGAAAAAACCCGTAAGTGTTCACAAAAAATGTGCAAGTGCAAAACACCACACGAAAAAGTGCACTTAGGGGTGTGTTTGTCCTACCCCCGGAAGGGTTGGACCGTTCACCCGATCCCCCGGGGCACGAAGCTCCTGACAGGGACAAGGTTCCCATTTGGTCCTCCTGGCCAAAAGGCCTGGTGGACCACCGTTCCTTATGCCCAGCCGAAGCCGGACATCCAGTACTAGGCAAGGGGGTTCTCCCGAAGAGAAAACCCCCTAGGGATCAGGGGAGGAAGGAACCGTAGGGCCACACATCCTCCCCCTAGACTTCAGGTAAGGCCCGAGGACCCACACCCTCCATCCGTGAAAAACACACACATAAGAACAGAAAAAGTGACAAAACGTGGGAGTGGTTAAATAAATAAATAAAAAAGTGGTACCGTGCCTAATAGTGCACAGACCAGGCCCTGAGGTTAAAAACACAGGTGTGGGAATCCTAATTAAGTCTCCTCATGTGAGGATTGATTCTGTTACCCACATTGAGCCAGGAAGGGCGATTTTAGTTAAAATTTCAGTTTTGGGAGAGAGTATTAGAGTCATTAATGTTTATGCTTCTGTTAAGAAAAATGAAAGGTGTGCTTTATTGGAGAAAGTCAAATTTTTCTTAATGGGTCAGGAGCCTGTTTTATTTATGGGGGATTTTAATTGTATCCTACATCCTGAAGATAGGCAGGGAGATGGCACTTTGGATAAGTCATCTAAGATTCTCAGGGAAATCTGTGTGGATCGTCATTTGCATGATGTGTGGGGATTGGTGGGGAGGGAGGAGCATAGATTTACATGGCAGAATGCAACTGCTAAGTCCAGAATTGACCATTGCCTTGTATCTGATGGGTTTGATGCTGTGAGCTGGGAGGTGCAGACAAACCTGTTTTCTGATCACCTGATGGTGTTGGTCCAATTAAGGGTGGAGGGTTGTGTGAGTATGCAGAAAAGCTTGTGGAAATTGAATGTCTTGTTGTTACAGAATGAGAGGGGGTGTGAGGAGTTCCATGAGATGTATGTGAGATGGAAGGCTGCTAAAATTAAATTTAGAAATGTGCGCAAGTGGTGGGATTGGGTTAAAAAGCAGTGTAAAGTGTTTTTTTGTAGGATGGGGATTAAGAGAAAAGAGCAAATGCAGCAAATACTCCAATTTGAACTCAAGATGGCAGTGTTTGCTGAAACTGGCTGGTATGGATGTGAGTGAGTATTTGAATTAGGTGCGGGATGAGAGGAATAAAAGGATTGTTGAGAGAGGAAGGGAAATCATATATAGAGCCAAGGTGGATGAGCTAGAGTTGAATGAGAAATGTACAAGTTTCTTTTTTAAAAAGTGTGTACAGAAGAAGTCTGTGATTAGTGAGATTGATGGGTGTAAGGATGCTGATGGAATTTTGCATAAAGTGTTCAATTTTTACCAAACTTTATTTTCTAAGAAACCGATCGTTCTTTTAATATCGATTTTTTGAACAAATTGGATTGCCAGTTGGATGTGAGCATGTATGGGGGATTGCTTATGCAGGTGACGTGTGATGAATTGGAGGCAACTGTTAAAAGTATGGCTAAGGGCAAAACGCCAGGGGATGATGGTTTGAGTGTAGAATTTTATTTGCAGTTTTGGGTGGATATTAAGGAAGATTTGTGTGAAATGGTTAATAGTGTGTTTGAATCAGGGGTATTGAGTGAGTCTCAGAAAGGTGGTGTTGTGAACTTGATCTTTAAGAAGGGGGATAAAACTGATATTAGAAATTATAGACCCATTACTTTACTCAATGTGGACTACAAAATTATTGCTAAATTGCTGGCAAATAGGATGAAAGGAGTGATTGATTGTGTGGTGGGTGAGAGCCAAGTGTGTGCGGTGCCAGGGAGAAGTGTATGGGAGAATTTGATCCTGTTGAGAGATGTTTTGAGTGATGTAATGAGTAGGAAACGTGGAGTGGCTGTGCTTTCTTTTTGATTTTGAAAAGGCTTATGACAGGGTGAGTTATGATTTCATGTTTTTTGTTTTGGAGAGAATGAATCTGCCTGTTGGTTTTGTGAGGATGGTGAAAGCTTTATATGGAAGTGTGTTTTCTAGGGTCTTGGTGAATGGTATGCTGACAGATAAAATTGAGATTTTTTCAGGCGTCCGTCAAGGGTGTCCATTGTCGCCTGTACTCTTCATTTGCTGTATAGAGCCATTGATTGTTAGTTTATTGAAGGACAAAGTTATAAGGGGAGTCACTATTCCCGGGAGTGGTGGGAGGAATGCTAAGGTTTTGAGTTATATGGACGATGTGGCAGTGCTGTGCTCTGATGTGCTTTCTGTAAAGAGGGCTGTTTTTGTGCGGAATCTGGTTTTAAAATTAATTTGGATAAGAGTGTGTGTTGTGGGTTTGGTGCTTGGAATGGATGTGAGGGTCTGAAAATAAATGTAATTACGGAACAAATAAAGGTGTTGGGGATTGTGTTTGACTCAGGGAACACTGGTGATAAATGCTGGGAGGCCGTTTTTGAAAAAGTAAAAAAGAAGGTGGCTTTTTGGAAGCTTAGGCAACTGACATTTGTGGGGAAGATATTATTAATCAAAGCTATTATTTTGCTTTATACGGGATTGGTTTATTATCCAAAGGATATAGTTATTAAGAGGATCGTTAGGGAACTCTTTATGTTTATATGGGGCGCTAGAATGGAAAGGGTTAAAAGGGAAATCTTATACAAGGAAGAAGATAAGGGGGTAGGGGGATGCCTGATGTGAGGTTGTTTTTGAGTGTACGGTACTTAGGCATGTTGGTAAAGCTCGGTGGGAGGGATACTTTGACTGGACACATGATCCAATATTGTGGGGGTCGAATCTGGAGGAGGTATAAGTGGGCAACTGGGAGCTTGCGGAAGCCGTGCTCTGATCTATTAGAGCATCATTACAAAATTCTCTTTGGCTTCATTAACAAATATAAGTTGCGAGAGTATGGTGAGCAGGATTTTAAGAACCCTAAGCAAATAATAAAAAGGATCTTGAGTGCTCAGTGCATGGTGCAGGTGGAGAGGTATAGTGAAGTCAAGTCCAAGGAGGTGTGGAATATGGTGCTCAACCGGAATCTGACAAATAGCCAGAGAGACCTGGGATGGCAGGTGGTACATGAGTGTTTGCCAGTTAAAGCTTTTCAATATCGGCGAGGTCTAATAAGGTCGGGACGGTGCCCTAGGCACCCCTGCGGCAATGATGAGTCGGTTATGCATCTCATGTGGAACTGCCCCTTTGCGCAGTGTTTTTGGAGGAGAGTTGGAGGAATTTTGAGGAGCTTGGCAGATATGCAATCTCTAAGCTATGAGAGAGTGGTGTATGGCCTGAACTTATGTGCGGCGCAAGGGAAGAAATGGATAGCATGGCGGATAATCTGTGCTGGGAAAGAGGTTTTGTGGCAATGCCGTTGCATATTGGTTCAGAAAAGAGAGCTGATATCCGTGGGACGAATGTATTAAGTTACTGTTGTCCAAAATGTTCGTGTATTACCTGTGGGACCTGAGGAGCTTTGGGGATACAGCTAACATGGAGTGGAAGGTGGGACACTGGTCCCAGTTTAAGTAGAGATGGAGTGTATAATATTTTGATATGACATTTGGATATAATTGAAATAAAGCAATTAAACCTTAAAAAAAAAAAAAAAACAAAAAAAAACAAAACCGTGAAACAAAACCAAAATAAGTGATGTGACTAGTGGACTCAACATAAGGAGTTTGCTTCGATGAAGTCTCTATGCTGTTGAGTTAAAAACTGAAGTGCTGATATTTTGGTAAAAAAAAAAAAAAAAATCTGTTATCAGTTTAATATCTGATACGTCCCCTATCTGGGGACCATATATTAAATGGATTTTTAGAACAGGGAGATGGAAGAAGAGCTTGCTCTGTCCACTCCACGCATCGACCTGGTATTGCAGTACCTCCAGGACCGGTGCACCCCTCTTATGCGGTTTTCCAAAAGCAGACAAAAAGGACTACAACAAGTCACTCTCCTTTCTTTCCCCAAGAAGGAAAGGAAAGGGCACAAGGTCACAACTGTGATGGGAGTGAGTGAGGCCCACCCTAGTGGTCCCAACCAGCCTTGGCTCCTGCAGACCAGACTGCAGCCTGCTCGCTTCATTGTGTTTTTATTGTTGTTGTTTGTGCCTTATCTGTGTTTGTTGCTGATAACTTAACGAGGTGTGAAAAGCTTCTTCCATTAAAAGGAATATATTAACCCCTGGTGTGCCTTTGTTTGGTCCGTGTCACTTTCTTTCTTTCATTCTTGCTCGGCTTGCCTGGATGGGACTAAGTGCCCAATGGCCTGTAAAGAAGCGAGGAGAGTCAGCCAGCTCTCTGTCTCTCCGTCCGAAGGAAAGCAAGAAGTCAGCTGGCTCGGAAGCCTAGCTTTCAGCACGTCGGAGGAGGAGGGAGGCCTGCCTGGAAGCCTGTCGGCAGTAACCCGAGAGGGCTGCTGGTCAGCTTAACTCTGGGACGCTCGAGCTGCCGCACGGATGCCATGCCAAGGCCTGTGTCTCCCTCTAGTGGCCCGCATAGCCCTAGAGGCGGGGCCATGCAAACGAAGGTGCTGATTTCTCCTCGAACTAGCAGCACCTGCTGGTGCCCACTTGGGCTAGAGGAGGAGCAGACTGGGCCCAGGGGATGGAAGCCAAGTGTCCAGGGAGGGGGTGGAGGCAAGAGAGCCAGGCCCTGGGCCACAGGTGTGAATTTGGGCCGCCCCAGCCACCTGGAAGACCCCTGCGGAGGAGTGGGCCCCCTGCAGCCTGTGTAGCTCTCAGCAAGCACGTCCCCTCTGCCCGCTCGGGCGGCCCTCGGGTAGGCCCGAGTTTCCGGTTATCGCTTCTCGGCCTTTTGGCTAAGACCAAGCGTACTGTCGTACGGTCTGTGTCTTTAGGTTTCACCGGGGTTCTCCTTTTGGGGTTCCCCGGGTTAACAGAAGGCGATTGGTGAGACGTATTTACCTGTCCATTATCATGGCGCGTCGGGAGGTGCGTAACACTATAAGATTTCTTGTGAAGCCAGCTTTCAGGACTGAAGTCGGATTGAAGGAGATTATCGTGGACATATTGGGCGAGATCCTCAGTGTGGGGGTAAGTGATTTATTTGCGTTGCAAGATTTCCCGGGTACTGGAACTTACGACGTTTCCTTTTTTTCTGAGCGGACATGCCTTGATGTGTTTGAGAATGTGCGTGTGAAGAAGTTCCAGGACGTTCCCCTACTGAAGAAGTTAACTGTTGAGCTGCTGTTTAACCCAGGAGTCAAGTATGTGACGGTTCATCTTTATAATCCCTTTTTGGAGACAGAATTTATTAGGGTGTTTCTAAGGCGCTATTGTGAGGAGGTTAGCGTGGGGGATAAGTTGCAGAACTCCTATGGGATTTACCGCAGCAAAATCAAGTTTAAAGTGCGTTTCAAGGAAGACCCTGAGGCGTATGGGGGGATCAGTCACCCTCCTGCCTTCTTTAGCATTGCGGGTAATCACTGTTCCCTTTTCTATGTGGGTCAGCCTAAGTATTGCCGGCAATGTTTCAGATATGGACATATCAAAGAGGACTGTGATGTGGGTATGTGCTGCAGAGCATGTGGGGTGGCGGGACACCAGGCGGCTCATTGCACCAAACCTACTGTGTGTGACTTATGTGGAGTAGCCGCTCATAGGGCTCGGGACTAAGAACTGCAGGATATATTCCTATGCGGATGTTGCAGGGGGTAGGAACCTCTCTGCAGTTAGGCAGATTGTGAGCTTGCAGTCCTCAACTGAGGAGCAGGACAGTAAGGAACGGGAGGAGGTGGGGGGAGGGGCGGACACTGCGGAGAGCGGGGTGGAGGTTTCTTTGCCTGCAAGTCTTGCTTCCACTGACGGTGCTAGTGTTGGTGCAGGCTCTGCCGAGCCGGGAGGTGTGCTGAAGCAGAGTGGAGGTGTGCTGCAGCGGAGTTGTGAGGTGCGGAAGACGGTACACGTGCACCCGCCGGTGAAAGATGGCGGCGGGAGTGAAATTGTTGGGGGCGTGGAGAAGCTGGACGGTGGTGTGAGTCACGCAACCTTACGGGCTGTGGTTGAGGAAGTTGAGTCTAAGATGCAAGAGTGGGGCGTGGAGAATGCGATGGAGGTGGAGGACCCAGGGGGTCTGACGTGGAGGAGGTGGAGATGCCTGACGGGTCGGACCGCCCTCTCACGGCTGGTCAGCGGGAGAGGGAGAGAGAAGGGAGTGAGGATGAGAGTGTGTTGAAGAGGAGCAGGCTGGAGATCGGATCTGACAACCCATATGGTACGGTCTGTTTGGGCTCCGGTCTGATGATTGCTGGGGATTTGATGGTGTCGGAATCTGAAGAGTCGGATGAGGACACTGTCCGCAGGAGAGAGACTGGAGGTTTACACAGGGGTATGCTGTGAACAGGATGTTTTGTGTGCCAGATGCATAACTTTGCCCCATGATTAATATTGCCTCTGTGAATGTGAGGGGCATTGGCTCCTCTATTAAAAGGGCAGCGGTGTTTCAAGATCTGAGCCGTGTGACCTGTGATGTCATTTGCGTACAGGAGTGTATGCTGAGCCATGCGCCCAGGCGGGAGGAGTGGGCTTTTGGGGATGCTGTCTGGTCTACTGCATGTGTAAATAAGAATGAGGGGGTGGGAGTCTTGCTGAAAAGTGACAGTTGCAAGCTCCTGAGTTATACAGTGATCATACCTGGGAGCTTGTTGCTGGTGCAATTGCGCTATTTTGATTTTGAGTTCCGTCTCTTTAATTGCTATGCTCCTACGAGCAGGAAGGAGTGACAAGAGTTTTTTGAGACCCTTATGTTGTACTTACCAGGGAGGAGTCCCACAGTGGTGGTCGGTGACCTGAACTGTATTAGAAGTGTGGAGGATAGGGTGGGGAGGTCTGAAACTGCCCTAGATAGCACTTTGGTTTTGGATTTCAAATTAATTGATGTCGGGAGAGGGATTGCAGGTGACGGGGACAGGTTCACTTTCTTCTCTGACAAGGGGACGGTTAAGTCCCGCATAGACTTTGTGTTGGTCTCTGAGGACCTGGTCCCAGTGAAGTTCTGGACTGAGGGGGTGAGCTTCTCTGACCATAGGATGGTGAGAGCGGAGGTGGATGGAGGTTCAAAAGTTAAATATGGCCGTGGTATATGGAAGCTTAATGTGAAAGCTTTTGGAGGAGGAGAGGGTGATTCAGGGCTTTGGGCCTTTCTTTAAGTTCTTAGTGCAAAGGAAGAGTACTTTTCCCGACCTACTTGTGTGGTGGGATTGGGCCAAATTTAAGATCAAGGGCTTTTTCATTAATTGGAGCGTGCGGCTGGCAAGAGAAGAGAGGAGGAAGGAGGGAGACTTGGTGCGGCTGCAAACGTTGTATAAGCTACAAGCCGTAGGGGTGGAGGTTGGAGCTGAACTGGCTAAAGTTAAGGAGGAGCGGAGGAAAAGGCTGAAGGAACGTGGGAAGAGGATTATATATCAATCCAGGGTGCAACATTTGGGGGAGGATGAGAAGTGTACCCGTTTCTTCTTTAAGAAGGTGGTGAGGAGGAGGGAGGCCTTGGTTTCAGTGTATGTACCGGAGGGTGTGGTGGAGGGTGAGGAAGTTGTGAAGGTGGTCAGGTCTTTCTATGCTGACCTGTTTGAAGGGAAACATAGGGTGGATGGGAAGGAGGTGGAGGAGTATTGTGGTGTGGTTCATGGTAGAGTGGTGGCAGAGGATTCTGACCTACTTGGAATGTCGGTGGAGGAGGAGGTTGTTGTCAGGGCTATGAACAGATCTTCTAATATATAAGGATGTATCGGACATCACTGGCATTTTTCCATTTTTAAATATGGCGGTTGGATTCTCGCTGTAAGGATGAGGAGGGGTATAAATCGGACTCCTCTGCGTGACGGTCACACCCCTTATGATTAAGTCGATGACGAAACGCGTCAAGGGAGAGTGACGTCGACACGTTTACCGGAACCGGAAGTCGACCGGTGGCCATTTTGGAGAAGGGAAACGAACGTGCAGGAGTTCCTGGACGCTGTTCCGGATGGCTGTGAGACTCCTTCCACTATTTTAAGCGATTTTTACAATTATACAATGTGAGCAGTTTTACAAATAAAGTACATATTGTATATTAGCCTGGCGGTATTATACTATGTTGGTCTATTTGCTCTCTTGGAGATATTAAGAGCAGAATACCAGAGGATTCTAGAGGGTGTCGTGGTATCAGGATACACCTTTGATCCACAGGATATCTGGTCCATACAGTTCCTGGAGTGAGATAGGCATATGTTATGTGGATGGTTGGTAAGGGTACCTTGACTTAAATAGAAGTGTACACCAGTTTTGAGATGTTTTTGGATTTTGCTGTGGCACAAAAGAATGTTATATATTTAATTTTTCACTGATCATTCACCGTTTTTCACTTTTTCACTGATTTTTTCACTTGGTTCACTGAGTCACTATATGTTTTATATATATAATCCATAGAAAGTGGATTGATTTATACATAAAAAAAAGGGTAATACACTATGTGAGTTTTCTTTTTTTGAGGTGGATGCGGTGAAAGAAGTGCGGTTCATCTTTTTGGAGTGGACTATTATTTTGGATTGCAATTTTTGTAGTGGACATTGACTATATATTTTTTGGATGATTATAACTTTGGGGGATTTTTGATTATTTGGGGATGATAGGTTTATTTACACTTATTAATTAATATATGATTTATACATCTTCAGGGGAAGGTGTTGATTAGAGTGTGTGGGAACTATATAAAAAGTATATAAGTATTTGGGAGGTGGTTGTTATATAAATAACTATGAAAAGCATGGCCAGTAGTAAAACGCCGGGTAAAGACGGCTTGCCGGCAGAGTTCTATGCAAAACTGTGGCATATTGTTGGGAAGGATGTTTGTGAGATGGTGGGGTATGCTTTTGAGACGGGTAAGATGAGCAATTCTATGAGAGAGGGCGTGATAACTTTGATCCCTAAAGGAGGTGACGCTAAGGATATGCAGAATTGGAGGCCGATCACCTTGTTGAACGCCGATTATAAAATCCTGGCTAAGGTGATCGCAAATCGCATAAGAGAGGTTGTGAATAAGACCATTGGGGAGCATCAGGTGTGCGCAGTCCCTGGAAAACTGATTGCGGAGAATTTGACACTCTTGAGGGATATCATTTTCTATGCAAGATCCCATAACAGTCCGTTGATTGTGGAGAGTATTTATTTGGAGAAGGCGTTTGACAGAGTGTCCCATGATTTCTTGTGGCAGGTTCTGATCAGCATGGGCTTCCCGCCTAGGATGATGAGGGCAGTGAGGGGACTGTAACGTGGTATCACTAGCCAGGTCTTGGTTAATGGATCATTGTGTGAACCTTTCCCAATTCAAATCGGGACTGAGGCAGGGTTGTCCGATGTCACCCCTGGCCTTTATTTCTGTAGTGGAACCTTTGCTACAGAGTATACAATGTGCTAAGGTTTGTAAAGGTTTTGTGGTTCCTGGGTGCGGGGGACAGGCAGTCAAGTCCCTGGCCTATATGGACGATATTGTGATTGTGGCTACGTCACAGCGAGATTTGGACAGAGCTGGGTTACACCTGAGGATCTTTTGTGGCATGGCAGGGATGGATGTGAATTGGAAGAAGAGTCAGCTCTGTCAGTTGGGCCGTGCAATCCAAGTCAGAGTGGATGGGATCCAGGTGGTGGAAGAGGTTAAGATCTTAGGGTTACACTTTGATGGAGGACTGGGCGGGGCTGCCAGTTATGAGGTGATGTCAAAGAAAGTGGCAAATAAGTTGGCCTTCTGGAAGTGATCTTTCTTTCAAGGGAAAGATTTTGGTGATTAAAGCGGTCATCCTGCCGCTGTTGTTATACCTTTGTGTGGTTTTTCCCCCAAGGAAACAGAGGGTACAAAAGATCACAAGGCAGCTCTTCCTCTTCTTGTGGGGAGCGCGGATGGAGAAAGTGGCTCGGGAAGTGCTGATGAAGAGGGAAGATAAGGGGGGGCTTGGTTTCTCCAATGTGGACCGTTTCCTTAAGCTTCACTACTTACTGTTGGTTAAAAGGATTTTATATGGAGGTAGTAAGGCTGCCTTTATGGCGAAATATTTAGGCGGATGGAAGTTTGTGCGATGGAAATGGATCCAGAAAGATCTCACTCGGCCATGGGCTTTTGTAGTAGCCCCTTTCGATCTATGTTTGGAGACGATTAGGAAGCAACTGAAGGTGGAGGATCTTGGGCTTGATGAGCTGGAAAAGGGACTGATACTTCGGAGGTTGGAAGGGTTGGACATGATGTGTCCCATAACAGGTTTAAAGTCATCGCAGGCTGCCTTGACATGGAGGAGGATGAAGGAAGTTGGAGTGTTTGGTAGGCAGAGGGATATTACCTGGATGACTCTGCAGGGGTGCCTCCCGACCAGGGTCTTTCAAAAGAGGCGGGATCTGTGTAGGACAGAAATATGTCCCAGAGAAGGATGTGGAAGCCCTGAATATTTACATCACTTGTTTTTCTTTTGCCCGTTTACGGTGCAGGTACATGAGATCTTTCGTTCGTTCCGTTGGACAGTGTTGGATCAGAAGATTTTGGATTCACGTTTATTTACATCCGCATGGGTGGCAGGTGGGAATGTGAGAACCTCTTGGATCCTTGCTATGGTTTTTAGGAAGGCTATATGGGACGCTAGGAACCTTTTGGTTTTTAAGAAGGAGGAATTAACACCTAAGAATGTGGCCAAACTGATGCTAGCTAGGTTATACACGGTTTACATGTTTGATGTGCATAGGGTGGGGAGGGTGGAGGCTGACAACATGTGGAAGGTGGAGGAATGGAGTCGTTTGGTTGTTTAAGTGTGTTTTGTTTTGAGTCCTATTTTCCAATGATGTGATTACTGCGACCCTAGACCTTTTGGTTGATGAAGGTACTTCATGGAGGTTTTAACGCAGTCATAACTGATGGAAAAAAAATAAATAAATCTGTTAGTTTAATATCTGATACGTCCCCTATCTGGGGACCATATATTAAATGGATTTTTAGAACAGGGAGATGGAAGAAGAGCTTGCTCTGTCCACTCCACGCATCGACCTGGTATTGCAGTACCTCCAGGACCGGTGCACCCTTCTCTTATGCAGTTTTCCAAAAGCAGAAAAAAAAGGGAGAGAAGTCACCCTCCTTTCCCCAGGAAGGAAAGGAAAGGGCAAGTTCAGGACGACGACGACGGACGTGAGTGAGGCCCATCCCAGTGGTCTCCACAAGCCTTGGCTTGGCTACTCCAGACCCTGCTTGCACCTGCCTGCCTGCCAGCAGTGTGCTTCATTGTGTTGTCTTATCTGTGCTTTGCTGTTGAGGTGTGAATAGCTATCATTAAAGTTTTTTTTAACCCCTGGTGTGCCTGTGTGCTTTTATTAGTGACAGACAGACATCATCTTGCTCTCTGCTTGTGTTGCCTGGAATCTGTGGGCTGGATGGGACGTGCACAATGGCCAGTGAAGGAGGAGTCAGAAAGCTCTCTGTCTGAAGGATGGCAGCTCAGAATCCTAGCTTGCAGCATGTAGGAGGAGGCCTGCCTGCCTGACAGCCCGTGAGTGCTGCTGCTCGGCTCACCTCTGGGACACTCGAGCAGCCGCAAGGATGCCATGCCAAGGCCTGTGTCTCCCTGTAGTGGCCCACGTGGCTCTAGAGCAGTATTTCTCAACTCCAGTCCTCATGGACCCCCAACAGGTCATGTTTTCAGGATTTCCATTATTTTGCACAGGTGATTTGATCAGTTTCACTGCCTTAGTAATTACCACAGCTGCTTCATCTGAGGGAAATCCTGAAAACATGACCTGTTGGGGGTCCATGAGGACTGGAGTTGAGAAACACTGCTCTAGAGGCAGGGGCCATGCAAATGATACGGGCTCATTTTGCCTCAAACGAGCAGCACCTGCTGGGGCCCACTTTGATGGAGGAGCAGACTGGGCGGCAGCTCTGGCCCCAGGGGATAGAAGCAAAGTGTCAGGGGAAGGAGTGGAGGCTAGAGCCCCAGGCACCCAGCCACAGGTGTCCAGTTTCACAGCCCCACCCCCTGCAAGATGGCCAAGGAGGAGCAGTGGGCCCATCCAGTCTGGGGAGCTCTCAGTAAGCAGCTCCATTCTGACAGCTCGGGCGCCCCTCGGAAGGGCCAGAATTCTGGTTATCGCTTCTTGGCCTTTTGGCTGCGATCTTAGGATTGTGGTTAAAGGGTGGGGGAAGTAAGGGACCAGCACCCTCGGCCTGGCCGTGTATGACAAAGCACAGCTTGCTGCTATTGGGGGTGGCGCTCCCTGAAACCTTGCAAGCTGTGATCAACCTTGCTAAATCCTTCCATTCGGGGATGGGGCGGTGAGGTTCCTGAAGGAGTATGACAGCAGTGCCAGAAGCACCCAACATGGTTAGGGTGGCTGTGCAGGAGAGCCGTCGGGCTGACTGTGGATTCTTCTTTATTCAGAAAAAAGTGGTTATGGATTTGCTCGGCCTGCCACTCTAGAGCATCTTTTGCATTCAGGCCTTCCCATCCAGTGGATTCTTTGATGTGTCCTTTTTTCGGTTGGCAGATCTACGAACCTGTTTGTTGCGGGCCCAAGAGAAGGCGCAGGACCCTTTATTGGAGGGCATTTCTTTTGTGGCTAACGAGGCGACACAGAAGGTGCCAATAACCGTACAGATGTATAATCCTTTTGTAAGAGAGGACGAGATCCGAGCTTTCTTGTCTAAATACTGTACTCACGTGTCGGCTGGCATAATGCAAACTAATATCTTGGGAACTTTTAATGGCCACCGGCGCTTTTTCGTTCAACTTAAAAAGGACAGTAGCGGAGTGGGAGGACGCGCACACCCGCCCCAAGCATTCTCCATAGGTCCAAATAGAGGGGTGCTCTGGTACCCGGGCCAGCCTTTATTTTGCAGGAATTTTCATTTGGCCATGTGCGTGATCAGTGTGAGGCTGGAATTGTCTGCCGTAATTGCTTGAAAGCAGGACACAAAACTGTGGAGTGTCCCGAGGGCAGGAAGTGCCACCTCTGTGGCAGTGAAGCCCACTTGGCAAGACAGTGCCCACGGTTTGGCGATCGACCTGTGGAGGAGAGGAGTACACCGGACCCTTTTTATGCAGATGTAGCTAGAGGCGCAGTCCAAGTCCGAGGGGACAAAGAGGTGGTCCCGGGGACATCGGTGCGGCCCAACCAGGATGAAGCCGTGGTGGGGGCTGAGATCCAGTCTGGCGGGGCCTTGAAAGAAGCACCCATGGCGGTGGATGATGGAATAGATTTGTCCCGGGATACGCTGAAGCGGAGGAAGGAGGACACAGAGGAAATACAAGTATCCCAAGATATAGAGGAGTTCTCCAGTCCCAGCCAAGAAATAGACTCAGACTCCTCTGTTCAGTCAACCGAGTCCTTTATGAGCACAGGACAGGTCGAGAACTTGCAGTCCCTGATGGGATTCAAAAAGAAAACTGACCACAGAAGTGGGGAGAAGAGGGGCAGTATGGGAGGTGTGGTCAGTGCCAAATGGAGAGAAAGAGGAGGACGGTGTCAGGCCAAAAAAGCAGCAACTTGATGTTATGTGTGTATGACCTTTTTTCTTTTTTCCAGCTGGAATGAATCTAAAGATCTCATCTTTGAATGTGAGGAGCATGTTGTCTGCACCTAGAAGGGTGGCAGTATTGAGATTCTTGTCCTTAGTACCTGGGGACATACATTTCCTGCAGGAATGTAACATCAAAGATGAGCCTCATCAGAGGAATTGGGTACATGGTCCAGCCGTATGGTCGGCAGGTTCCCAAAAAAATGAAGGTGTCGGGATCCTGTTCAGAAAAAAAAACAACGCATATAGAAAGGGGGAGGGCTTTGCTGGTGAGAGTGGAGGTGGGGGGTTTGGTTTTCAGAGTGGAAAACATATATGCCCCTGCAGTTAAGGATAGAATTGCACTCTTTGAGAAATTATGGCTCTTTTTGGTTTGGTTTTAGTCTGTGGGGACTTTAATTGTGTGTTGTGTGTGAGGGATAGGGTGGGAAGCGGCGGGGGGTGGGGGCGGAGAGGTGTTGGTGGTGGGGGAGGTGTTGGTGGTGGTATTGACAGGTCTGGGAAGTTTATGTACAGACCTTGGTCTGGCAGATGTCGGGAAAAATAAAGGGTTGACATATTTTTCTGCTAATACAGTAAGCTCTCGTATTGACTTTTGTTTTTTGTCTAGAATTTTCGTGACAGAGACCTTTGCCGTTCAGCGGGCACCGTTCACGGATCATGGCCGGATTGAGTGTGAAGTATGAAGTCTGATAGGGTGCATGGAAGAGGTGTCTGGAAGCTAAATGTGGATTTGCTTGAGGATGTGAATGTAAGAAAGGAGTATGAGAGTGAGTTTGTGAAGTGGGAAAAGAAGAGACTGGAGTTTGAGAGTGTGGTTGAATAGTGGGAATGGGTGAAAGAGCGTACGAAAAGGAGTATGATTGGTGGCAGAGGTGATTGCAGTATTTGGAGGAAGTGAGTGAATGGGGTGAGAATGTGAAGAATGAAATTGCGGAAGCTCGTTTGAAAGTTGGAATGTTTATGGAAGCGAAAGGGAGAGCGTTTGTGGCGCAAACGAGAGTTGTGTTGAGAGAGAAGGATGAGAAATGCACGAAGTACTTTTTTAAGAAAGTGTATGGTTGCAAGAATGAGGTGACGAGTGTATTGGATGAGGGTGGTTGTGAGGTAAGTGGGAATGAACGGGTGATGAGAGAGGTATGGAAGTTTTATGATAGGTTGTTTGCGGTGAGTAAGAGAGATATGAATGTAGAGAAGGAAGTGTTGGGTGAAATGTCTGGGTGAGGAGGATAGAGTGACGTTGAGTGAGGATGTGAGTTTGGGTGAGGTAGAGTTGGGTATGAAAGGGATGAGGAAGGGGAAAATCCCCGGCTTGGATGGGTTGCCTGTTGAGTTTTTTTTGCGTGTTCTGGGAGTTGATTGGTAAATGGGTGCATGAAGTATGTGTGAAGGTTTTGAAAAAGGGGAGTGTTACCGGGGAGTATGTCAGAGAGCGTGATTGTTTTACTGTTCAAGAAAGGGGACAAGAGAGACTTAAAAAATTGGAGGCCAATTTCTCTTCTAAACGTCGATTATAAGATTATAGCAAAAGTGCTAGCAAACAGGTTGCGTGGAGTGGTAGAAGATGAGCAAGTGTGTGCGGTGTGCCTGGACGTGTGATTGCGGAAAGCTTGGTTTGTCTGTGGGATAGTAAAGAGCGAAAGCAGGGTGCGGCTGTGTTAGCGATAGATTTTGAGAAAGCGTATGATAGGGTGGCGCATGATTTCATGTTTGCTGTGTTGGAGAGAATGGGAGTGCCTGCGTGGATGATTGGGTGGATAAGAGCGTTGTATGCTGGTATCACGAGCAGAATACAGGTGAATGGATGGGTGACTGAGGGTGTGAATGTACGGTCGGGTGTGAGACGGGTGTCCGTTGTCCCCCGTGTTGTTTGTATGTGTAATAGAACCTCTAATAAGGATGATTGCGAGAGATAAGTGCGTGAATGGCTTGGTGATACCTGGTAGTGGAGGGAGAATGTTGAAAGTTATAGGTTATATGGATGATGTGACTGTGGTGTGTAAGAATGTGGCTAGTTTGAGGCGAGTGAAGTTGCTGATCGATATTTTCTGTATAACAAGTGGATTTAAAGTGAATGTAGGGAAGAGTGAGTGCAAGTTTTTTGGTGAATGGGGTGAGACTGGGCAGCATGAGTGGAAAGTATGTAAGGGAAGCGTGAGAGTGTTAGGTGTTAAGTTTGAGAATGATTTGTTTGGGCGTGAGAGTTGGGAGGATGTGGCCGGGAAGGTGCAAAGGAAAATCAACATGTGGTCTTTAAGGACTTTAAATTTTGGTGGTAAAATTCTAATTGTAAAAGCTGTACTTTTGCCTATCTTGTGGTATTTATACCAGGTTTTCCCTGCCCAAGATAGAGTTTTGAAGAGAATTATAAGACAGATCTTTATCTTTTTTTGGTCCTCTAGAGCGGGAAAAACGTAAAAGAGAGAAAGTGACGAAGAATGTGATGAAAGGTTGGAGAGGGATGGTATGTATGGAAAGAGTGTTGTTTGTGCGGTATGTTGGGATGTGTGTGGGAGAGAGAACTTGGCAGGATGCATGATGAGGTATGTGGGTGGAAATGTGCGGACGTTTGGATGGAGTGGGACGGACTTGCGGAGGCCTACAAGCTTTCGGAGTCCTTGGTTTTATACGAGAATCGAGAGAGGGATTCATAAGTTTGGGTTGGATGGGGTGAAGAAGGATGAGTGGCGTGAAGTTAAAGTGTTGAAAGGGTTGGATGAAAGAGATGAAATGGTGTGGATTGGAGGGTTGACGGTTGCGGAGAGTGAAAGGATGTGGAAGAATGTGGGGATGAAAGAGGTTGAAAGCAGGCAGAGTGACATAGCATGGATGGGGGTGCACGGATGTCTGCCAGTAAGGGTGTTTCAGCGAAAGAGAGGGATGAGTGATTCTGAGAGGTGTCCGAGAGAGGGGTGTATGGGTTTGGAGAGTGTCTGTCATTTGTTTTGGGAATGCGAGTTTGCGAAAGGTGTATGGAAGAGAAAATGATTGTGGGGCTTGTCTGGTGTGAGAAAGTTGTCCTACCAAATGGTGCTGTATGAGTTATGGCCGTTAGGTAAGAAAGAAGCAAGAGGTTATGGATGCCTGTGGGATGTCAGAAATGTGTTGGTATATAAGAAAGAATGTCTGAAAGTGAGAGAGTGCACGGTCATGGTCCGTGAACGTCTGTATTCTTATGCGTATTATGATCGCATTAAACTTGGTGCTGAGGTGGCGGAGGACTCGTGGCACTGCAGAAATTGTAAAGCATGGGCGGTGGTATGAGGCTTTCCAAAAAAACCATATGTCTCTAGATATGTTGGCACAAGACCGTTACCCTATTCTGTTTTTTCTTCTCTAGGGTGTTTGTCTTCCAAGTTCGTGGAAGATTAAGTAAAAATACGATAAAGAGCTTTTTTTGTCTATGTTCTAATGCCTGTCTGATTCCTTTGTAGGAGTATGTACAGTTTTGGTGGTGGGAGATGTGTGGCTCTACAGGGAAAGTTGTAGGTGTGAAAAATTGTATAGTGTATAGGGTTAGGAGGATTGTGACTCACATGAAAACATCATATGGAGCACGGGAAAAACAGAAACCCTAAAGAAAAGTATGGGATGTTTCAAGTCTAAAGCTTTTTGAAGACTGAAGAAGCTAAATTAACGACAAAATGCATATTTTTTTGATTATTTTCTGATATGCAGATTATATACGTTGTTTTCTGTTGACTGTGTTTTGTTTTTGGATAAAAAGGAATCCCGTTCTTTGATTTATGTGCAGTAACATGATATACTTTGATTTCCGTGAGTTACAAAAATTGTAAATAAATTTTGTATTTTTCTAATAAAACAATTAATAAAAAAAATTTGCACGGACTGATCGTTCTCCGAGAGAACAATCGCTTCTCGGCCTTTTGGCTGAGATCAAGTGTAGTTTCGGCTCCTTGACTCTCAGCCAGAAGGTGCCTGGGGTACCCGACGGTCGGCCTTGGGGGGAGCGTCCCTTTTCGGAGGGCCCCCCCTTGCTGCTATTGGCCCGAGGATTAGTCCCCAGGCAACGAGTTGTGATCCCTAACCCACCTTTCCTTTGTGGACTGAGTGTGGTGCGATGGTCTCAGGATGGCGGCGGTAGCTCCTGATGCGCCAAACACAGTTCGGCTGGTTATTGCGGAGGTTCGAAGGGCAGATGTTGGTCTGCACTTTGTGCAGAAAACCGTACTTGAGGAGTTGTTGGGTATGGCTCGAGATACCATCTTTTGTGTCTAGTGCTTTCCATCAAGCGGGTTCTATGATGTGACCTTTTTTTCAAAAGCAGACATGCAAACATGTTGGATGCGGCAAGCAGAGAAGGCGGGGGACCCGATATTGAAGGATATAACGTTCCTGTGTAGAGAAGACCACCAGCGAGTTCCGTTGTTTGTACATATGTACAATCCTTTTGCTCGGAATGAAGAGATTAGAGCATTCCTGCTTCGTTATTGTGATATGGTGTCAGAGGGAGTAAACCAAACAAATATTTTTGGAACGTTTAATGGCCACAGAAAATTTTGGGTTCGACTTAGACATAGGAGGAATTGGAGGGACAATGCACCCACCCCAGGCATTTTCCATAGGGCCAAATAGGGGCTACCTTTGGTATCCCGGGCAGCCGGTGTTTTGTAGATTCTGCTACAAATTTGGCCACACAAAAGAGCAGTGTGATGTAGGTACGGTGTGCCGAAATTGCTACAAAAATACCCATAAGACTGCAGACTGTACTGAGGGGCGGAAATGCCACATTTGCGGGGGAGGAGGATCATTTGGCAAGACAATGCCCCACAGTGCACATGCAAAGTGCGTCAAATGTGGCACCAGGTCAAAGTAGCTCCTTAGGGGGCAGAGACAAGGCAAATGGTGGACCTCAGGAGAAAAAAGCCTCCTATGCAGAGCTTGTTGGGGGAAGTAAAATCTGTAGTGACCCCCTGGAGGCTTTGGGCCAGGCCCTCGCTGCAATGGCAGGAGATGAGCCAGAGTCCTCAAGTCCTCAGAGTACTCAAGGTGTTCCCTGATGAGGCTGGGGTGAGTAGGATGATGCTGTAGGAGGAGGAGTTGGTCCTAGTAAGGTGCTCGAGGAGGAGGAGGAAGCCATGGACCAAACTACGGGCACTTTGACGCGGAAAAAAGGAAGGTCGGAAGCCCTCTCTCCTACTGGAAATATTGAGGAATTTGAAAGCACGGCCTCGCAAATTGACCTGGCAGAGGAGTCAGACAGTTCTGTACAGTCGTTCGCTAGCTCTGGCCGGGTGGAGGATCTTCAGGCTGTAATGGGATACCAGGGAAGCCATTTGAAAACGTCTGGGCCCAAAATGAAGGGGGTTAAGAGGGAGGAGTCCCCAAAAGCAAAAAAGGCCACAAGGGGGCGGTCAAGGGGTAGGGTAAAAAAAGGCGATAAAACGTAGTGCTTTATTTTTTTTTGGTTTATTCCCTTGAAATTTAATTTCCTATGACATTTCGCGTAGCCTCACTTAATGTACGCAGTTTGAGATCTGCGTGGAGGAGAGCAGCAATTTTTAAACTGTTTGCTGCCAGCACCTGGGATATCCTGTGCGTACAGGATTGTAACCTGAATGAGGAGCCAAAAACTGCTAAATGGGAGAGTGGACAGGCTGTATGGTCACTCTGTGGGGAAAGAAATAGGGGGGTGGTGGTGTTATTTAAGGGGAATAGATTTAAGATCACTAGGTGATTCACATTGAAAAGGGGAGGGATGGTTTTGGTGTATTTTGAGGAGGAGGGGTGGTGTTTAAGTTATTTTGTGTGTATATGTCTACAAATAAACCAGATAGAATTAAGGCACTTGATAAATTAAAATTATATGTTGGTGGAAGGGAACCAACTTTGGTGATGGGGGATTTTAACTGTATTATTATGGGATGGGGATGGTGGGGGGTGGGAGTGGAGTAGCTAAGTCTTGGAAGGTGTTAAGGGGTATGGTGGATTTGTTTAAGCTGGTGGATGTTGGGAGGGTAAGGTGGTCCAACCTTTTTCAGTGGCAATGGGAATGTGGTATCCCGCATTGACTTTTGCTTTGTATCTAGGAATTTGAAGGTGGAGAATTTTTCAGTGAAGAGGGAGCCTTTTACGGACCATGGATGGATTGGATGTATGGTGAGTATAAATGGGAAGGGAGTGTGGAAGTTAAATGTGAGTTTATTGGAGGATGAAGAAGTAAGAAAAGAGTATGTGGGATAAACTAAAAAAGGAGGGTGGGTGATTTTGAGAGTGTGATTGAATGGTGGGAATAGGTGAAAGGTTGTACGAAAGTTTTTTTTATAAGGAAAGGATGTGAGAGAGCAAGGAATGAAAAGAGATTTATATGAAGGATGGCAGAAAAGATTGGAGTATTTGGAGAATGAATTAGTGGAAGCGAAAGTGAATGAATGTATGCAGAATAAAGGGAAGAATCTCTTAATTCAGGCTAGGTCGGTGATTAGAGAGAAGGATGAAAAATGTTCTAGTTTTTTCTTTAAAAAAGTGTTTGATGGAAAGATGGAGATGAAGAGTGTATTGGATAAGGATGGGAATACAGTGAATGGGAATGAGAGAGTAAGGAAAAAAGTGAAAAAATTTTATGATGAAATATATGTTGAAAGGAGGAGAGATGGATGATGATGACACGATTGGGAGTGGAAGATAGGGGAGTGGCTGGAGGAGAATGGGAGTATGGAGGAAATTGAAAGATGTGTGAAGAAAAATAAAAAAAAGGTAAATCACCAGGGGAGTGATGGGCTCCGGTGGATTTTTATATACCACGTTTTGGGACATTATAGGTAAGGATGTGTTTGCCAATCTCCCATACTCCAACACTTTTACACACACTTCAAAGTCTATGTGTGAGAGTGTGATGGTGTTAATATACAAGAAAGGTGACAGAGAATGATTTAAAAAATTGGAGACCAATTCATTGCTAAATACCGACTACAAGATTATTGCAAAAATGGTGGCTGATAGATTGGGACATGTGGTGGAAGAGATGGTGGTGGTGGGGAGCAAGTGTGTGCAGTGCCGGGGAGGGGGGGGGGGAAAGTTTGGTATGTTTGAGAGGATGGGTTGGGTGGTGTAAGGAGAGGAAGCAGAAGTTGGCGTGTTGACAATAGATTTGGAGAAAGCTTATGATAGAGTGGTGCATGGATATATGTTTAAAGTATTGAAGAAGATGGGTGAGTGCCTGAAAAAATGATTGGATGGATTAAGTGTATGTATGAAGGAATGGGTAACATTTGGGAGGGTGAATGGATGGTTGACAGGGGGGAGGTGAGGATTAAGTCAGGTGTGAGACAGGGATGTCCATTGTCTCCGGTGTTTGGGGGAATATGTGCAATTGAGCCCTTGTTGAGAATGTTGGGGGGTAAATTGGTAAGGGGGGTAGAAGTGCCTGGGAGTGGGGGGTGATTTTTAAGTGTGATTGGATACATGGATGATGTCAAATGATTTGTAAGAGTGGGTGAGGGATTGAAAAGGGCAAACATTGTTAGTGAATGTGTTCTGCATGGCAAGCGGGTTTAGTGTTAATGAAGGGGTGTGTGCAAATTTTTTGGGGAGTGGAATGATGGGAGGGAGAATGGGGATACAAGGAGTGTGGGTGGGTGGGGTGAGGGTGTTAGGGTGGGGGGGGGGGGGGATTTGGGGGATTGGAGAGCTGGGAGGATGTGGATTGAGGGTGCAAAAGAAGGTGGATCTTTTTGGTCCTTGAGGACATTATCCCTGGAGGGGGAGGTGTTAATAATAAAGGGGTGATTATGGAATTTTGTTATTCTGTATTTGGTATTCCCAGGGACCAGACAGGTGCTGAAGAAAATGGGGAAAATTTGTTATACATTTTTTGGTCATCCAAGGTGGAAAAATTAAAAAAGAGAGAAGGTGGTATTGAATGAGGTAAGGGGATGGTGGAGTAGGGGGTGACAGGGGGGGTGGTGGTGGGGGGATATTGGATGGTGTGTGAAGATAGGGCAAAGGGGAGAGGGAGGGCTGGGTATGATGAGGGGGTAGGGGGGGGGGGGGTGTGTGAGGGGGGGTAAGTTGGGGGGGGTGGGGGTGAGGCGTAAGCCTGTATGTTTTAATGGCCCTTGGTTCTATGGTTTGGGAATTGAGAGGGGGGGTAAGGAAGCATGGGGAGTTGGATGGGGATAAGTAAAGAAGTGTGGGGGGTGAAAGTAAGAAAGTGATGGGGGTGGATAAAAGGGAAGGAATGGAGTTGATTGGGGGGGTGTGAGTGAAGTGGAATGTGAGAATGTTTGGAAAAGAGTGGGTAGTAAAGACTTGGTGAATCGTCAGAAGGATGTGGCTTGGATGGTAGTGCATGGGTGTTTGGACGAGAGTATTCCAGAGGGGGAGGAATGGTTGGGGGGGAGGTGTGTCCGAGGGAGGGGTGTGGGGGGGGGTATGAAAGGGGTTTCATTTGGGGGGGGGGAGTGGGATTTGTGAAAGAAGTATGAAAGAGTCTGGGGGGATGGTGGTGGGGGGGGGACAGGGGTTAAAGGGGTTGGACGTATGAGGGTGGTGGGTATGGTACGTGTAAGTTGGGGAGGAGGAATCTAGAGTGTTGTGGTTATTAGTGGGAATTGTGTGGGATGTAAGAAATATCTTGAGGGAGTTTAGGGGGAAGAAGTAGTGGATGTGAGGGGTGTGTGGGGGGGGTCCGGGGGAAGGCTCTACTTCTACGCATAGGTCTGGGACTGGGGGGACGAATGGGGCATAATAAAGCCAATATTGTTTGGCAGTTTGCCAATTGGGGGCAGTGGGCTGCAGTGTGAGGAGAGCTTACTATACTATCTTGATGGTGTTGGGGGTGGAAGTCCCAGGAACGCTGTGATGATGGGGGGCGGTTTGAATATCTTGATGTCCTAACATCTTTTGTCCTTTTTCCGTAGATGGATCGATGGAGGGAGGGAGGGATACTACTGGGGGGTTCTGTATTTGCATATGTAAATTTCGGGGATGGTGGAAGGAAATGTATTTTGAGGGGGGGTGATTGGGGAGGATGCTAATAGATATCCTCTTATTTACATAATCCCTCCCACCCCTTTATTGTTTTCTTGTTTCTCTGTGGAATTGATTGGGGGGACTGTAGGGTGAGGAGGGGGGATCTTGATTGTATCATGTTGGTGTTATGAAACTTTTAAATAAAAGGGGTGGGGGCAGGGGGGATCGGGGAGAGGTTTATCGCTTCTCGGCCTTTTGTGCGATCTTATGGTTGTAGTCAGAAGGCAGGTAGTAGGGGACCAGCGTCCCTCGGCCTTGGCACGTATACCAAGCGTGACTTGCTGCTATAGGGGGGTGGCGCTTCCTGAAACCGTCGAGTAGGGATGACCTTACCTGAGCCTCTCCCGAGGGATTGGTTGGTGAAGGAGGGTTGCTCGTTGCTGTGGGATGGCTCCTGTTCCACCGGATGCCCCAAACACCGTTCGAGTGATTATTCCAGAGGCCAGGAGGGCCGAATGCGGACTCTACGTTGTTCAGGGAGAAGATCCTGATGGAGTTGCTGGGCATTGCCCACGAAAATATTTTCTGCGTGCAAGCCTTTCCGGCGAGCGGTTTCTATGATGTCACTTTCTTTCGTCTTGGGGATTTACGGACATGCCTGCTGAGGAAAGCCGAAAAGGAAGATGACCCTTTGCTGAAGGACGTTTGTTTTCTTGGCCAGTGAGTCAAAGCAGCGTATCCCCCTGACGGTGCAACTTTATAACCCGTTTGTGAGAGAGGAGGAGATTAAAGCTTTCCTTTATCGATACTGTTCGGTGGTCTCTGGTGGAGTGAATGCAAACAAATATATTCGGCACGTTTAATGGACAGCGCAAGTATTGGGTCCAGTTAAAGAAGGATGCAGGTGGGATCGGGGGCACGCTTCATCCGCCCCAGGCCTTTTCCATCGGGGCCAATAGAAGGGTTCTGTGGTACCCAGGCCAGCCGCAGTTTTGCCGCAATTGTTTTGCGTTCGGCCATACGAGGGAGCATTGTGACGCCGGAGTCGTATGCCGTAATTGTTTCCAGACGGGACAACCTGGACGGCAGGCAGAGTGCTCAGCAGGGGGAAAAAATGTCATCTGTGTGGTAGCAGGGGGCATCTTGCAAAGCAATGCCCGTCCGTGGATGGGATTGCCCGCGGCATGGAGAGCGGTTTCTGGGGGTGGGGTGGAGGAGGGCGCTGTCCTATGCGGAAGCCGCCGCTAGAGGCATGGGTGCGGTAACCACGCCAGGCACAGACCCAGGGCCTGAACCCAGGGAGGAGGTGGGCAGCAGTGGTGGAACCCCCAGCTGTTGAGGGGGTGGAGTCTGTAGCAGGGGCCCTGGTAGAGCCGGTTCAACTGCCTGTATCAGAGCCTGATGGGGTGTCTCAAATGGAGTCACAGCCAGAACCCCGGGTGGAAGTGGTGAGGAAAGCTGAGTCACCGCTTGCAGGGGGGACGGCACTTGTGCAGACACCTGTGGTAGATCCTGGAGGGGTGGTCCATCTGGAGTCAGGGCCCGAACCCAGGGAGGAAGGGATGGTGGTGGCAGAATCACAGCTTGTTGAGGAGGTGGAACCAGGGGTCCAGGCGCCTGTAGAGGGCGGAGGTGAGCTGGTGAGAGAGGAGGAGGGGATGGATCAGTCTTTGGGGACCCTCAAGCGGGGGGCAGCCAGTTGTGGTCTTGACCCAGATGATTGAGGAGGTTCCTAGTCCTGGTGGGAGGGAGGAGGAGGTGGAGTCGGACTCTTCATCTCAGTCTATAGAGTCTTTTGCAAGCACAAGCACTTCTGAGACCTTGCAGGAGTCAGGAGGCTTCAGAAGGCCGGCTGTTGTAGAGGGGGGGCTCCAGGGGGAGCAGGATTAGGAGGGAGGGGCTTTCGGTCCGGTAAGGTAGACCAAGGCCCAGGGGTGAAAGGCCAAAAAATGAAATGTTTTTTGACTAATGTGTCTTTTGTTTTCCTTTCATGCACCTTCGTTTCTCCTCCCTGAATGTTCGGGGACTTCGGTCGGCTCCAAGGGGAGGGCGTCCGTACTGCATTATCTGTCCCTACTGTCAACAGATGTCCTTTGCATCCAAGAATGTAACCTCCTGGAGGAACCTGAGAAGGACATTTGGCCATATGGCCCGACAGTCTGGTCTATTGGGACACAAAAAAAAACGAGGGTGTTGGTATTCTATTTAAGGGGTGGAGATTTAGAATTCTGGGGGTGGTCCATGTTGTAAGAGGCAGGGCCATTGTTGAAAGTGGAGGTGGACGGCTTTGTGTTTAGGATTCTAAATGTGTATGCCCCAGTAAATAGAAACGAAAGGATCTCTTTATTTGAAGATTTATGGTTCTTCCTGACCGGGAGGGACCCGTTAGCCATTTTTAGGCGATTTTAATTGTATTTGCAAGGGGGGATAGGGGGGGTTTGGGAAGAGGGGTAGGGGGGGGGGGTTGTGTTGGTGGGGGGATAAGGGGGGGGGGGGGTGGGGGGGGGGGGGGTGGGGGGGGGGGAGGGGGGGGGGGGGAGGGGGAGGGTGTGGGGGTGGGTGGGGGGGGGGGGAGGGGTAGATAAGTCTGGAAAGATCCTCAGGAACATTTGTGAAGACCTGAAGCTATGTGATGCCGGGAAAGGGAAAGGATGTACGTGTTTTTCTGCTAGCCATCATACGGGGTCGCGTATTGACTTTTGTTTTTTATCTAGAGAATTCCAGGTGGAGAATTTTTTGATCCAGAGGGGCCGTTCACGGGACCATGGTCGGGTTGCGTGTGGAGTGAGGGTGTGGATTCGGATCGGGAACATGGTAAGGGGGTGTGGAAGTTGAATGTTGAGTTGTTGGAGGATGAATGCGTGCGGAGTGAGTACAGAGTGGGGTTTGGGAAGTGGGGGAAGAGGTTGTTAGATTTTGAGAGTGTGGGTGGGGTGGTGGGAGTGGGTGAAGGCAAACACGAAGGGCCTTTTTTGTGAGGAAGGGATGTGAGAGGGTGAAGAAAGCTAGAGAAGAGTATGATTGGTGGCAGAAGAGATTGGAATGTTTGGAGAGGAGGAGAGAATGGGGTGAGAGTGTGAATGAGGAGGTGGCAGAAGCGAAAGAGAAAATTAGGAAGTTTTTGGTGACAAAAGGCAAGGCCATTAAGGCACAGGCAAAGGCTGCTGTAAAGGAGCTTGATGAGAAATGCACATGAGGTTTTTTTTCAAGAAGGTATACGGGAGGTAAAAGTGAGTTGGTGACTGTATTGGATGGGGATGGTCATGAGGTGAGTGGGAATAAGAGAGTGAAAGAGGAGGTGTGGAAGTTTTATGGGAAGTTGTTTGCAGAGAAGGAAAGAGATATGAGTGCGGAAGAGGATGTGTTGGAGAGTGTGGAAAAGTGTTTGGAGAGAGAGGATAGAGAGTTTTTGGGAAGGGGGATGTAGGTTTGAGTGAGGTTGAGAGGAGTTTGAAGGAAATGAAGAATGGGAAGACGCCTGGATTGGATGGTTTGCCGGCTGAGTATTATACTGTGTTCTGGGATATGATTGGTGGATGGGTGTATAGAATGTGTGTGCAAGTGTTGAAGGATGGGAGAGTGCCAAAAAGTATGACTGAAAGTTTGATTATTTTGATTTATAAAAAAGGGGAAAAAAGAGACCTAAGAAATTGGAGGCCTATATCTCTTTTAAATGTTGACTATAAATTAATCGCCAAAGTCATCGCTAATAGGTTGAAAGGAGTGATTGAGGGAATGTTAGGTGAAGAGCAAGCGTGTGCGGTACCCGGGAGGGGATGATAAGTGAGAGTTTGGTTTGTTTGAGGGATGTATTGTGGGATGTGTGGGAGCGTAAGCAGGTAGCGGCTGTTGCGACGATAGATTTCGAGAAAGCGTATGATCGGGTGGTGCATGGGTTTTATGTGGAAGGTTTTGGAGAAATGGGGGTGCCTGAGAGGATGATTGGGTGGATAAAGAGTTTGTATGCTGGGATTCGGAGTAGAGTGCAGGTGAATGGTTGGGTGACTGAGGATGTGGATGTTAGATCGGGAGTAAGACAGGGGTGTCCCTTGTCCCCGGGTTTGTTTGTTTGTGTGATTGAGCCTTTGATCAGAATGATTGCGAGAGATAAATGCGTGAGTGGAGTGGTGATACCTGGAAGTGGTGGGAGAATGTTGAAGATCATTGGCTATATGGATGATGTGACGGTGGTATGCAGGGATGTAAGAAGTTTGAAAAGAGTGAGGTTGTTGTTGGATATTTTTTGTTTGGGGAGCGGGTTTTAAAGTTAATTTGGATAAATGTGAATGTAAGTTTTTTGGAGATTGGAAGGAGATTGGACAGTGTGAGTTGGAGAGTGTGTATGGGTAGCATAAAAGTGTTGGGTGTGCGTTTTGAGAGGGACTTGTATGGGAGAGAAAGTTGGGGAAGAGGGTGGTGGGGGGAAATCAGGAAGCGGATCGCGTTTTGGTCTTTGAGGGCTTTGACTTTGGAAGGCAAGGTGTTGGTGACCAAGGCGGTACTGATGCCAATATTACTGTTTTGTATAGTGTTTTTCCGGCTCAGGACAGGGTCCTGAGGAGGATCGTGAGATTGATCTTCCAATTTCTTTGGTCTTCTAAAGCAGAAAAATTAAAGCGAGAGAAAGTTGTGAAGAGTAAGATGAATGGTGGGAAGGGAATGGTGTGGATTGAGAGATGGCTGTTGGTAAGGTATGTGAGTATGTGTGTGCGTTTGAGTGAGAAGGAGAGTATGGCAGGATGTATGACAAAGTATTGTGCGGGAAGTGTGTTGCGTAAGCTGGGTTGGTACGAGGTGGAATTGAGAAAGCCGGTGTGTTTCAGGGCACCTTGGTTTTACTTAAAAATTGCGAAAGGAGCTGAAAAATTTGCGTTGAATGGGATAGTGAAAGAAATGTGGAGTGATTGCAAGAAGATATGTAAGAAGTTGGATGAGAATGAGGTGATGGAAGGGATAGGTGGTTTGAGGTCAGTTGAATGTGAGAAAGTATGGAAGAATGTGTGTTTAGGGGAGTTAGATAATCGTCAGAAAGATATTGCATGGATGGGGGTGCATAAGTTGTTTGCCTGTAAGGATGTTTCAGAGACGGCGTGGGATGTGTGCGACTGAGAGGTGTCCGAGGAGAGGTTGTGTGGGGATAGAAAGTGTTGAGCATGTGTTTTGGAAGTGTAGGTATGCGGTGAAGGTGTGGAGATGTTTGGGGGGTATGATTGAGGGGTTGGTGGGAGTGAAAGGGGTGACGTATGAGATGGTGATGTTTGGTTTATGGCAGTTGGGAAAGAATGATGGGAGAGTTTTATGGATTTTGGTGAATTGCGTGAAGGAATGTTTGTGGGATGTACCGGAATATTTGGTTATTTAAGAAAGAGGTAGTGAGTGTGTGCGTGGTTGTGTGGCCATGGTCCGTGGACGGGTGTATAATTATGGGTACCTTGACTGCAAGAAGCTGGGTGCTGCTAGAGCAAACGAGATTTGGAAGTTTGCGTCATGGAAGAGATGGTTCGTGGTCTGATGGGAACTTTCTTTCTCCATGAGTTGCAGGAAGTTTGATGTTTCTCCCTCTTTTTCAGTCTGAAGGTAGTTAGGTGCCTGATGGTCTTTCAGAAGTCTGGAAATCGCAGGAATCTGTGAGCCTTGTGGCTTGTTTTTTTCTTCTTCCTTTTTGAAGATATTAAAATTTGTATGGCTTTTGTATATGCATCTTTACATGTTTAAATGAAGATGAAACTTACTTTTCTCCTTTTTTGTCCTAGGTGACATGATCAATGGAGGGACAGTACCGTTTGAGGGATGGCTAGATGGTCTTTGTCTAGTTTTGAGGGTCAGCTTTGAAGGGACAGAACCTTAATTGGACATACACCTTGGAACTTTGCGGCATCACATATTGTTGGAAATTGAAGTCATTTTTGCTTTTGCATATATTTGCATATATGTATAAATATGCTATGCATGTAATTTGGCCTTTATGGCTTGTAAAAAGTGTATTCTGGTGTGAGCTGGAAAAAAAAAAAAAAGAAAACAGACACATCTGACAGAATATTGTTGTTGTACCTTTTTATTTTTTTGGTGTATTTTGTTTTTTATTGTATTTTTTTTCATGTACAAGTTTGTTTACATTTTTGTATATTCTTTTGGAATTTTGAAGAGGTTTTTTTTTTTTTTTTTTTTCTCTTTTGTAATTTCTTTGCCTGTGATTTTGTGTGATGTAACCTGTAACATGGCAAAAAATTGTGATTACTTTGTATATTTACTTTGAAATTTTCTAATAAAAAGAATGAAAAAAAAAATCTGTTCTTATCAGTGTCCAGTGGGGGTGCTCCACAGTCATTCTAGCTTTGCGGAGATGACTGACTGGTTAGCACCCCATCTGCTGGTATGATGGGAGTCCTGATGGTTTTTTCGGAGGGAACATGAAACCGTGGTGCCCACGAGTAGTAGCTGGGGCCCGGGAATAATTCTCCTTTGGAACATCAGAGGGACCCAGTACCTCCTGATTTGAACGGATCTACCTGGGCCTGGTCTGTGCACAATTTGGCACGACCACTTTTTAATTTTTTTATTTATTCACTCTCCCACGTTTTGTCACTTTTTTTTCTTACAGGATGGAGGGTGTAGGTCCTCGGGCCTGCCCTGAAGTCTAGGGGGAGGATGTGTGGCCTTTTGGTTCCTTCCTCCCCTGTACCTGGGGGGTTTTCTCTTTGTGAGAGCCCCCTGACCAAGTACTGAGTGGCTGGCACAAGGAACGGTAGTCCACCAGCCTTTTGGCCAGGAGGACCAAATGGGAACCTTGTCCCTGTCAGGAGCTTTTTGTGCCCCGAGGATCAGGGTAGTGGTCCATCCCCTTCGGGCGGCAAGGACAAAGCTGGCGGGGGGCACGGGGCACACCCCTAAGTGCACTTTTTTGTGTGGTGTTTTACACTTGCACTTTTTTTGTGATTCACTTACGGGTTTTTCGTTATCTGCACGTTTGTGGACTTAAAAAAAAATTTGCACGGACTGATCGTTCTCTGAGAGAACAATCGCTTCTCAGCCTTTTGGCTAAGATCAATCAGTGTAGTATCTGATACGTCCCCTATCTGGGGACCATATATTAAATGGATTTTTAGAACAGGGAGATGGAAGAAGAGCTTGCTCTGTCCACTCCACGCATCGACCTGGTATTGCAGTACCTCCAGGACCGGTGCACCCCTCTTATGCGGTTTTCCAAAAGCAGACGAAGAAAAACGACGACGACTACAACAAGTCACTCTCCTTTCTTTCTTTCCCCAAGAAGGAAAGGAAAGGGCACAAGGTCACAACTGTGATGGGAGTGAGCGAGGCCCATCCCAGTGGTCCCAACCAGCCTTGGCCTTGGCTCCTGCAGACCAGAAGGCAGCCTGCTTGCTTCATTGTGTTGTGTGTTATTGTTGTTGTGGTGCCTTATCTGTGTTTGTTGCTGATAACTCTTAACGAGGTGTGAAAAGCTTCATTCCATTAAAAAGGTTTTTAACCCCTGGGTGTGCCTGTGTGCTTTTGTTTGGTCGGTGTCACTTTTTTTCATTCTTGCTCGGGCTTGCCTGGATGGGACGACGTGCCCGATGGCCTGAAAGAAGCGAGGAGAGTCAGCAAGCTCTCTGTCTCTCCGTCCGAAGGAAAGCAGCAAGTCAGCTTGCTCGGAAGCCTAGCTTTCAGCACGTCTGAGGAGGAGGCCTGCCTGGAAGCCTGTCGGCAGCCCGAGAGAGCTGCTGCTCAGCTTGACTCTGGGGAATGCTCGAGCTGCCGCACGGATGCCTGCCATGCCAAGGCCTGTGTCTCCCTCTAATGGCCCGCCTCGCCCGCGTAGCTCTAGAGGCGGGGCCTTGCAAACGACCGTGCTGATTTCTCCTCAAACCAGCAGCACCTGCTGGGGCCCACTCGGGCTAGAGGGGGAGCAGACCGGGCCCAGGGGATGGAAGCCAAGTGTCCAGGGGGGGGAGTGGAGGCAAGAGAGCCAGGCCCTGGGCCACAGGTGTGAATTTTGGCAGCCCCAGCTACCTGGAAGACCCCTGCGGAGGAGTGGGGGGGGGGCCGGGCCTGTGGAGCTCTCAGCGAGCACGTCCCCTCTGCCCGCTCGGGGCGGCTCTCTCGGGTAGGCCCGAGTTTCCGGTTAACGCTTCTCGGCCTTTTGGCAGGTAGTAGGGAACCAGCGCCCTTGGCCTTGACACGTATCACAAGCGTGACTTGCTGCTATTAGGGGTGGCGCTTCCCGAACCCATTGAGTCGTGATGACCTTACCTGATCCTCTCCCTAGGGATTGGTGACGGAGGGTGGTTGTTGCAGTGGGATGGCTCCCGTCCCACTGGATGCTCCTAACACCGTTTGGGTGATTGTTCCAGAGGCCAGGAGGGCTGAATGCGGATTATACGTGGTCCAGAAGAAAATCTTGATGGAGCTGTTGGGCATTGCCCATGAGAACATCTTTTGCATCCAAGCCTTCCCGGTGAGTGGATTCTACGACGTGACCTTTTTCCATTTGAGTGATCTCCGGCCATGCATGCCTGCTCAGAAAGGCTGAGAAAGAAGAAGACCCTTTGTTGAAGGATGTGTGCTTTCTGGCAAGTGAATCGAAGCAGCGTGTGCCCCTCACTGTGCAGTTATATAATCCGTTCGTGAGGGGAGGAGGAGATAAAGGCCTTTCTTTACAGATATTGTTCAATGGTCTCCGGAGGAGTCATGCAGACGAACATATTGGGCACCTTTTAATGGGCAACGAAAATACTGGGTCCAGCTGAAGAAAGACATCGGTGGGATTGGGGGGGCACGCTTCACCCGCCCTAGGCTTATTCGATTGGAGCTAACAGAGGCGTTTTGTGGTATCCTGGCCAACCGCAATTCTGCCGCAACTGCTTCTCCTTTGGCCACACAAGAGAGCATTGCGAGGCTGGAGTGGTGTGCCGAAACTGCTTCCAGGCTGGGCATCGGGCGGCGGAGTGCTCGGCGGGCAAGAAATGCCATCTGTGCGGTAGCCGGGGACACCTCGCTAAGCAGTGCCCGTCCGTGGATGGGATTGCCCTTGGCACGGAGCGCAGTTCTGGGAGTGGTGGTGGAAGAGGGAGAGTATTGTCCTATGCAGAAGTGGCCAGGGGTGTGGGTGCAGGACACACACCAGTGATTGCCACTACTGCCACCTCCTCCCTGGGTCTGAGTCCCCGGTTGTTTAGGGGGCGGATCAGATGCCTGTGATAGATCCTGGAGGGGTGGTCCAAGTGGAGCCAGGGCCAGAACCCAGGGTGGAGGTGGTGAGAGGGGCAGAGTCACCAGTCACTGGGGGGACAGCGCCGGATCAGATGCCTGTGATAGATTCTGGAAGGGTGGTCCAAGTGGAGCAAGGGCCTGAACCCAGAGAGGAGGTTGTGGTGGTGGCAGAGTCACAGGTGGCTGAGGAGGGAGGCAGTGCCGGGCCAGGTGCCTGTAGAGGGTAGAATTGAGCTGGCGGGGGAGGAGGAGGAGATGGACCAGTCCCTTGGAACACTTAAACGGAAGCTGCCGGTAGTGGTCCTGACCCAAATGATAGAAGAGTGCCCTAGTCCTGGTGAGAGGGAGGAGGATGTTGAGTCTGATTCTTCAAGCCAGTCCATTGAGTCCTTTGCAAGTACAAGTGCATCAGAAAACTTGCAGGGTTCAAAGGGTGTTAGAAAACCGGCTGCTGCAGATGGGGACCCAGGAAGGAGTAGAGTTAGGAGGGAGGGTCTTCGGTCTGGAAAGCAGACCAAGGCCCGTGGAAAAAAGCCTAAAAAAATGAAATGTTTGATTGACTTGTTTTTCTTTTTCCTTTCATGTAAATGCACCTTCATTTCTCTTCCCTGAACGTCAGGGGTCTACGGTCGGCTCCGAGGAGGGCGTCAGTTTTGAACTACTTGTCTCTGATGTCATCCGATATCCTATATATACAGGAGTGTAACCTTTTAGAAGAACCTGAAAAGGACACTTGGCCGTATGGGCCGACAGCTTGGTTGATAGGGACAAAAAAAAAACTAAGGTGTAGGAATACTATTCAAGAGGTGGAGGTTCAGAATCTTGGGGGTTATTCATATTGTAAAAGGCAGAGCCCTATTATTGAAGGTGGAGGTTGATGGGTTTTTGTTCAGGGTTCTGAATGTATATGCCCCTGTGAATAAACATGAAAGGATTTCTTTGTTTGAAACATTAAGGTTCTTCCTGACCGGGAGGGACCCTTTAGTTATTTTAGGTGATTTCAACTGCATTTTGCAGGAAGGGGATAGGAGGAGGGGGGGTTTGGTGGGGGGGGGGGTAGAGGGAGTGTTGGGGGGAGGGGGAAGGGGGGGGGGGGGTGGGGGGGGGTGGGGTTGGTGGGGGGAATGGGGGGGAGGGGGGGTGGTGATGGGGTGTGTGTGGGGGGGGTGAGGGCAGGAGAGGGGGGTTAGATAAGTCAGGGAAAATCCTTAGAAATATATGTGAGGATTTGAAATTATGTGATGCCGGGAAGGGTAGAGGAAGTACTTGTTTCTCAGCCAGTCACCATACGCAGTCACGTATCGATTTCTGTTTTCTGTCCAGAGAATTCCAGATTGTGGGGGGGGGATCCAGAGGGCACTGTTCACAGACCATGGTCGGGTTGCGTGTGGGGTGGAGTGTGGAGTCGGATCGGGAGCATGGTAAGGGGGTGTGGAAGTTGAATGTTGAGTTGTTGGAGGATGAATGTATACGGAATGAGTATAGAGTTTTGTTTGGGAAATGGGAGAAGCGATTGGGGATTTTGAAAGTGTAGTTAAATGGTGGGAATGGGTGAAGGTAAAGACTAAGTCTTTTTTTGTGCGGAAGGGGGGTGAGAGTAAAAAAAGCGAGAGAGGAGTATGAATGGTGGCAGAGGAGGTTGGAATGTTTGGAGAGGAGGAGGGAATGGGGAGAGAGTGTGAATGAGGGTGTGGCAGAGGCGAAAGAAAAAATAAAGGGTAGGGTTTGTCATGGTGATGAAAGGTAAAGCGATTAAGGGGCAGGGGGGGGCTGCTGGTGAAAGAGCTTGATGAAAAATGTACGAGGGTTCTTTTTTAAAAAAATATATGGGGGTAAGAGTGGGGTTGGTGGGGGGGGGTCTTGGATGGGGATGGTCGTGAGGTGAGTGGGAAATAATAGAGTGAAAGGGGAAGTGTGGAAATTCTATGGTAAGTTGTTTGCGGAGAAAGAAAGGGATGTGAGTGCGGGGGAGGATGGTTGGGAGTGTGGGTGAGGGAGGTGGGGGGGGATAGAGGGATGTGGTTTTGAGTGAGGTTGAGAGGGGTTTGAAAGAAATGAAGAATGGGAAGATGCCTGGTTTGGATGGTCTGCCGGCTGAGTATTACAACACGTTCTGGGATATGATTGGTGGATGGGTGTATAGAATGTGTGTGTAGGTGTTGAAGGATGGGGGTACCAAGAGGGTCAGAAAGTCTGATTATCTTGATACATAAAAAAGGAAGGGGGAAAAGAGACCTGAAAAATTGGAGACCCATATCTCTATTAAACGTCGATTACAAATTGATTGCTAAAGTCATTGCAAACAGGTTTGAAAGGGGTGATTGAAAGAATGGTCGGAGGGGAGCAAGCATGTGCGGTGCCTGGAAGGACGATAGGTGAGAGTTTGGTATGTTTGAGGGATACGTTGTGGGAGGGTGAGAGAGCGAAAGCAGGTAGCGGCTGTGTAGCAACGATTGATTTTGAGGAAAGCGTACGATCGAGTGGTGGGAGGGGGGTGGGGTTTTATGTGGAAAGTTTTGGAGAGGGCTGGGGGTGCCTGAGAGGATGATTGGATGGATAAGGAGTTTGTATGCTGGAATCCGGAGTAGAGGTGCAGGTGAATGGGGGGGGTGAATGGTTGGTTAACTGAAGATGTGGATGTCAGATCAGGGGTGAGACAAGGGGGGGGTCCTTTGGCTCCGGTTTTGTTTGTGTAATTGAGCCTTTGATTAGAATGATTGCGAAAGATAAGTGGTGTGAATGGTGTGGCGGCGATTCCTGGAAGGGGGGGGACAGTGTTGAAAATCATTGGCTATATGGATGATGTGACGGTGGTGTGTAGGGACGGGGGAGAAGTTTGAGAGGAGGAGTGGGAGGCTGTTAATGGATATTTTGTGTTTGGTGAGTGGTTTTAAAGTTAATTTGAATAAATGTGAATGTAAGTTTTTTGGAGATTGGAAGGAGATTGGACAGTGTGGTTGGAGGGTGTGCGTGGGTAGTATAAAAGTGTTGGGTGTGAGGTTTGAGAGAGATTTGTATGTGAGAGAAAGTTGGGAAGAGGTGGTGGGCAAAATTCAGAAGCGAATTGCATTTTGGTCATTAAGGACATTGACGTTGGAAGGAAAGGGATTAGTGACTAAGGCGGTGCTAATGCCGATTTTGTTGTTCCTATACAGTGTTTTTCCGGCCCAGGACAGGGTCCTGAGGAGAATTGTGAGATTGGTGTTTCAATTTTTCTGGTCTTCTAAGGCTGAGAAACTGAAGAAAGAAAAAGTTATGAAAGGTAGGATGAATGGTGGGAAGGGAATGGTGTGGATTGAGAGATGGCTGTTGGTGAGGTATGGGTGTGCGATTGGGTGGGGAAGGAGGAGTGTGGCAGGATGTATGACCAAATATTGTGCTGGGAATGTGTTTACGTAAGTTGGGGTTGGTGCGAGGTAGAACTAAGGAAGCCGGTCTGTTTCAGGGCGCCATGGTTCTATTTGAAGATTGTGAAAGGAGTTGAGAAATTTGCTTTGAATGGGATAACGAAAGAAATGTGGGGTGATTGTAGGAAGATATGTAAGCGGTTGAATGAGAATGAGGTGATGGAAGGGATTGGTGGTTTGAGGGGTCGCGCATGTGAGAAAGCGTATGGAAGAACGTGAGTTATTGGGAGTTGGATAATCGGCAAAAGGATATTGCGTGGATGGGGGGTGCATAAGTGTTTGCCTGTGAGGATGTTTCAGAGACGGCGTGGGATGTGTGCGACTGAGAGGTGTCCGAGAAGAGGTTGTGTGGGGATAGAAAGTGTTGAGCATGTGTTGAAGGTATGGTGTTTGGGGGGCTGATTGAGGGGGTTGGTGGGAGTGAAGGGGGGAGACGTATGAAATGGTGATCTTTGGGTTATGGCAGTTGGGGGAAGAATGATGGGAGAGAGTGTTATGGATGTTTGTGAATTGCGTGAAGGAATGTTTGTGGGACCTGCGGAACATTTTGTGGTTTAAGAAAGAGGTGTTGATGTTGAGTGTGCGAGAATGTGTGGCCATGGTCCGTGGACGCCTGTATAACTATGGATATCTTGACTGTAAGAAAGCTAGGTGCTGTAAGAGCAAATGAAATCTGGCAGTTTGCCTCTTGGAAGAGATGGATCTTGGTTTAATGGGAATGTTGTCTCCATGAGTTGCTATGAAGTCTGATGTTTTCCCCTTTTCTCAGTCTGGAGGTGTCTAAGAGCCTGGTGGAATCCCAGTGGCCTGGAATGTGAAGAAAATCCATGAGCCTTGTGGGTTATGCGTTTTGTGAAGACATTAAAACTGAATGGTTCTGTCTTTGTGTTCCTATGTTTTAATGAAGATGAAATTTATGTCTTCTTCCTTTTGTTATAGGTGACATGGCTGAAGGAGGGACAGTGTCGTTGAGGGATGGATAGATGGACTCTGTCTAGAAATTGAGGGAAAGCTGTGAAGGGAGAGAATATATTTGGATGTACACCTTAAACCCTGTGGCATTACATACTTGTTGAGATGGATTTTTCCTGTTTTGCATAAATTTGCATATATATAAATATGATATGTTGTGTGAATTTTGGATATTTTTGCCTATAGCTGTATGTAAATATGGTATTTGTATCCTTTTGGTGTGTACTGTGGAAAAAGAAGCAGACACATAAGAAACATGACAAAAATGTTTGTACCTTTTTGCTTTATTCTGTTTATTGTGTTTATTTTTGAATCTTTTGATTTTTCATGTAAAAATTATTTACGTTTCTTTGTAGTTTTTGTCAAGTGATGTTTTGCGCGATGTGTTCCTTTTCTTCTGATTTTTGCTTGATGGAACCTGTAAACGGAAAAACTGTTATTCTTTGTTGTACATTATTTTGAAATTTTCTAATAAAAAGAATGAAAAAAAAATCTGTTCTTATCATGTCCAGTAGGGGTGCTCCACCATCATTGCGGGGATGATTGGTTGTATTGGGGTCCTGATGGTTAGTACAGGCTAGAACAGAAACCAAGGCACCCACAGGCTGTTGGGGCCCGGGAGTAATTCCCCCTGGAAAACCTGAGGGGCCCAGTTCCTCCTGGTTTGAATGGATCTACCTTGTCTGGCCAGGGAGGCAGAAAGTCTGCAGAACCATGCCCCCTGAAAGTGGTCGCCTCAGGGGTGCCCTTAGTAACACTTGGGGGTGGGATCCCAATGTGTGAAAAGGCACATGGTCACTGTTCTAAACACTTTTCCTGCACTGCGCCTTTTAGTGCTAGGTCTTTTGGCTAAGTCCAGGGCAATTTTTATGCTACGGGCCTCAGGGCCTAGCCAGTGCACAATTGCACGGCCACTATTTTTATTTTTACTTATTTAATTTATTTTTTTCTCCCACGTTTTGTCACTTTTCACTTGTGTGTGTTTTTTTTTTTTCCCTCACGGATTGTATGGTGTGGGTCCTTGGGCCTAAACCTGAAGTCTAGGGGGAGGATGTGTGGTCTTTTGGTTCCTTCCTCCCCTGTCCCTAGGGTGGCTTCTCTTCGGGAGAGCCCCCATACTTCGTGGCTGGTTTAGGCTGGCCACAAGGAAAGGGGTCCACCAGGCCTTTTGGCTAGGTGGACCACATGGAAACCTTAGTCTGTCAGGAGCTTCATGTCCCGGGGGATCAGGGTAGAGGTCCTACCCCTTCGGGGGGGTGGACAAAGCACACCCCTAAGTGCACTTTTTTGTGTTGGTTTTGCACTAGCACATTTTTTGTTCACTTACGGGTTTTTTGTTTTTCACACGTCCGCAGACTTTAAAAAAAAAAAAAAATCATTCTCTGAGAGAGCTCCGTGGGGCCCCCCCTGGTTGTAGTGGGAAGTGAGGTACTTTTGTACCAAAAAATGGTGACCCGAGGATTGCGGGATTCGTTGCGTTTTACAGTTGAAGCCGGTATATAAGGAGGAAGTTACCCCTAGGCCAAGAGAGTCCAGAAAAAGATCCACCACAACAGTCCATAGGGTAAGAGACATATTGTGTTTGCAAGATTTTCCTCAGCAGAGGATTTATGATGTCACTTTAGTTTCGACCGAGGTATGCTGGAATACATATGAGAAGGCCAGAAAAGCTGTGGAGGTAATGGGAAAGTTTGAGGTAACGCCCTTGTTTATGCAGGAGGAAAAGATTATTACTGTACATATTGTGACATGGGGGATGATTAGCTCTAGTGGTAGATGCTTTCCAAGTGAGTCCATACTAGTCAGCAACTCTTTTTTCAGGGCTTGGTAGCCCACTTTTATTAAAAGTTAAGAAACAAAAGTACAAAAATAAGCTTTCCCACACGGGTTCTTCTCCGGTTGTAAATAGAAATGACAAAATTACCAAGCCTCCTGGCTACTCCTCATTAGCCCTGCTGATCAGCAGTACCTCTGCTTGTATTGGTCTCTCAGACCCCTGGCTAGTCCCAACACACAGTCTTGGACTCCTTTTAACGCACACAGAATTGAGCTCTTTTGATGCACACAGCTTCTGTCTCACACATAGACACAATGTCAGCCACTGCACTCCCCCCCTTGCAACTCTCAGCAAACCATCATTATATGGGCTTTGAGCACCTGGGCCCACACCCTGGTGGTTGACTTCAAACTCTGGACACTGGATTGCAGATTTCTTCCTTCCCAAAGCACTTTGAAATCTCCAAACTACGGAGCCCCATCCAGAAATATCAAAATCTGGAGAAACCTGCAACAGCAGTTTTCTCCACTGAAAATCTACACTCCCCGGTTCTGTACTTTGCACATGTGCAGACCCTGTGTCCATTACCATACTACTTCTACCTGCTTTTATCCTGTGACAGGGCCCTGCACTGTTCATCCCCCCCTACTGGGTCAAAACAAGTAGGGGGGGTATGTAACATATGAACCCATCACATTGGTTGGGACACCTCTGTTCCAGCTGTTAGCTACGTAGGCCCAATCCTTTTTCCGAGGTATGTTTCCAGGCCCTCACTACCCTGAATCTCAATGGGGTTCTGCCATTTTTTTACATTAAACCCTCTCCTCTTGGGGTTCTTGGGCCTATTCTCTTTTTTTGAGGGTGCACTATCATTCTTGTTCGGTCTCCCCAACTCCCTGTCCTGAAGCTGTAGGGAACCCACTATGTTTAATGCACAGCCACTTTCCCTCTCATTTGAACCACTTTCGACAATCCTCTGGATTCATCAATCCTTTCACGGTTACCCACAGCAACCAAAAAACCTTATTCCCAGGCACACTCCGTAACGCATTCAACTTTTCATAGTTACTTTCAAAAAGCAACCCATCTTTTACCGTATTATTCAGCAACAAATCACCTTTTCCACAATTAATACCTTTTAGTGTCTGTTAGGACCAGACCCGGGAAGGGACCACACACAGGCGAGCAACTAGCCATAACAAGACCTTTGCACTGCTCCAATTTGCCTGTTGTCCAGCTCTCTATGGGCAATGGTCCCACCAAATGACACTGATCAATACACACAGCATTGCTTAACAACATTATTTCCATTGGTTTACTCATCACAATGTCTCAGTCATAAATACCATTGTTAGCTGTACCCAATCATTAACAGATCACATATTTCACAATCTCTGATTGTATCAGTGCTGTCATTCAGAGGGTCTCCAGGTACATCAACTCGTACCTCTTTGTAGGTGGTATACAGAACCTCTGCTGTTGCCATGTCTATTCCGGGCCCTTCCTTCTTTTGAGGTCTAGCAGGTGTGGCAGTATTTTCACTATTTACTAACCACTGTCCAGCCGCACCTTGAATTGCACTAGCAGAATTATTCTGTGTCACCAGATCAAATTGAGAGACCTCTGGAATCTCCACCAGTTCTCCTGAGCGCTTTCCACACAACCCAGTTACTGGAAGCACCCTCACAGGGAACCATGAGATCACTTGCCACTATATTAAGTATTGCATCAACCATTTCCATTCTTGATCAATGTAACCCAGTGCAGACTGCACTACTTGGTTCCACCTATTGGTACTCCGCAGTACCACCTTGTCCGACTGCAGTGGAGACACCCAAGTGTACAGCGAATGCTTCCTTATGACTTCAAGCATTTCCAATAATACATTAGTTACTTCAAGACATCTTCAGTCTATAATCAAGATCTTTTTAGGGATGTTTCACCTATAAGAGACATGGAGGGGCTCATTCACTGCAGCTTGAGACACTCATGGTTACCTCTAGTGAAATGGAGGTCTCCTTAACAGCCTGCTCACCACCTGGAACGCTGTCAGATATATATCTCACACTTATCACCTCAGCATCAGGGAGCCACTGCAAGTCATAACCAGTTATACTAACATTTTTAACTGGACACACTTCCGTTGTTGGAACGTGGACAACACCTCTGCCATGCATGCGCCCTTAATTGGTCCTTATGACTGAAGGGGAACAACCTTTGCAGGGGCTAATGCACCCTCAACCACCGGCTGCCCTGCGATTCCCCCTTCTACATAGCATTGGTTATATCCACACCCTTGTCTTACTATAGCCTTGTCTCTGCTATACACATTACATTGTAAGAGCACGCTTTGACTCATACCACTTTGCGATACCACCTTTTCAAGCACAGCAGGCTATAATACCTCACTTTTACTCGCCAGCTCTGGTGGCACTACTACTACTACACACAGCTTTCTACTTTTAGGTTGACTTAACCTCTTACCAACCAAGTTGCACATAAGGTGAGTGGGCTGCTCCCACACCCTCTCACAGCATGGTGCAAACCCCCTCTGTTTCACCAGAACAGTATCGGTGCTGTCCTGCACAATTTCTGGCTCCAACACATGGAGACCCCTGTAAACATATACCGTATTTTTCGCTCCATAAGACGCACTTTTTTCCCCCCAAAAAAGGGGGGAAAATGTCAGTGCGTCTTATGGAGCGAATATGGAGCAACCGGTCCGGTATTTCCACTGCCGCCGTGTCAGAATACCGGGCCGGCCGCTCAGCTCTACAGCGGGACCTTAGAGATGACTGCTGACCTTTGGGGAGGGAGGGGGAGCGGGTACCTGAATTTGACAGGTACCCGCTCCCACTTCCATGGAGTTGTTCTTTCATCTTACCCGTTCCTCTATCCAGCGGCGCGGTCTTCCCGGCTTCTGTAGTGTGGGCATGACAGCCGGGTGTCAAGTGCGCATGCGCAAGAAGCGGTGCTTTTTGTGAATGGTAAGGCGGCACCTGGGACACATGACAGATCCCAGAAGCCGCCGGACCAATCACAAAGCGCAAGTGCTTCTCGCTCATGCGCACTGGGCACCCGGCTGTCATGCCGAGCGCCATTACAGAAGCCGGGAAGACAGCGCGCGGCTGGATAGAGGAACAGGTAAGATGAAAGAACAACTCCGCGGAAGTGGGAGCGGGTATCTGTCAAATTCAGGTACCCACTCCCCCCCCTCCCCAAAGGTCAGCAGTCATCCCCTGTACTATCCAAAGTCTCTGGTCATCCCTGTACTGTCCGCAGTCTCTGGTCATCCCTGTGCTGTCCACAGTTTCTGGTCATCTCCTGTACTGTGTCCGCAGTCTCTGGTCATCTCCTGTACTGTGTCCGCAGTCTCTGGTCATCTCCTGTACTGTGTCCGCAGTCTCTGGTCATCTCCTGTACTGTGTCCGCAGTCTCTGGTCATCTCCTGTACTGTGTCCGCAGTCTCTGGTCATCTCCTGTACTGTGTCCGCAGTCTCTGGTCATCTCCTGTACTGTGTCCGCAGTCTCTGGTCATCTCCTGTACTGTGTCCGCAGTCTCTGGTCATCTCCTGTACTGTGTCCGCAGTCTCTGGTCATCTCCTGTACTGTGTCCGCAGTCTCTGGTCATCTCCTGTACTGTGTCCGCAGTCTCTGGTCATCTCCTGTACTGTGTCCGCAGTCTCTCGTCATCTGTACTGTGTCCGCAGTCTCTGGTCATCTCCTGTACTGTGTCTGCAGTCTCTGGTCATCTGTACTATGTCCGCAGTCTCTGGTCATCTCCTGTACTGTGTCCGCAGTCTCTGGTCATCTCCTGTACTGTGTCCGCAGTCTCTGGTCATCTCCTGTACTGTGTCCGCAGTCTCTGGTCATCTCCTGTACTGTGTCCGCAGTCTCTGGTCATCTCCTGTACTGTGTCCGCAGTCTCTCGTCATCTGTACTGTGTCCGCAGTCTCTGGTCATCCCCTATACTATGTCTGCAGTCCATTAGTTCAGAATTTTTTTTTCCTGTTTTCTGCCTCTAAAACCTAGGTGCGTCTTATGGTCAGGTGCGTCTTATGGAGCGAAAAATACGGTACATATATATATATATATATATATATATAGATAGATAGATAGATAGATAGATATATAAAAAACTAAGGGAATATAATCTAATCAAAAACAAATACCCTGTACTTTACCCATAATATAAAATGTAACTAACCCTAAAATTTAATATAAATATATAAATTCACACAGAGGGACCCCAATAATAATAAGGGGAATGTATGTTAACGTTTAAAATACATATTTTAATAAACAAGTAAATATGTAAAAATACTGATACCAGATACTGCCCGTGAGGGATCCTGGGGTGATCCTGAAAGCGAGGTGGCCCAAAGAATTGCTAAAAGGAGGTGAGGGGGCAATTTAGCCACTGAGGATTTGTGGAGTTGGTGTGAACACACAATCACTTTTTTTTACTCTGCATGGAAGTTTATTGAAGCACGATTTATTTAAAGATTATTGGACAATTAGAGATTTTTTATTTTCTTTTTTTGGATTTTTTATATTTACTCATATTTTCTGGTCACTATATATATATTTATATGTTCTCCTCTATATTGATGTATACTATTTAAGCATGGGTCACTTTGTGTGGTATTCATTCCCCCACAATAGGGGACTCACAATTATCCTACTTATGTAGGGGTGTTTATATTATACAAATATTTTATTATTTGTATGTGGAGTTATTTGATTGCACTTTAAGAGGCATTGGAGAGGACCTCAGTAACAATTTTGGGCACTTTAGAGTTTTTGACACTAAATAGATATGCATTGATCTTATCACCATTATATTTTGTGTTTTTTTTTTTTTTTTGTGGTGTTTCTGCTTGTTTTTTTGCATGTTTTATACATTTATGGATTTATTCATTTTATATCACTTATTTTAATAAGTATATTGATTTGTAAGTTGTAGCACTGCACTATTATTATTATTATTATTATTATTATATTACACAAGCTTGAAAAGGTATTAGCTAAGAGTGTTGGCTGCTTTAATACACACTGATCACTCCGATTAAGCGCAAGAGGAACTTTGTAGTTGGTTTTAATACAGTTCTCTTACCTTGATCATACCTCTAGCAGCTATTATGGAAGTGTTTGGTTTTATAGAAAATAGGTCCTTTAACTTGGAGGAGATTTTTAATAAACCTGATTAATGGTAAAATAGGAGTAAAAAGTAAAAAAAATAGGAACTGATTTTTCCACATATCCATATAGGGAACCCTATAAGGGACCTAAAAAAGGTAATAACAATTTTTCTATGTACCAAACACCCTGTAATAGTTGGAAACCCAGGAACGGGGGGTACGGTTTATAGGAAACCACAGGGCAGAGGTAATTCTAATAATTGGAGACCAAAGTTTCATCCACATAGACCCAATTACAATCCAGGACAGGGGAATCATCCATCACAAAGACCTTATTACCAAAAGCCTTATAATAGACAATTTTATGAGAGACGTCCTAGACAACACCCTTATGAAGGATGGGGTCAACAGAGATATACAATGGAACAGGACTCCTTCCTTCATAACAAATATGACCCCCTTAGATTTGATTACCCACAGAGGGATTTTTTAGAGAGGGACCAGATGGAAAGGAGTCCAGCAATGGAAGGATGGCAAAGTCCCCTAAGAGGAGGGGATGCAGAGCAGGATTTAAGAAATTAAAAAAAAAAAAGAATAGTGGGAGAAGGGGTAATTAATTTAAGTGGATCGACATTAACAAAGTAAAAACTTATGGTGTTAGACAAGGGTCTAAAATACGCTCCACCCAAACCTGCTAAGAAATTATAAATTTCTGTGTGTCAATATAAATTTCAAAGGAAATTAAATATTAAAAAAGTTTTGGGGTTACCAGGAGCTAAAAATATTACTAATGCCCCGAGCAGTGGAATTTCTCACACAATTTTAAAAAAAGAGATCACTTTTTAATCCGCAGATTACAAATAATAGCCAGGTAGAAGTTTTTAAAAAAGGATGGTTAACCAAGATTTGGAAAGATTAACTATTCCCAAAGTTTCTAATAATGTAGGCTTACAGTTGGGAAGAGATTAACGAAAAGATATGATATAGTAGTGAGACCAGCTGATAAAGGAGGTGGTATAGTTGTGTTGTCTAAAGAATATTATTTGCATGAGCTAGCCACACAGCTAGGGGATATCACCACTTCCCAGGTACTCCCAAAAGACCCTACCATGAAGTATAAGAAGGAACTGGAAGAATTAGTTAAAAAGGGGAATAGAGAAGAATATCCTCAATAAAAAAGTAAAAATATTTACTACCAGAGACCTGCAGGATACCGGTTATTTACACGGTTCCCAAGATTCATAATGATCCTATGAACCCACCAGGAAGGCCAATAGTGAATGGAATCCAGTCGGTATTAGCAAGATTAGGGCAGTATATAGATGTTTTCTTGCAACCTCTAGTCAAGCAAACTAGATCTTACTTGAGAGATACTAAACATTTAATCCAACAGCTTGAAATTTTTAAATGGAGGTTCGGAGGTACATTTAGCTAGTGCAGATGTTTCATCTTTTTATACTATAATTGGGCATGATGATGCCATGGAGTCTATTAGTTGGGGGTCTGAGAGAATACAGTGATCTAACATGGACCCAAAGAAAATATTTGTTAAAATGTTTAGTTTAGAATTTTGTCTCAATCTTAAATACTTTTGGCACAATAAACCATCTTTTCAGCAAATAAAAGGGAGTGGCAATTGGAGCGAGATTTGCACCAAGTGTCGCTAACTTATTTATGGCCTATTGGAAAAGGAAGCCGTTTACAAAAATCCTCCGGAGGAACTAAAAATATACAAAAGATACATTGATGATGTATTTATAGTATGGGTAGGCATTGTGAATACCCCGTCAGCCTTTCTCAATAATTTGAATCACAATAACAAGAATATTAGATTTACGTGGGCGTTCAATAATCAACAGATTAATTTTTTAGATTTAAATATTAGGATTGAAGATGGAATGATTTTAAACGGAAACATTTTTTAAAACAGACCGTAATGGATATATTCCTTTGGGAAGGTGCCATTATCCACCTTGGCTACTCAATATTCCCAAAGGTCAATTTGTCAGATTAAGAAGAAATTGTACATTAAAAAAAGATTATGACTTGAACAAGTAAAAATGATAGGGGAATGGTTTTCTGATAAAAGGTTATCCACAGGAAGTTATAGATCAGAAAATCCATGAAATTGGTAATATGGATAGAGCGTTGCTCTTAGAGGATAAGAATAGAGAGGATATAGTCGGGGAACAATTGGCCATTATTTTAGATTATAATATCCATTACAAAAAAGTAGAAAATATGTTTTAAAAATCATTAGAAAATTTTAAAAGCAGATCCAGTGCTAAATGTATTATCTGAGCATCCAAAATGTATTTATAGAAGGGCACCTACTTTAAGGACTAAAATAGTAAAAAATGTGTTGGATCCTCCTGTAAAAAATCAAGCGGTGACATACCTAGATGAAAGTTTTTTTTTTCCGTATAGGATAGGTGTTGTAAAGCAACAAGGAGACAGCAATAAATGTTTTCCGTTTAATATTCTAACACGACTGGAAAAGAATATGAAATCAAAGATTTCATCTCCTGCAGGATGGAGGGAGTAGTTTACTGTTTAGAATGTGAATGTGGCCTCCAATATGTAGGGAGAACAAAGAGGCCACTATGGAAGTGTTTAAGAGAACACATTCAAAATATTAAAAAAAAGGATTTTCAAAACATAGTGTGTCTAGACACTTTGCGGCACACCATAAAAAAGACCCCTCGACATTAAAGTTTTGGGGGATGGAGAGATATACCGTATATACTCGAGTATAAGCCGAGTTTTTCAGCACATTTTTTGTGCTGAAAAAAACGGCCCCCTCGGCTTATACTCGAGTCAACGTCTGCAGATGTCTAGCAGGGGGCGCTGCTTCTAAAGCTAAGGTTTCCATAACCGCGGCTGCAGATATGGAAACCTTTGCAGTGATGTGCTGGGCATTCCTAAAGTGTGTGCTGTGCCTGTGCGAGCGGCGGGTGCTAAGTTGTCACCTGCCGCCCGCAGAAGTAGTTGTAGTAAGCACGGACCCTCCCCCCCTCCCCCGCAGAGGTACCTGTAGTTGAGCAGAGTTGGCCCCCCCACGAGCCCGCAGCAGCACATCCTGGACAGTGTGACAGGCTCGGGCTGTCACAGGCAGCGTTAAGGAGGCTGGCACATCACACAGAGGCACAAGCTCCTCGTCTGTATGTATGTGCCAGCCTCTCAGTGAAAACACACACATAGCCCCTGTAAATTCAGCAGATTGAGCCATGAGGAAGGGGAAAGTAAAATTAAACACGTGCTATATTACAGGTATTTTTATTTAACATGATAGTTGTGTTGCCCATGTTTAAGGTGGTTGTCCTAAGTGGGAACGTACTGTCCAGTGCCTAATGTACTATCTACTGCCGAGCGAACGTACTGTCCAGTGCCAAACGTACTGTCCACTGCCTAATGTACTGACCTCTGCCTAATGTACTGACTACCTAAGTAATATAGGGACTGATTTATAAAGCCAAATGCAAGTTAAACTTTTCAAGTGGAGAAAAAGGCGGGACAGGGCATGACGCCCCCCTCCCCATCCTAAAAATTCTTTTTTTTATCCTGTTAGAAATGGATCCCAATATCGGTGCCAGTACTTCTAATCCTGGAGCAAAACAAAAACGCAGGTCATACGAAGCTGCTTTAACAGTATTGCAAGTAGGGAATGGCGGAAAATGAAAGCTGACTTGGAAAAGATTCCAAAGGCAAAAAAAGCTCTACGTGGTTTAACGACTTCATATGGGGCTCTAGAGACTGAATTCCATAAATGGGTTATGGAGTGTTGTCAAAATGGTTACTGTGTAACACGCATGGGAATTCGCTTACATGCCCTTCAAATGGCTAAAGATGAAAAATTTAAAGTACCAGGCACTAAAAAATTTGTTGCATCAGCAGGATTGTGTACCCGCTTCATGAATAGGTTTGGCCTATGTTTGCGGCAAAGAACAAAGATTGCACAGAAGCTGCCAAAAGACCTTGATGAAAAAGTGATGTCATTCCATTCATTCATCATAAAACAAAGAAGGATCCATAACTATGACCTTCAAGATATTGGGAATATGGATGAAACGCCTATGACCTTTGATCTTCCAAGCAACAGAACTGTGGCAAGTTTGGGAGACAAAACTATTTTACTAAGAACCACAGGAAATGAAAAAAAACATTTCACAGTCGTTCTGTCATGTTTGGCTAATGGAACCAAGCTGCGGCCTGTTATTATTTTCAAAAGAAAGACCTTGCCTAAAAAGGTCAAATTCCCACCACGAATTACAGTGCGTGCACATATTAAAGGCTGGATGGATGAAGACGGAACAAAAAAATGGATGGAAGAAATTTGGAATGGACGACCAGGAGTAGCCATAAAGAAAAAACCATCATTGCTAGTTTGGGATATGTTCAGAGCCCACACATCTGATGACATAAAAAAAATTTGGCAAAGTCTTCTCAAGTTACTTTGGCTGTTATTCCAGGTGGGCTTACATCTGTATTGCAGCCCCTAGATGTGTGTTTAAATAAACCTTTCAAAGACCGTGTGCGAAAGATGTGGCATGAATGGATGTCATCTGGTCAAGCTCAACTGACAAAAGTTGGAAATCTGAGAAAGCCAGACATAGAATTGATAGCACAGTGGGTTCGTGATGCATGGGAAGATATTCCAGAGGACCTGGTGCAACGCGCCTTTAAGAAATGTGGCATTAGTAATGCTACGGATGGCAGTGAAGACAGCGCATTGTATGAGAACGACAGCAGTGATGGTGATGACTGTGAAGTCAGTGATGATGACAATGTGTATGCTGATAACATCACAGGAGCTGAAGCAGCTGAAGCTCTGTTTGGACATACCGATGATGAGGAGAACTCCAGTTTTGAAGGATTTTAGCTCGTGTGTTAGCTTGGTTGCTGATTAAGCTAAGGTTCATGTAGTTTTAAAGATACGGTATTTTGGATACCATATTGTTTTTGTTGACCCCATTTTCCACTTACAGAGCTATTTTACTGTTTTTCGTTTAAATAAATATTCATGTGATTTTATTGGTCTCTATCTTTATTTTTTACATTGACTAGTAGGTGCCTCATTTCCCACCCTCGGCTTATACTCGAGTCAATAGTTTTTCCCAGTTTTTTGTGGTAAAATTAGGTACCTCGGCTTATATTCGGGTCGGCTTATACTCCAGTATATACGGTAAGCATCATTGGAGAGGAAGCAATAAAATTAGGTCCCTTAGGCAGAATCAAGATGGATATATAATGTGTACGCAGGTTCCGAGAGGGTTGAATGTTGACTTTGATTTGAATTGTTTTATCCGTGACTTTTAAGAGGTTATATAGGTTTAGTCGGTATAGTTTAGTCCGATGTTGGGATATTTTTCCCTGGACTTTAGAATTCCACCTGGCTTGTTATTAATGTACATTATTTATTATTTTAATATTAATTTTTAATATTTATAATATGTGAGGTTTATAAGCAGTAAATTATAGTATGGAATATTGAGGTATGCGGATTAATTCATTAAAGTCAATGACTCTACTATAATATTTAGCTTGGTATTTAGGTATCTCAGTAGGTATGTTATATTGTACACAGATGCTATAGTCTTTACTGCATTGGTGGGGCTTTTTTAGACTCCAAAAATAATATTTTTTACATATTTTTTTATTTTTGATTAAAATATGTATTTTAAACGTTAACATATATTCCCCTTAATTATTATTGGGGTCCCTCTGTGTGAATTTTATATATTTATAGCCTGGTCACTGCTTCCTTTGATCTGGAAGCAGGGTGGAATTTGAAAAGGGACCTGTGGAAACTGAACTGGGCCACTCTGGAGGAGGAAGGAGTGTATGAGGCACTAAGCTTTAGGAAATGCTTCTTTGAAGATGTACTGGTATGGTGGGACTGGGCGAAAAGGCGAATTGGGGTTTTCTTCAGGAGGCTGGGGAGAGAGAAGGCACAAAAGAGATGCGAGGAGGGTGAGAGGCTGGTAGACAGGCTTCACTTCTTGCTACAGTGCAGGAGGATGGGAGTGGAGGTAGAGGAAGAGATCAAGGAGGTGCGGGAAGCGAGGAAGGTTTTTGTGAAGAGGCGAGGCAAGGAGATTGTGTTCAGGGCCAAAAGAGAAGTCATGGAGGAGGATAAGTGCTCGAGGTTCTTCTTCAAGAAAGCCTTTGGTCCCAAGAGAGTGCTCCGCAGTGTTGGAGGGAGATGAAGAGGTGTGTGGGGAAAGGATGGAGGAGGCAATAAAATCCTTTTATGCCGAGTTATATGATGGAGGCAGAGGTGGTGTGGAGGAAGAAATTAAGGAGTATTGTGTGGTGGTCGAATTAAACTTGTGTGAGGAGGAATCTAGGACCTTGCTGGATCCAGTGACTGAGGTGGAAGAAGTAGTGAGAAGTATGAGAAGGAATAAGACACCGGGGAGCTGAGAGCTCCTGGGTCCTGTCTGGGGAGCTCTCAGTGAGCAACTCCATTCAGCTGGCTTGGGCGCCCCTTGGAAGGGCCAGCATTCTGGTTACTACTTCTCTGCCTTTTGGCTTACGATCCTGTTTTGTGAGTCATAGGTCAGGTAGTAGAGGACCAGCGCCCTTGGCCTTGTGGTGTATCACAAGCACCTCATGCTGCTTTGGGGGGTGGCGCTCTTCGAGGCCGTGAGACCCGATTGCTTTGCCAAACCTTCCCCTCGGGGTCAGTAGAGGTTAAGGTAATTTGAAGGAGGGATGGCAGCGGTGCCACCTGAAACCCCCAACACTGTAAGGGTAGTTATACCTGAGTCTCGTCAGGCCGAATGCAGATTGTACTTTGTACAGAAGAAAATCGTGATGGAACTTCTCACCATGCCATTGGAAAGCATCTTTTGCATTCAAGCGTTCCCAACCAGGAGCTTCTTTAAATGTTACATTCTTCAGACTGGCGGATCTACAGACCTGCATGCTGCGGAGGCAAGAAACTTCTCAAGACCCTTTTTGGAGGGGATGTCATTCTTGGAGAGTGAGTCCAGACATCACATCCCAGTGACTGTACAAATGTACAACCCTTTTGTGAGGGAGGATGAAATTAAGACCTTCCTACTTCGCTACTGCTCTACTGTGTCTGTGGGGGTCAAACAAACAAACATTCTTGGCACCTTTAACGGTCATCGCCGGTTCCATGTACAGCTCAAAAAGGACAGTAGCGGTGTGGGTGGTTTTGTACATCCCCCACAGGCCTTCTCAATTGGCTCCAACAGAGGGGTACTATGGTATCCAGGACAGCCCCAGTTCTGCTGGAACTGCTTTGCCTTTGGGCACATTAGAGACCAAATGTGATGTAGGACAGGTATGCAGGAACTGTTTCTAGCCTGGGCACAGGACTGCCGAATGCCCTGAAGGCAGGACGTGCCACTATTGTGGCAATGAGACACATCTGGCCCAACAGTGTCCACGTTTGAGCTCTAACCCTGAGGAGGGAGGGGGTCCTAATACCGGCAACAAAGCTGGGGTTGGTGGAGGTAGGGCATCCTCATACGCAGAGGTGACCAGGGGGGTAACCCCAGTGGAAGGTGTGGAGGAGGCCAATGACCCTGCAGGAGGGGAGGTCCCTGAGCAGATATCAGAGCCCAAGCTTAATGAAGCTGCAGTGGAGACTCAAGCCCTGGCAGCTGGGGCCTCTGAGCCAGAATCTATGGCAGTGGAAGGAGGTAGGGTGACCTTGGAGGTGGAAGGGATGGACCTATCTAGAGACACCTTAAACCAGAAGTTGGAGGGCCTGGAGGCAATTCCAGCTTCTCAAAACATTGAGGAGTTTTCAAGCCCTGGGCAGGATCCTGAATCCGACTCAATACAATCTACCGAATCCTTTGTGAGCACTGGTCAGGTAGAAAGTCTGGACCATGGCCGGATAGAGTGTTGTGTGAGTATGGAATCTGATAAAGTGTATGGGCGAGGTGTATGGAAGTTGAACGTGGAGTTGCTTGAGGATGTGAATGTAAGGGAAGAGTATATTGTGTGATGTTTGAAAGGTGGAAGAGAAAGAGATTGGAGTTTAGGAGTGTGATCGAATGGTGGGAATGGGTGAAAGAGCAAACTAAGATTTTTTTGTGAGAAAAGGATGTGAAAGAGTGAGGAGAGAGCGAGAAGAGTATGAATGGTGGCAAAAGAGATTAAGATACTTGGAAGAAATGAGTGCGTGGCGGGAGAATGTGGGAAATGAGATTACAGAAGCACCAGCGAAGGTTGGACATTTTATGGAAGTGAAAGGGAAGGCAATATTGGCGCAAGCTAGAGCAGTTGTTAAACAGTGGGATGAGTGATGTACAACACTTTTTTTTAAGACAGTGTATGGAAGTAAGAATGAGTTGATGAGTGTGTTAGATGAAAATGATTGTGAGGTAAGTGGGAATGAGCGGGTGATTGGTGAAGTATGGAAGTTTTATAATAAATTGTTTTCAGTGAGTAAGAGAGATGTGAATGTGGAGAAGGATGTTATAGAAGAAATTGAAGAAAGTTTGGGGGAAGATGATAGGGTGGTCTTGAGTGAGGAGGTAAGCTTGTGTGAAGTGGAAATGAGTTTGAAAGGAATGAAGAAAGGGAAAACTCCAGGCTTGGATGGGTTGCCTGTGGAGTATTATAGTGTGTTTTGGAATTTGATTGGGAAGTGCGTGCATGAAGTGTGTGTGGCTGTTTTGAAGGAAGGCAAGTTGCCTAACAGTATGTCAGAGTTTGATTATGTTATTATACAAGAAAGGTGACAAGAGGGATCTTAAGAACTGGAGAGCTATATCTTTATTAAATGTTGATTATAAGCCGATAGCAAAAGTGTTAGCCAACAGGTTGCGTGGTGTAATTGATAGAATGATTGAGGAGGAGCAGGTTTGTGCAGTATCAGGGAGGATGATTTCTGAAAACTTGGCGTGCTTGAGAGATGTGTTGTGGGACTGCAAAGAGGAAGCAGGTAGCGGTTGTTTTGACTGTGGATTTTGAGAAAACATATGACTGAGGAGCGCATGATTTTATGTTTAGAGTGAGTGGATGAGCCGGATGGTGGCGTGAGTAATGCAACCTTGAGGGCTGTGGTGGAGGGGGAGGATGTAGAGTCCAAAATCCAGGAGGAGTACAGAGCAGGAGATGGAAGATCCAGAGCAGTCAGATGTGGAGGAGGTAACAGCAAGGTCTGACCGCCCACTCATGGCGGGGGAGGGAAGAGAGTGAAGATGGGAGTTGTTTGAAGAGGAGTAGGTTGGAGATTGGCCCTGACAGTCCGTACAGCTCTGTTGGCCCGGGTTCAGACCTCGTGATTGCTAGTGATTTGATGGTGTCGGAGTCCGATGAGTTGGACGAGGACACCATCCGGAAAAGAGAGATTGGAGGTGGACGTGAGGGGATGATATGAGTATGGATGCGATTCTGTTGATGGCTTGATGTCAGCTCATGTTTTACATTGCTTCGGTGCATGTGAGGGGCATCGGCTCCTCGGTTAGAAAGGCAGCGGTGTTGCAAGAGTAGGGTAGAATGGCTTGCAAAGTGATTTGTGTATAGGCATGTATGTTGAGTCACGTACCCAAGCAGGAGGAGTGGGCTTCCGGGGATGCCATTTGGTCAACTGCTTGCATGAGTAAAAATGAAGGTTTGGGAGTGTTGCTGAAGAGTGACCGTATTAAGCTTTTAAGTTATAAGGTAATAATTCCCGGGAGATTGCTGCAGGTACAATTGCGGCTTTTTGATGTGTTTTTTTGCCTTTTCAATTGTTATGCTCCCACAGGTAGGAGGGAGCGACAATAATTTTTTTAATCCCTTATTTTTGCACTTCCATGGGAGGGGCCCCACGGTTGTGGTTGGTGACCTAAATTGTGTTAGAAGTGTGGAGGACAGGGTGAGTAATTCTGCAACCACCCTGGATAGCACTTCTGCCATTTTGAATAATTTAATTTCAGATTTTAAGTTACATGATGTTGGGAAGGAGCTTGCAAGCCATGAGGATAAAGTTACTTTCTTTTCAGATAAAGTGACGGTTAAGTCCCGTATTGATTTTGTTTTGGTCTCTGAGAATTTGGACCCCATGAATTTCAGGACCGAGGGGGTGAGCTTATAGGACCATAGGGTAGTGAGAGTAGAGCTGGGTGTGAACTATAAAGTTAAATGTAAGGCTCCTGGAGGAGGAGAGGGTGATGCAGACTTTTGATCCCTTTTTCAGATACTGGGTATGGAGTAGAGGTACTTTTTCCTGACCTGCTCAAGTGGTGGGATTGGGTAGAATTTAAGGTAAAGGGATATTTTATTAGTTGGGGCATCCGGCTGGCAAGGGAGGAAAGGGTGAGAGAAGGAGAGTTAGTGGTGCAGCTTCAAACCCTTCATAAGCTGCAATCATTATGGCTGGAGGTGAAGGCCAAAATGGCAAAAGTAAGGGAGGAGCGAAGGAAGCGGCTGAAAGAACGTGGGAGGAGGATCATTTATCAGTCCAGGGTACAGCACTTAGAGGCGGATGAGAAATGTACTCGCTTCTTCTTTAAGAAGGTGGTGAGGAGGAGAGAGAGAGGCCTTGTTTTCGGTCTACGGGTCGCAGGGGGTAGTGGAGGGTATGGAAATGGTCAGGTCCTTCTACACTGATCTCTTTGATGGAGGGCACAGGGTAGATAAATGCGAATTGGAGTACTACTGTGGTATTGTTAAGGGGCAGTTGATGGCTGAAGACTCTAGCCTCCTTGCAGCATCCGTGGAGGGCCGTGCATGGCATGGCCAATAATACAATGTCGGGTAAAGACGGCTTGCCGGCAGAGTTTTATACTAAATTGTGGCATGTAATCGGGAAGGAGCTATGTGAGGTGGTACGATGTGCTTATGAGGTGGGAAGGAGGAGTGGCTCCATGAGGGAGGGAGTAATCACCCTGGTCCCTAAAGAGGGTGACAGTAGGGATATGAGGAACTAGAGGCCCATCACCCTTTTGAATGCTGATTACAAGATCTTGGCAAAGGTGATTGCAAACCATATAAGGGAGGTAGCGAGTAAGTTGATAGGGGAATATCAGCTGTGCGCGGTCCCCGGGGAGGAGGATAGGGGATAATTTGACCCTCCTGAGAGACATGGTGTTTTATGCACACTCTCATAACAGTCCTTTGATTGTCGAAAGCATAGACCTGGAAAAGGCTTTTGACAGGGTTTCACACACTTTCCTATGGCAGGTCCTTTTTAGTATGGGTCTCCCACCGGGGATGATGAGAGCTGTCAAGGGGTTATACCACTAGTCAGGTCTTACTGAATGGATTGCTGTGTGAATCCTTTCCTATCCGATCTGGAGTGAGGCAAGTTTGTCCGCTGTCTCCCTGGCCTTTATTTTGGTGGTGGAACCCTTGTTAAGGAACATCCATTGCGATAAGGCCTGCAAGGACTTTGTTGTTCCTGGCTATGGAAGACAGGCTGTCAAGTCTCTAGCCTACATGGATGAGTGGATGGAATCCAGGTGGTAGAGGAGGTCAAAGTCTTGGGACTGTATTTTGATGGAAGGCTTGGTGGGGCGTCTAGCTATGAGGCGATGTCAGCGAAGGTGGCAAACAAGCTCAGCTTTTGGAAGCTGCGGGATCTCTCCTTGAGGGGGAAGATCCTGATTGTTGAAGTGGTCATCTTGCCACTGCTACTGTATATTTTTTTTAATTTTCCCCCTAGAAGGCAGTGGGTGCAGAAGATTACAAGGGAGCTCTTCATCTTTTTATGGGGAGCGCAGATGGAGAAGGCTGCTCAAGAGGTGCTGATGAAGAGGGAGGATAAAGGGGGGCTCAGATTCCCAAATATAGATCTTTTCTTGAAGCTCGATTATCTGCTGCTTGTTAAAAAGATCTTATATGGTGGCAGTAAGGCGGCTTTCATGGCAAAGTATTTAGGTGGAAGTGGATTGAGAAGGACCTAACTAAACCATGGCCTCTGGTGGTGGCCCCCTTCTACTTGTGTCTGGAACCTTTTAGGAGACAAATGAAGGTGGAGGACCTTGGGCTTACCAAAGTAGTCAAGGGGCTGATCCTAAGGAGGTTGGAAGGGTTGGAGAATGTGTGTCCTATAGCAGGTTTAGGTTCTCTGCAGTCTGCTTTGACGTGGAGGATGAGGAGGGAAGTTGGTGTCTTTAATAGACAAAGGGACATTACTTGGATGACCTTGCAGGGGTGCCTTCCGACCAGGGTCTTTAAGAAGAGGCGTGACTTGTGTAGATCAGAAAAATGCCCAAGGGATGGATGTGGTAGTCCAGAATATTTGAGCCACCTTTTTTTCTTTTGTCCCTTTACAGCACAGGTACGCAAGATCTTCCGTCCTTTCCTTTTGACAGTACTAGGTCAGAGGATCCTGGATTCCAGTTTTTTTATGTCTGCGTGGGTGGCAGGTGGGGAGGTAAGGACCTCTTGGATTTTTTCTGTTATTTTCAGAGACGCTATATGGGACGCTCAAAACCTTTTGGTGTTTAGGAAGGAGAAGCTGGCTCCCAAAATCGTAGTCAAATTGATATTGGCCAGGCTATATACTGCTTACATGTTTGATGTGTGAAGAGTTGGGAGGATGGAGGCTGACAAGTTGTGGAAGGTGGAGGAATGGAGTCAATTGTTTATTAAGGTGGTTTTCATGGTTCTTATTTTTCCAAAATGATGTGATAACTGCAACCCTAGACCTTTGGTTGATGAAGGTATATTATGGTGGTTTAACGCAGTCATAACTGGGGGGGGGGGGGGGGGGGAACTGTTCTTAGTTTAATATCTGATACGTTCCCCTATCTGCGGACCATATATTAAATGGATTTTTAGAACAGGGAGATGGAAGAAGAGCTTGCTCTGTCCACTCCACGCATCGACCTGGTATTGCAGTACCTCCAGGACCGGTGCACCCCTCTCTTATGCAGTTTTCCAAAAGCAGAAAAAATGGAAAAGAAGTCACCCTCCTTTCCCCAGGAAGGAAAGGAAAGGGCAAGTTCAGGATGACGGGAGTGAGTGAGGACCATCCCAGTCTCCCAACAAGCTTGGCTTCGCTCCTCCAGACCCTGCTTGTACCTGCCTGCCAGCCATATGCTTTGTGTTGTGTCTTCTGTCTTTTGCTGCTAAGGAGCTGTGAATAGCTCCCATTAAAGTTTCTTTTAACCCCTGGTGTGCCTGTGTGCTTTTGTTGGTGTCACTTTCTTGGTCTCTGCTTCCTTGTGTTGCCTGGAAGCTGTGGGCTAGATGGGACGTGCACAACGGCCAGTTCAGGATCTGTTCTCATGGACTTTGTGCCACAGACAGCCATCACACACTTTGGGGTGTTGAATTGACTTTTCTGTGGGACTTTTACCCTGGAGGACATCGACGGCGCCTGGCGGGTGCTGTGCGGTTTTAAGGGCGCTTTATGGTGCGCTAGAAAGCGCCTCATCCACCAGCGAGAGAGGATGTCCATTGAGGACTGTCGCAGACTGACAGACAATAGCCTGATGGAATTTAAGGAGGAAGAGGACGTCTGAAGGTCTCCCCTTGCCCCTACCCCCCTTGCATGTCTTTGTCCCCTCAATAAAGCTTCGGGCCTGTGAACCCCTGCCACCCCCCACACCCGATGCTTGTTGGATTTTGTATTTGTTTGTATTTATGTATTCTGAAAAGTTTATGCAAGCTACGTTTATTATGTCGTGGTGCCTCTGGAGGTAACCTAGGGGGCCACAAACAGTCTCGGGGTAAGCGGCATCATGCATGACGTGATGGTCTGGGGAATGGTCCGCCATGCACATCACGTTAGGCATCATACCGCTCATACCGAGTGAATGTATTTATTTTATGTATTTATTGTATTGTAATGTGGTGTATTATGCGCTGCGTCGCAGTACAGGGTGAGATGTACCCCGACTAAGAGTATCGTTTTTTTTAGACTTATGTAAAAAATAAAGTATATTTTTCAACAAAAATACCCGTGTTCTGAATAGTGTGGAGTATCAGGCCAGCCCTTTGTGCCTGCGCCAAAGTGAGTTTTTGGACTCCAGAATTATCTGGATGTCCTGAGGCGAGTTGCGACAGAGGTTTCTCAGCTGGAGAAAGCCTATCCTGTTTTTCATGATGGAAGACAGTAGATTCACATCAGCGGCTCATGAAGTGCGCTTCTGCAATGCGGCAAAAATCGAAGTTTTAGAAGGATTGCAGGAGGAAGACTGTGCTAAGCTTGTGATGGAGAAAGTTTTGTCACCTTGCGGTGTGGAGGGTAAGAACCTGTTATGTATGGCTGTATATTGCAACTAGGGTGTGGTAGAAGTAGTATTTAATGAATATGCGAGATAAACAAATTTCAAGACAGGCTGGGAGGAAAGGAGGGAGGAGCCCAGCATGCAAAAATCTTGTGTAGAGTTCCTGCATAGGATTCCATGGAAAATGGTGACTGTAATGATGTACAATCCCTATGTGCCCACTGAAGAGGTGACAGAATATTTAAAAATTTAATGCGAGACTGTGGAGTTTGTTAAACTTATTTTATAACAGTGTGGGTGTGTGGTCTGGAAAAAACTGTATCGCTGCCGTTTTTATGTGAATGATCATGCGGGAGACCATATAGAGCATGTCAAACACTCATTTCAGATTGGCCGCAATAGGGTTTTTTTTTTTAAGTATTCTGGAATGCCTGCCTGTTGCTGGAAGTGCAGTGAAATGGGACATGTGACACAAAATTGCAATTTTTTTCGCTTTTTTTTTAAATGCAGCAATTGTATGGGGCTGGGACATACAGCTGAAACCTGTGAAGCCCCCAAAGCATGTACCCATTGAAGGCAGTACTGAACACTTATACGCAAACTGTCCAACTAGAGTGCAAACGTTTGTGGAAAAAGTGGCAAGAGGGAGAAGAGCCAAGCGCAACCTGCCTGAAGATGAGGATGTTCTGAGACAAGTGGCTGAGGTGGAGAAAGAAAGATAGTGAAGGAGAGGGAGAAAGGTGCCAAAACTGCTGCAAGCGATGCGGTGCAGTGACGCCATGGAAAGGAGTAGTGATGTGGTGCAGGATGAAAAAGCAGTAGGGTTTACAGAGTTTGTGGAGGAGGAGAAAGAAGAGATGGAGTGCCAGGCAGGAAAGAAGGCGAGACATCAGGAGAATTCAGAGGATGAAATAGAGAAAAAGAGGAGAAAAATAAACCCGGACACGGCTGAAGACCTATTTGGCGCACTGGGGTCACCAGATTCTTTCTCCTGGACCATGGATTTGGCAAAGGAGAAGGATGAAAAGGATTCTGTTATTTCCGACTCTGGTGTGGAAAGGTATTTTCAGGATAGCAGGACTTTGGATCCAGGATAAAATGCAGAGTGTCATCTGCCCTGCTTTTACCTGTCAAATACTGCTGAAGATTGCATCACTAAATGTGCGGTCAATCGCAAGTGCCAGGCGTAGGATGACAATTTTCATTTTTTTTCTCCACGGTCCAAGCGGACATTTTTCTTTTGCAGGAATGTTGTGTGGACTTTAAAGTTGTCTTATGAGGAGTTGCAGAAGGATTGGAAATGTGGCCCCTCTGTGTGGTCTGGGGAAAATGGGGTTAAAAATTCAGGCGTGGGGATTTTAAATTGTCACCTAATGTGGAGATTGTTTCTGTTACTCACATTGAGCCAGGAAGGGCAATTTTGGTTAAAATTTATTTTTTGAGGAAAGGTATGAGGATTGTTAATGTTTACAGCTCAGTTTGAAATTCATCCTAATGGGTCAGGAGCCAGTTTTGTTCATGGGGGATTGTAATTGTATCCTACAAACAGAAGATAGGCATGGAGATGGCACATTGGATAAATCATCAAAAATACTAAATGAAATTTGTGCTGATCTTTGGTTGCATGATGTATGGGGAATGTGGGTAACAGATTTACATGGCAGAGTACAACAGCGAAGTCCAGGATTGATCACTTAAAAATAAGTACAGCGAGCGCTCAATATGTATAAAATATAGTATATAAAATATATAACAAGCAGCAAATTGCACCAACATAGGATATCCAACAAACCTAGTAAAAGCATATATATATATATATATATATATATATGTAAATAAAAAGGTGCAGTGCTGAAATGATAAAATATATACATTCTGTGCAGTAAAACCAACAAATGAGTACGGCGCTAATTAAGGCGCACAAATGAGAAATGATATAGCACAGTCTTAGGCTAAGTTAACACTAGCCTTGTAAGCAGGTGTTTGAGGGGCATTTTTAACGCTCTCCAAACGCCTAAGAAAATTATACACATGGCAGCGCACAGTGCTGTTCACACTGCAGTGGTAGTGTCGCGGCAAAAAAAAACACCTATTGTCCAGTCAGGAGGAGTTGAAGCTTTTCAACGCCTCTCATTGAAGTCTATGGTGACACTCCACAAACGCTCTGGTAGGCGGTTGTGGGGCTTTACGAATTTAAAAAAAAAAAATTATTCAGGAGGAATATCATGTCCCATAATTCCCTGAAATGATAGAAAGTGCATAGCAGGAAATGACTGCAGGACACTCTATGCTCTCTTCTGTTTGTGCTGCTTATAAGATGGCTGACATCAATGTCTCCATGTTGATCCAGGAGGTAGAAAACCGGTCAGAATTATATGATCCCAGCACCCCAACCTACTGTGATGCATACAGAAAACGTGAGGCATGGATTGATGTATGTAAAGTGGTCAGTGCAAACAGCTGGGAATCACTGTCTCCAAAGGAGAGGGAGAATAAACATGAGTAATTTTTTTTTCATTGGCAACATTTTTCATGCTGCCCCTGCACAGACATTATTACACTTGGACAAATACCATGTGCCCACATTTTATTCAAATGTGTGACTGCACATGGTCAGAAAAAAAAATTATTTTAGTTGTAGATGTTCTAATATTTTTCCTTTAAAAAAAAAAAAAAAAAAAACAGTAACAAACGTTGGAAGTCACTTAGGGACAGGTTCAAGAAGGATCTGACAGCGTTATTTACCCAACCAAGTGGTTCTGCTGCAAAAAAAGTGAAAACGCACTGACTGTTTAATGAGCTGCACTTCTTGAAGGCTGTAATGAACAAGAGACAGTATGTATTTCCCTATTGAATCTGCCTTGCTACAGTGGTTAAAATAATTATAACCTCCCTAGCGGTATGATTATTTCAGATTTTTGGTGCTAAGTGGTAAATTTTTGGAAATTTATTTTTTTTATTATTATAGGCCTGTAATTTTTAGGAATAACTCACTGAAATCTGTCCGAACAAGAGTCTAGTAAACATCCCGGGTATATGATAAAACTTGAAATACGAAATCATAAATTATATTTTAATAATCATAAAAAATAATAATATAATAATAATACATTTAATTCAATAATATAATCAAACCAAAAACACTGAAATTTGAAATATAGCGCCAAGTTCGCACATCACTGAGCAAAGTCGCAAAATCGTTTTCAGTGTCTGATGATGAATTTTCCCCCACGAATCATCACTCAATTCTGCAAGTGGTTCTGATTTACTATCGCTGTTCTCTAGCTGGTCTAAAACCACTTTTGACCGAAAGGGATGCTTTTTGAACGCCATGGACTTTTCTAAGTTTCCAGGCAGACAGAACAGTCAAAATCCAGGCAGGGCACAGGACAAAGCACTCGGGACAAAATGTATGTGAAATGGGTTGAAACAGCAATGTTTTACTATGTAATAATCGTTTAGAAAAAAAAAAAAGTAATTTTTTCAAATTTGCCGCCGGTTCCGGCGCCCGTACGTCCCGACATCACAGGGACCAGAACACGGAAGCCGGATGCCGGCATTGGCCGGAGATGGCCGGGGACGCTGCACGGGGGACATCGCGGGAGCGCAGGACAAGGTAAAGCGCTGCAGTGAATCCCCGAGCAACGCCGCATGGTAAGCCCAAGTGTAGCTCGGGGTTACCGCTTTTGGTACTGAAACTTTACCCCGAGCTACACTCGGGAATACCGCTAGGGAGGTTAATTGATCTCCTGCAAGTTTGCCCACATAGAAATTAAAGCTTTAATTTATATACATCTGTGATAAAAATTATAGAGACAGAACATCAACCAAAAATGCAGAAAAACCACATGGTAAAAATGTTATAAATTGAGTTGCAGTTCAGGGAATACTCCTTACCTCTACCTCACAAAATCTACATGGGATCAAATACTTATTTTCCCCACTGTGCACTGTACATGTGACGCTTGCCTATTGATAATTGTTTTAGAACTGTACATGATTTTCTTTTCCTTCACACAGAACTTCAGGAAATATTTCCGACAGTAGTGACAGTCAAGATGTCTGCACTCCAGACACGGATAACCTGGAAACAACAGATATGGGGCATTACCAGTGCATTTCTCCTACTACGCCCTCCACTTCCCCTGTTCCAAGCACCACAAGGAGCGATCGTACACGGAGCTCTGCTTCGTCCAGGAAGAGAAAAGCTGATATCGCAATTCCTCCAACCCAATTTGTGGAAGTATGTAAGGAAATGAGGCAGCTAATGCAGGAGTCACGTGATGATCAAATAGGTGGATTTTTAAGCTCTATGGCACACAACATGAGGCAGATTCCAGCACATCGCTTATCAGCCCTGAAATATTATCTCCTTGGGGTCATACAGCGCTACATGCACATGTCATCTGCAGTACCCCCTCCAGAATCAGTGCAATACTCCAATTACCCGAATCCAAGATATACATATGCACAACATAGTGCCCCTTCATTTTCAACTCACACAACATTTCCAAACCACACATCAGAGTATAATTCAATTCCAGCGGACATTACACCAGGTGGGTCTGGAGCAGGTCACAACAGCCAGGCAGCCCATTCTACTCATTCCTCATCTGAGCCAGTGTATAGAAACTTGTAAATTAAAAGAAGCCATAACATTATGACTACCCACCCAACATTGAGTAGGTCCCTGAACTCAACCAGACCTTTGAAGATGTGTCTAGGATATTGACAACGCTTTCCAAAAGCAGTTTACTGCTTTGAGTGATGTGTGCCTGAAAAGGTTCTGGCACTGAGCCAGGCCCAATTTTTTTCTTGGATAAACTTGAGAGGGACTAGAACACTTGTTAGTATTGAATGCTGTCTGTGTCATCATTTGGAAGATTGAACCTCTCTTTGTCCTGTTCACCATAATCCTTATAAGTTTATTACAACTTGGTTTGTCCACAGAACATTTTGAGATTGGATATCTTCGGATGGGGACTTCTGTTCTGTTGACAACCAGGGATTGCCAAACTTTACCAAGATTTTTTCTCAGCTTCTGTTGTGGTAGTGTGACAGGAAGTGAAAGTATATCTCCCCTATGGGACACATATGGCAAAAAAAATTGAAAGGGGTTCTAGAGTGTTATCCAAGAAGAAAATTAAAATATTGTACATTGTGCTATTTGAAGTAGAAACTAGTAGGTGTTATCATTGGCTGGTATGCACTTCATGGTGCCCAGTGGGTCTTCCTGCTGACCTGCATTTGACTACTATATCCTATAACATGGGTGCTCACCCTTTGGCCCTCCAGCTGTTGCACTACTACTAGTCCTATGCGTCATTGCAAGCCACTGACAGAGCATGACTCCCAAAGCAGAGGGATAATGGGACCTGTAGTTCCACAATAGCTGGAGGGTCATAGATTGAGCAGTCATGTGGTATGAGTGTTGGTCAACAGGAGGAAATAATATAGCCAGAATTAGTAGTCTCAAAAGTGAAAAAATTTTATGCTGCATTTGCACATGTGTTTTTTTATTGTGGTTCTGACTCCACATCTTAGCATTTATTTCTGTAATATACCAGGGAATGAATGCTAAAATCTTGGACTTTCACCTTCTTGCAGTGCTCTGTTGGAAGTAACACGCACTACAGGACAGAGGAACCAGATAATAATGGGGTAAAAGAGGTGTTACATTTCTACGTTGATGTTATTATATGCATTTGGAGCATACGGGTCTACTTTTTTTGTTTTTACAACAAAAAAGTTTTGCACTATTTTAACATGTGTATTTATTGCAAAAACGATACTATGTGTAGTTGCACTATGTATAGTAGTGCTATGTCAAGAGCATATGGAAAATTGTTCCTGAAAAGTTTTCTCTTTTGCTGTGACTGAAATAAATCTGAAAGTTTTGACAGTAATGATTGTACGAGTTTTATTACTTTATACTGGTAATAACTATTCCCCTTATGGAAAATATAAAGCCAAATTTCCAAATGCCGAATGGAGACATGGATGAGGGAGTCTGATTTGAATATTAACAATGAACTATCTAGCAGCTTAATGTTTTTTGTGCACAAATACAGTATAGTTCCGATTTTCAGTTATATGTCAGTTTATAATCCTGTACAGAGTACCGTATTTTCCGGCGTATAAGACGACTTTTTACCCCATGGAAATCTTCTACAAAGTCGAGGATCGTCTTATACGCCGGGTGTTGTGTTGAAACCATACCGGTACTTCCGAGCTGACGCTTCTGCGCATGTCTTCGGCAGCAGTAGACGATCGCTGATCACCATTCATAGCAGAACTGCATGAAACTTCAACAAGGTCGGATGCAGCAGTTGAGTGCTCGATTGAGCTGGACTGAAACTGTGACATGCAGAGAAGGGATACACATCGGGTAGCGGCAAGATGAGTATGCCCATGAAGATGTGTATCCCTGACGCTTCTGCGCATGTCACAGTTTCAGTCACGATCAATCAAGCACTCAACTGCTGCATCCGACCTTGTTGAATTGACCCTTTCACGGCAATTTCTTAATGAATATTTAATTAGCATTATAATCATAATAATAATGTCTTCACTGTGGCAGTTCTGTGCAAACTACGATACATCTTGGAGACAGGGAGGACTGGGCAGGCAGGGAGAGCTGACCCACCCAATCCAAGCAGGCTTTGTATGCAGTGTGCACAAAAAAATACATCACTTGCCGTGATTGGTTGGTTGTTGTATACTGGGTTGGATTGGCGATTCTGAGGGAAGGCAGGGGAAAGCAGGAGCATCTGCACTTCAGCCAATTCTAATGTTGGAACAGCGCATCTCTAATGAAGTTTGGTGTGCATCTTATCTGTGGTGAAAAAACAGTCTATCTGGTGAGCAGATACATGTGGTGGTGAATACAGTACAGCCCCAGTATCTTTACCGGTTCATACAGTACAGCCCCAGTATCTTTACCGGTTCATACAGTACAGCCCCAGTATCTTTACCGGTTCATACAGTACAGCCCCAGTATCTTTACCGGTTCATACAGTACAGCACCAGTATCTTTACCGGTTCATACAGTACAGCACCAGTATCTTTACCGGTTCATACAGTACAGCCCCAGTATCTTTACCGGTTCATACAGTACAGCCCCAGTATCTGTACCGGTTCATACAGTACAGTATACAAATGGATAACAGTCAAGACCCCATCATGGCTCCACCAGCAAGAAGAAAAATATGAAGCCAGTTTCAAACTTAAAGTTGTAAACTTTGCCATGGAACAGAATAACTGTGCTGCTGCAAGACAATATGGAGTAACAGAAAAGATGGTTCGGGACTGGAAAGCAAATGAAAAAGCATTAAAGAGTAAGCTAAGGGGTAAGTGTGCATTAAGAAGAGGCACCCCACATTGGCCAGAACTCGAAAAACATGTAGCAGACATGGTGAATGAGCATTGCCAAAACAGTTATATAGTGACACGAAATAAAATACGTTTGTTTGCACTTCAGTGGGCCAAATCTAACCCAGATCACAGCAACAGATTTAAGGCCACTGTATCCTGGTGTACTAGATTCTTGGAAAGGCATAATATGACACTGAGGCAAAAGACGAAAATTGCACAAAAATTACCTGCAGATCTTGATGCCAAAGTAAATAGTTTCCATCGATACGTAATACAACAGCGCAATAAACATGGCTATGCGTTAAGTAGTATCGGAAATATGGATGAAACTCCAATGAATTTTGATATGGTTGGAAATAAAACTGTCCATCTAAAAGGTGAAAAAACAATTTTAATTAAAACAACAGGACATGAGAAGTCTAGTTTTACAGTGGTACTAGCATGCACAGCTGATGGCGCCAAACTGAGACCAATGATTATTTTTAAAAGAAAAACAATGCCGAAACTCAAGTTCCCTGTTGGTTGTTTTGTACACGTGAATGAAAAAGGCTGATGGATGAAGAAGGGGTAAAGCTATGGCTTGATAATGTATGGAGCAGGCGACCAGGTGGACTTATTCAAAAACGTGTCTACTGGTGTGGGATATGTTCAGGGCTCATTTAACTCCCAAGCACCAAGCAAAGGCTTAAACACAGATGCGGCAGTTATTCCTGCAGGATTGACATCGTTGGTACAGCCACTGGATGTGTGCCTAAAAAAGCATTTAAAGATCACATTCGAGAACAGTGGAATGAGTGGATGGTCAGCGGCGAAAAGTCATTCACAAAAGGAGGAAACATGCGTTCTCCACAGTTGGATGTTTTGTGCAAGTTTGTCATAAAAGCCTGGAATGATATTGATGCAGAAACAGTAATCAAGTCTTTCAAGAAGTGTGGCATATCAAATTCATTAGATGGTATGGAGGATGACTACTTGTGGCAAGATGAAGAGGAAGCTGAGACCACACCATCTGATACGGAATTAGATCCATACGATGACTGCCTTACAAATGTATCACAAGATGTCATTGATGTACTTATGATATCAGATGACGAACAGGAGGATTTTGAAGGCTTTTAAAGGGAAACTGTCACACCAGCAAAACCTTGCAGTTATGATGGGCGTTGCTGACTCTCCAGGAACTTGCTCTCTCTATTTTATTATCTTCCTCCTATCATCATCAGTTCCAGTTTGGTTGACTGCTTAGAAAACAAACAGCATGGCAGCGCCCATGGGTTTATGGTCTTATCCTTCCTTTCAGCTTTAGAGTGAATTAGGAAAAGTTTAATCCACTTGCATTGTTTTATGTTTACATGTTTGACAAACAGCCTTATGTTTTATAAGTGACAGTTTTCCTGCTAGGTATCTGCATGTCATAAGCATTTGAATTAAAATTACCATATTGAAATCAAATCTGATGTTTTTTAATTTTTATTTGGTGTGCGTTGGAAGAGGGGTAGTCTTATACGGCGAGTATAGCCCAAACTCTATATTTTAACAGGAAAAGTAGGGGGTCGTCTTATATACCCAGTCATCTTATACGCCGGAAAATACGGTAAATCTCAAAGAACAAGTATTTACTTCTACACAATTATATTAAGTATAGGGTTCAGAACTTCAAACAATAGAAAAAAAATGTAGAACAAGGAACACATTTTTAAAAAAGGACTTTTATTTCATAATATGACTACATTTCATCGTCCCATAACACTTTTTGGGAATATCTCCCAGCAGAACATGAAAACAAGACATTGTGAACACTTATATACACCTGGTTAAGTTACTATTCTCTGGGGATACATGCTTGTGACTTTATCAGTGTGCAACACAGCATTGCTTAAACATTGTAGGAGGAGTTATCATTCTCCCCTGATTATGAGGCTGTAGAACCCCTGAACCTCTGTCTGGACAGTGCTGATTGGTCCTGTGCTGATCACAGGCAAAAAAATAAAAAAATTATTAACTATACACACCGAATTGAGCATGTGCAAAATGCATACGGTTCAGTTTGTCTTATCAGAAGATGAGAGGTGGTCACTTGAATAAGGGGAGGAACAGAAAGGGAATGATCAAAAGGGCCTTTACACAATGCAGAGGGTTAACCCCTTAGGTTCCACAGTGAGTATAACAAGCATGCTTTTTACTGCATATACAGACTGATTGATGTGGGTTTAGAAACACATTACAAAACAGAGACAATTACACTTTGGAATATTGCCATGGGATTTCTCCCTCTGCTGACATAAAATAATTAGCAAACTCGTCCCTGATATTTGACGCCTGCTGGGTACCTCGTGCACTATGAAAACAACACCTTGCAGTGCATGCGTCATGTGCGAATCATCCAAATTAATCCCCTCTCTTTGATGGACAAAATTGGAGTGCACAGGCACTTTTAACAACAGTGTCAACATTTGCGGGATCTAATTGCATAGCACCTCTAAAAAGATCCTCCACTTATTTGCTAATATGCCGAAGGTGCATTCCACAAATCGCCTAGCTCGTGTTAGCCGATAATTACCTTCTTCAAATCCAGTCCTCTTTTAGGATATGGTTTCATGACTGAACTAGACAGTGAAAATGCCTCATCTGCAACTAGGACATAGGGTAGGTGCTGTCCATTCTCTGTTATAGGACATGGGGATGGTATATTGAACCTTTCTTCCATTATCCTTCTTCCCATGGTTGAATTGCAAAACACTTGCGAGTCCGCAGAACTTCCATAAGCACCAACATCAATTGCGACAAAATTGTAGTTGCTATCAGCAATGGCCATCAGGACTATGGAGAAATACTTTTTATAGTTAAAATACTTGGAGCCACTGTTTGGGGGCATTTGAATATGTATGTGTTTACCATCTAACACTCCAATGCAGTTAGGAAAGTTGCTGTTTCGATTGAAGTCATTGCTGATTTCCAACCATCGATCCTCTGTTGGTTCTGGCATTACGATTCCCTTCAGTACATTCCATATTGCATCACGTGTCATGAACTATGTTGTGGATTGTGGCTTTGCCCAGAAGGTAATGGAAGTGGAGGGAAAAGAAGGATTCTCCAGTTGCCAAATATCTGTTAAAAAAACATGTCATTAGTAATTCAATTCAGTAATGTTATGAGTATATATAAAGTAGGGGAGAGAGTGTGTGTGTTGTCCACTTTTGATACATTAACCACCTCCCGCCCGCCATATAGTAAAATTCTGGGAGGACGTCATATGACGTCCTCCCATTCTCACGGCTCAGGGAGCGTGCAGTGTGGCGATCGGCGGTGCGTTGTGTCCCTCGGACACAGCGGATCACCGATCCATGGAAAGAGCCGAAGATGTCAGCTCGGTCATATGACCAGCTGTGTCCAATCACAGCTGATCACATGTAAACAGCGAAATGCTGGTTATCGGCATTTCTTCCCTCTCGAGCTGTCGGTGCAGCCTATCAGTGCCCATCACTGCAGCCTCATTAGCGCACATCAGTGAAGGAGAAAAATCACTTGTTTACAAAATTGTATAACAAAAACGAAGAAAAAACATTTTTTTTTTCAAAATTTTCAGTTTGAAACCCAGAGTTGATTAAATACCACCAAAATAAAGCTCTGTCACAAAAAAATGCTAAAAATTTCATATGGGTACAGTGTTGCATGACCGCACAATTGTCAAAGTGCAACAGCACTGAAAGCTGGAAATTGGCCTGGGCAGAAAGGGGGTATAAGTGCCCTGTAGGCTTGTGGTTAAACAGTATTCTTGTACATACCAGAAAATACAGCACTGTGTACACAATTTGGGCATACATTTGTTGTCACCTTAGATTACTTACTGCAACGTGACAAATAGACGTTCTTCATGAGATACTGGACGCCTCAGTTTTGTTCTAAGATAAAAGGAAAATCCTTCTGCGCTCAATGGAAACCAAACCTGTTTAGTTTAGCTGCTGTCACTCAACTTTTAACCACCAAGTTATGTCAAATAAACAAATTTAAATAGTGAAGCGCTTAAACCATAAATCATGTGCTACTTGTACTCAATAATAAATAAAAATGATCAATATATCATCCCTTATACTGTGCTGTGACACCTCATTATAGAAGGAGTAAAAAACGTGCTATTGAATTAACACACATAGTGATGTTCTTATAAAGTGACATAACACACATTGTAATACTCTTATAAAGTGCATAGAGGTATCTTAAAGACCTAAAGTGCATAAATTAAGTGAATCAAAGTAATAAATACATATGCTAAAAAAAAAAATAAAAAAAAAAATGTGAGCACCAAAATTAATTAATCTGCTATAAACAGACAATATATAAATTAGAAGTGTCCAGTAATCCGTGCACCACACTTGATGAAGTAATTACTCTGTTTGATATTCAAACAGACAACTAATAAATCATAAGTGCAAAACAGTCTGTGCATGTGCAGCTGTGTGTTCAACTCAAACGTGTTCCACTTCTAGTGAGAATTGAATCCTCCAAATGGCAGCAATGCCTGCTCACCTCCCCTCCTAGACCCAACAGGGCCAAACAGCAGTTTCCACCTCAGTGGTATCTCCTCTCTTGGCCAGCTCCTCCTTAGTACGTTTCTCCTCCTGTATCACCACTCCCGGGTACATGAGTGAATACAAAAGCTTGCCATAGTGTAGTATTTTATTAATAAATAGCAAAAGTAGACAAAATATTGCACTCACATTGCATTTCTTCCCATTCAGGCCTTATTACCACATCCCATGGGTAAATGTGAATACTACTAGGGGAATCCAATATGGCCGCGGCGTCCGGACATGCGTCACCGGAAATGGCGTACCAACCTCCTGGTAATAATTCTGCATAGGTCTTTGGTAGTAATCTGGCCTATATGGACCATGATTATTCCCTCTATTTTGATTATATGGTCTACCTCCATATTGTTGAGGTCTCCAGTTTTTTCCACCTCCCTTATGCTTTCTCCATTGGGAGCCTCCATTATTATTAGGTCTCCACCCATTTCGGGGAGTGTGGTACGTTGGGCCATTAGAGTTAAAGTTACCCTTCCTTTCATTGTTATTTTTTTGTTTTTTCTTGGGCTGGTACAAAGGAGTGTTTTATTGTTTCAACCTTTTGTTCTTTAACCGGAGTAGTATTATTAGACGCTATGCCTGAATCTCCGGGTGAGCTTTGCCATTTAAATACCTGCTCTTTTTTGAAATCATTAAGATCTCTTTGGTACTTCTTCGTCTTTCTATATTTAATTTCTTGGTCTAGTTTATCTAGATCTTTGCTTAGCCTTTTGTTATATGGTTCTATTTCGGGGGAATCTTTGATTGGTTCAATTTTGTTCTTTATTTCTCCTATTTGTGATTCTAATTGTCTCATTTTCTTTTGTTTTCTTTTTAATAAGAATCTCAGGAGTTCCAATCCTTTATCGTGAAAAAAATTTAACCATTTTTCCGTAGCTTCTACATCAACCAATCCATCACAAATGGGTATGTCCCACCTAAACCTCCTAGGTACTAGGTGGTCCTTTAAATATTTTTCAAAGGTAGTCATATCCCACCATGTGGATAGTTTTTTCTCCATTAAGTGCCCTAATTTTCTATATAGAGTATCCAGATCCCCATTTGTTCTGTTGCGGATCAACCTGGGTCTTAGAATCTCAAGCAGTGCATCAAAAGATGTGATTCTCATGCGGGCATAGTCGTAAAACTTCTGAGGGTAGATGTGTAAATCATGGTAGATTAGAATATCTCTGAGATACAATTGGATGTACCCAATAGCGCCTGGATGCCCTTTTCCTCTTCCTCTGCTCAACCATTTGCTCATACATCAGCATCATCTGCAGGAGACAGAACATGAGATGTAGCATGGTAATGGAATCCATTCGGGTGCCTTCCTGATGGAGTATGAACAGGAAACATTCACCATGACAAGCCACACCCAATTGCGTATTTCCTCTTATGTCACTTCCTAATGAAAAAAAAAAACCGGAGCATTTTTAACGCTTGAAAAACGCATAGAAACCGTGCATATGGCGTTTGCAGAGCGTTTTTACTGCCAGTCTACCGCTTATACCAACACTCATTAACGCCCGTCTAACGCCTGTACTAACGCCATAGGAGCGTTTGGAAAGAGTTAGAAATTAGTCATGTGTGAGTAGAGATGTTCGGAAAAGCATGCAGGCTTGACTCAGGTAGGTCAGCAATAACAAGTGGTTAAATCCAACTTCAGAGGTAATTCTAATAATCCTTGTGATGTGACTCTGTGCAGCAATGTATAAAATGCGCACTCACCAGATGCACATAGGTAATGTGCATTGAACCAATATAGGTCTGCAGGGGCCCCTTTAAATGAAACAGCCAGCAGCCAGCCTGGAGCAAGGGTCCCTCATTCGGACACCAGCTTCACATGCAGCCATACTTCCTCTGGGGGTCTCCAAGAGCAGTTGGCTCAGAGCCAGGCAATATATGAAAAAGCTGTATAGTGTAATACTTTTTAAGCATTCATTTATTAAAGCATTATCAAAAAAGCTCAGTAAAACAATTTGTAAAAGTTTCCAAAGTAATTTGATTTCTTTTTACAACCTATAGTATCAACCACTCCAGCGTATCTGAAAGATACCAAACAAGTACTAAATGAGATTTCTCGTGACGGCTGATGTAGCTTCATTGTACAGCAATATAGACCATAAAGATGGAATGGCAGCAGCTAATTTTTTATTTAGATACAGATGAGAGTATCACTCCAGCTCATAAGAAGTTTATTCTGGATTTGCTTGAGTTTGCTATGACAAAAACTACTTTTGGTTCAATAAATCTTTTTACCTGCAAACTAAAGGTGTAGCTATGGGGGCCAAATTTGCCCCCAGTTTGGCTGATCTTTTCATGGCCAGATGGGAAGATTTTTTTTTTTGGTACCTTAAATAATAATACCCTTAATATTTCCCTTACATATACTTACAGCACAAAGGAAATCAATGTTTTGGATCTTACCCTTATAAACCAAGGAACACAGGTTGTAACAATATCATTCTTTAAAAATACGGATAGGAATAGTTATATTCCTATTAACAGTTGTCACCACACCCCTCATGGTTGTCCAATATACCTAAGGGACAATTTATGAGGATTAGACGTAATTGTGGTGACCTGGATACGTATCTTTCACAAGCAGCCATTTTTAAGAAAACATTTGGAGAAAAAAGGGTATGATGAGACAACTTTGGACCAAACAGTGAAACAGGTTGCGTGTATGGATAGGGAGATGATGTTATCCCAACCAGGGAAAGAGAGTTAATCAAGTATGCCCCTTTGTAACCAATTTCTCCATACAACACAGGGAAGTGAAGAAAATAATAAATAAAAATTGGCAGGTACTTAAAACAGACCCTATTTTATCTAAGTTACTCCCCGATAGGCCATAAATTACCTTTCATAAGGCAATGTCACTTAGAACCAAAATAGCGCCAAATATTTTTGAAAAATATTGCTACATCATTTTTTTTCTGACATTAAAGGCTTTCACCCCTGTAATAAGTGTATGATTTGCAAGTAAAATGGAATTAGAAAATATAAAAGCGAATCATTTGTCTCCCACACTACTGGAAAGAGTTATAAAATTTCTCGGTTCATTCCTTGCAATCACAGATATGTAGTTTATTTATTGGCGTGCCCATGCCATAAACAGTATGTAGGTAGGACCCACAAGGAGATTGAGGGACAGGCTCAGAGAGCATGTGTATAATATTAAGTGAGGTTATAAAGAGCACTCTATCTAAACAATACAGGCACTTTCACAATAGAGATCCCTCGTTTCTAAAAATTTACTGGAATTAACATGATCAAACATCACTGGAGAGGCATTAACATGCATAGAGCGGTTTTGCAGCTAGAAACCAAGTGGATCTATGAGATTCAATCTCTAAACCCACTTGGGTTAAATATAGATCTAGACATCAATTGTTTCATAGATAATAGCTGATTTTTATATATTTTTATATTTTTCCTCAACTCTATGCCTTATCCAATAATCATGTCAGTGTTTTATTGGTCCGCCCTATAGGACACAGTGATACTATATGTCTATTACGTTATTTATTTATCATTTTATATCTGGTTTTTAGGTGTTATTAGCTTCTGGATTGATTTTATAGATTTTTATGAACTTATCCGTTTTACTCCTATTCTATATTAATTTATGCTATTTTTAAGTTCATATTATCTATAGGGGGCTCAGTTGCTACACTTCTAACTTTTTTGTGTATATATTTTAGGTCTCATGATTCCACATTGTGATTTGATTATGAATATTATCCTTAGGAGAGATTCTTTTTCTTTTATCTCTCCCTTTATGTGATTTTTTCATAACCTTTATTTTATTAATCTTAATTTTTTATATATTTTTTCTTTTTATTTTCTCTATATATATTACATTTTTTTCTGAGGATATAAATAATGTAAGTTATATACCTACTTCTTTTTAATAATGAATTGCATGTCCAGTCATAATGAGCGATCATTTGCTTTTTCCCCTTTGTTAAGAATGGTATTTGCATTTTATTATTTATTTAGTTGTTCCTCATGTCTAATAATTGTCTAAACATAGGGATTTTTATATAATAAACACCACTGATCAGCTCGTGTCAAGCTGAATAGTATCAGCCGTCAATTGAATGCTGGTGTCCGGATCCTGGCTGCATGCATGCTCACGCATGCACTTTGATGTTCTTGTCCCTTAATGCTCTGAGAAAATGGCGCCCGCGCACTGCGCATGCGTGGATGCCCTGATCGTATATAAAGGATGAATCAGACGTCTGACGATAGACACACCCCTTTTGAAAATGTGCTCTTTCACAAAACGCGTTAAGGAGGAGCCCTACGTCGTGATGTCACACCGCCGGAACCATACGGAGGCCCGGCAGCCATTTTGGAGAGTGGCTGAATAGCTACAGGAGATATTTGTGCACTTTATCGATTTTAATTACTTTGGAAACTTTTACAAATTTCTTTACTGAGCTTTTTTGATGATAATCCTTTAATAAATGAATGCTTAAAAATTACTACACTCTACAGCTTTTTCATATCTTGCCTGGCTCTGAGCCAACTGCTCTTGGAGACCCATAGAGGAAGCGTGGCTGCATGTGAAGCTGGTGTCCAGATGAGGGATCCTTGCTCCAGGCTGCCTGGCTGTTCCATTTAAAGGGAACCCTGCAGAGTTATATTGGTTCAATGCACATTACCTATGTGCATCTGGTGAATGCGCATTTTATACATTGCTGCACGGAGTCACAACATAAGGATTACCTATGAAACAGGATTTATCACTGCTTTGTGTCTGATGGTTTTGAAGCTGTGGGTTGGGAATTACAGGCAAATCTGTTTTCTGACCATTTTTGGGTAATAGTTCAGTGAAAGGTGGAGGGGTGTGTGAATGTGCAAAGAGCTTTGTAGAAACTGAATGTGTGAGCAGTTTAGTGTGATGTATGTGAGATGGAGGAAAGCAAAAACAAAATTTAGAAAATGTGCGGAAGTGGTGGGATTGGGTTAAAACACAATGTAAGGTTTTATCTGCAGAATGGGGATTAAGAGGAGGAAAGAACAAATGCTGCAATATTTCATTTTGAACACAAGATGGCAGTGCTTGCTGAAACTGACTGACATGGGTGTGGACGTGATTGATGATTTGAATCAGGTGAGTGAGGAAGAGGAATAAAAAGGATTGCTGAGAGGGGAAAAGAAATCATATATAGAGCAAAAGTGGAAGAGTTAGAGCTAAATGAAAAGTGTACAAGGTTCTTTTTCAAAAAGTGTGTACAAAAGAAATCTGTGATCGGTGAGATTCATGGGTGTAAGGATGCAGATGGGATTTTTCACCAAGTGTTTACTTTTTATCAAACACTATTTGCCAAGAAGCTGATTGATCGTTCTTTTTTCACACGATTTTTTTTGGACAAGCTGGATTGTAAGTTAGATGTGAGCATGTATGGGGGATTGCTTAAGAGTGTAAGATGTGATGAATTGGAAGTGACTGTTAAAAGCATAGCTAAGGGCAAAACACCAGGGAGTGACTGTTTGAGTGTGGAATTTTATTTACAGGTTTGGGAGTACATTAACCAGTTCCCACCCTAACTATGGCACAAAGGAGGCTGGCAAAACAGCTTGTCCCTCCGGGAGGACGTCATAGGGCATCCTCCTGGACACGTCACAAGAGCGCGCCTCCCAGTAGGCACGCAGCACTCCGGTCTCTCGTTGGCTGTGTTGCATGGACACAGCGCTTCCCTGATGAGGGTAAACAGCCAATAAAATTGGCTGTTTATCCTGCTATTGGCTGTGTCCTATCACTGCTGATCACAAGTGTAAACAAATAGCGGTAACTTGCTGTTACCACTTCTCCTCACACACAGATCCTGTGTGAGCAGAAGAAGGGGATCAGTGAGTTACAGCTTTCAGTATTGTGCACCACACTGCCGATTGCCATCACAGCTGCCCATCAGTGTACCTGTCAGTACAGCCCATCAGTATTCCTGGTACCTGTTGCCAGTCTGTCAGTGTACCTGTCAGTATAGCCCATCATATACAGTTGTGTTCAAAATAATAGCAGTGTGTTGGAAAAAAAAGTGAATAAAGCTCAAAATCCTTCTAATAGCTTTTATTTCCATACACACAAATGCATTGGGAACACTACACATTCTATTCCAAATCAAAACATGAAGAAAAATATATCAAATTTGTGTTGTTCCTCTAAAAACAAATGAAGAAAAGTGAATATTAGACTGTTCAAAAAAAATAGCAGTGTTTGTATTCTTCTTTACAAACTCAAACATTCACTATATAAACTGAAAAATGTTTGAAGATTTTGCTTTCCTTTGAATCACTTAATGAATATTTGGTTGTAGTCGCACTGTTTCTGAGAACTGCTGTACATCTGTGTTGCATGGAGTCAACAAACTTCTGGCACCTGTGAACAGGTATTCCAGCCCAGGATGATTGGACTACATTCCACAGTTCTCTATTTCTTGGTTTTGCCTCAGAAACTGCATTTTTGATGTCACCCCACAAGTTTTCTATTGGATTAAGATCCGGGGATTGGGCTGGCCACTCCATAACATCAATCTTGTTGGTCTGGAACCAAGATGTTGCAAATTTACTGGTGTGTTTGGGGTCGTTGTCTTGTTGGAACACCCATTTCCACGGCATTTCCTCTTCAGTATAAAAGGGCAGCATGACCTCTTCAAGCATTCTGATGTATTCAAACTGATCCATGATCCCTGGTATGCGATAAATAGGCCCAACACTGTAGTATGAGAAACATCCCCATATCATGATGCTTGCACCACCATGCTTCATTGTCTTCACAGTGTACTGTGGCTTGAATTCGGTGTTTGGGGGTCGTCTGACAAACTGTCTCCGGCCACTAGACCCAAAAAGAACAATCTTACTTTCATCAGTCCACAAAATGTTGCGCCATTTCTCTTTAGGCCAATCAATGTGCTCTTTGGCAAATTGTAACCTCTTCAGCACATGTCTTTTTTCCAACAGTGGGACTTTGTGGGGGCTTCTTGCAGATAGCTTGGCTTCACATAGGTGTTTTCTAATTGTAACAGTACTCACAGGTAACTTTACACCTTCTTTGATCTTCCTGGAGCTGATTGTTGGCTGAGTCCTTGCCATTTTGGCTATTCTTCTATCCATTCGAATTGTAGTTTTTTTCGCTTTTTTCCACATCTTTCAGGTTTTGGTTGCCATTTTAAAGCATTTGCAATCATTTTAGCTGAGCAGCCTATCATTTTCTGCACTTTATATGTTTTATATGTTTTCCCCTCTCCAATCAACTTTTTAGTCAAGGTACATTGTTCTTCTGAACAATGTCTGGAACGACCCATTTTCTTCAGAATTTAAGAGAGAAATGCACTGTAACCAGCATGTACAACATTTGCTGCCTTCCTTCCTTAAATAAGGGCAATAATTGCCATCTGTTTTTCAAAGAATGAATGACCTCACTAATAGAACTCCACACTGCTATTATTTTGAACATGCCCCTTTCAATTAGTGATTCAATTACAGAGAATCAGCAGCATGCATGTCATGACTGTTGGATTTCTATTACTCTACTACACCTGCTAGTAAATTATTTGCCAAATATCATTTCTACCAAAAACAGTGAGTGATCAGGTTAGTGATGTCTGACTGCTATTATTTTGAACACAACTGTACCTGCTAGCACAGCGCATCAGTGTACCTGTCGTGCAGCCTGTTAGCAGAGCCCATTAGCGTACCTGTTCATCAGAGCCCATCAGTATACCTGTCCAGCAGAGCCCATCAGTGTACCTGTCAACACATTCATAAGGGAAGCCTATCAGTGTACCTGTCAGCGCATACACCTATGCAGCCTGTCAGTGTACTTGGCAACAGCAGATCCTAATCAGAGTACCCATAACAGAGCCACCATCACTGAAGTCCATCAGCAGTGTACCATCACAGTTGCCAGACATACTGCCAAGATGTCAAAAAAATTGTTACTCTAGTGAGGAGGCTTTCCAAATCCTCAGCATGACAGATGAGAGCAGGGGGAGCTCTAACTGTCCGATTCCGATTTGGATTACGAGCCAATAGAAAGCAGTGGATCGGTGACCAAATCGGAAGAGGAAGCATTCCCTCCTAAAAGAGTAAGATGCTCTGAAGAGCAAGCAACCATGAGCAGTGCCAACGTACCAATGCCATTACACCCAAATGGTCAGTCAGCAAACGCCAATGGAGCTAGACCCCAGGATGACAGGACCAGTACCAGCACTGGAATATCACGCCAGACCCCAAGAGTCAGGGTCCAAACATACCTCCCAGATGCTCTGGCAAACCCTCTGTGGCTGCCTTCCAGCTCAGGATCAGCTACAATCCACCCTTTCACCGCACAACCAGGCGTGCAGCCCAACACAGAAAAATTTTCCCCAATTGAAGGAAATTATCAGGGAAAAATAAATAAAAAAATCAATCAATTGTATAACCTATTTGCCCAACAATATATCACAGACAACCCCAATTCATGCTATGCCCGTCCATTCGAGTGGAGACGGCTAACAGTAGAGGAGCTTAAACTGTTTTTGGGCCTTACAATCAACATGGGGCATACAAAAAAAAATTAATTACATTCATATTGGTCCACCAACCCCATCCATCACATTCCCATCTTTTCGTCTGTAATGTCCAGGTCAGATTATGACACAATAATGCGCTTCCTGCATTTCAGTGATAATTCCCAGTGCCCTCCCCAAGATCAGCCAGGCCATGACAAAACGAATAAAATTTGCCCCCCAATTAATTTTTCTAAAATATTTTTTGAACTTTATGTCCCTGACCATAATATCTGTGTGGACGAATCTCTTGTCCACTTTACTGGCCGGCTGAGATTCAAGCAATATAGTCCCAGTAAAAACGGCAAGGTATGGACTGAAGCTCAACAAGCTGTGTGAAAGTGCCACAGGATATGTGCAAGCCTTTTGTGTGTATGAAGGCAAAGACTCCCAGCTCCAGCCCCCTGGGTGCCCAATCTACATTGCCACAAGTGGAAAAATTGTCTGGGACCTGGCCTTTCCACTTTTCCAAAAGGGGTCTCACATCTACCTAGACAATTATTACACAAGCCTGCCCCTTTTCCGCCACCTGTACCTTGAGAAAATGATGGCCTGCGGTACCACCCGAACAAACAGGAAGGGCTTGCCACAAAATTTAGTGAACACAATTCTACAAAGAGGGGGATCTGTAAGTCTGAGGAACGAGGAAGTGCTGGCTGTGAAGTGGAGGGATAGGAGAGATGTTTATGCCCTGTCCACTATCCATAATGACATGGTGGAAATTCATAGAAGACAAGGTCCCATTCCAAAGCCAGAGTGTATCCACAATTATAATCAATTCATGGGGGGGGTGGATTTAAATGATCAGATGCTGCAGCCATATTTATCAACAAGGAAGTCTCTCTATATTGCAACTTTTTTGTACCAGTACTTTTTCCACATGGCAACAGAGGGGGAGTTAGGAGAGACTAGTTTTCATTGTCCCCAATGCCCCTCCCAACCAGACCTATGCATCGGAGACTGCTTCAGATGTTATCACAGTTTAGTAAGATATTAGTTCCCTATATTTTTAACAGCCTGCAATTTCCCCATTTTTATTATCTGTGCTGATCTTTTGCCTGCTGTCTTGATTGACCATGCCTCTGCCGTCCACCTTAACTAACCCTGGCCTGTTTACCGATAATGCCACTGCTTGCCTTCTGAATCCCTTATAAACCGCATTTCTGCTTTCGTCCGGAACTGACCATGGCTTGTTTATCGACTATGCTTCTGCCTGCAATCTGGATTATCAACCATGTTTATAACTTCTTCCTGGATTGACGTCGGCCTGTTAAATCCACAATGTTTTTTGCCTGCTGCTTGGATTGATCTTTTGCCCTCCTACTGCAGTAATGGGATTCAAGATAACACAGGGGTCCCACATATGTTAGGAGCTTCAGAATAGAGAAAAAACAGTTTTTGGTTTTATCCGAGTTTTGTAATTCCCTAAAGAGCGTCTGTTATTCCGGAGGCTTCAAAGAGATTGGGTGTGACGAAGCCTCTACCCCTGTGCCCTGGTCCTACCTGACCAAGGTCCTAAGCCTGATGTTCCTGCCTGCTGCCTGGACCAATACTTTGTGATGATCATATCTCTGCCTGCATTGACCCAGGACTTTTTATGGACCATGTTCTTGCCTGTTGCCTGGACCAATACTTTGGCTGTAATGACCATATCTCCTCTTGCTTAAATAGAAAAAAGGGGGGTGTAACGAGCGCTGGATGATTATAAAGCAAAGTATAAAGCAGCTGGCATGAAAGGTAAGCCTCCAAAACGCCTTGTGGTATACAGTCAAAAACAGAAAGCATGCAGCGCTAGGGTATATAGGTCTATCTCATGATAAAATATGACCATCTAAACAGGTATAAACGCAACTAGCACAATGGTCTTAAGCAACCCATACTATGACATAATTATCATCAAGAAGGTGTAATTAGTGATATAGGTGTCAAATTCAATATATCATAGGAGTGACGTAAATAAATCTGTGACATCTGTGGTAGGAAGTGTGGCTGTAGAATGCACTAACCAGATAGCGCAGATAATCGCGCCTTGGAGTAAAATGACCTACTCCTAGTCGATGGATCAGGAAACCTGCCGGAGTGGTGGTCGTCTCTGCTGTGGTCACCAGAATCATCTGCGTTCTCTCAGATTATGGAATTCCCGGGTGTCCAGTGGAATAAACGCTCATCCGGTATATTTTGGAATCCTTATGTCAGCGACCTCCAGGGGTGCGGTGTGCGCTCAAGGAACAGGAAACACCTTCAGGGCTCAGAAATAAACCCAAAAGAGAGGCTTCCGATAGTGTGATATCTTTTATTGAGGTGTAAATAAACAAATAAAGCACTTACATGGTGCAATACACAATTCCAAAGATGGCCGCCCGTGTCAAGGTGTGGACCATGTGGGCAGTAGTTGTAGATCAAATAGCATCTCCCTTTCTAGTGAACCTATGTATGTCTATATAGGTATTGAATTTATTAAGTTTAGATGGTGGGGCATATTTCAAACCTTTATTAAGTAACTTCAGCTCGCTATCTGTTAATATAGCGCTGCTTAAGTTGAAAATGCCCGCCTTACTTAAATCCTCCTTTTGTCTACTGACTCGTCTTCCGGCTCATCTTCCTCTTGTCTTATATTGCGTTTTTTTCCCGTACCTCTTCCTAAAAAAGAGTTTGGGTTTTCTTGCTGTTGGGGTCTGGGCCGGTAGTTATAATCATAGTGGTCTCCATAATCCTGTGGGTAAGGGCCCTGTGGATATCTATTGTCCTGCTGTGTCCCCCTGTGTTGTATATTGTTATTATACCCATATCCAGGGGGTGTTTGGTAATAATCGTCCCCATAACACTGGGTATAGACACTATCTGGTTGTTGGTCGGGAAAATACTTCCTTTCATCAGGACCATACTCCCTTCCTTTTCTGGACTGGGGTCTCTGGTTGTAGTCATTTTTTCCCGATTTGTGTTGATTGTGCCTCCGTGGTGTGTTCTTATTATGGGGATATTCATAATTAGATGGAGGATAATAATTAGCCTCTCTATCTTTTAGGTGTGGGAGACCTGCCCCTCCTCTAGAGGTTGGGCGTATAAGAAGGTTTGTTGTACATCTGGGTTTCTAAGAGTTCCAGAGGAATTTGGTGAGTGATGATTGTAGCTTGGAGAAGAAAACGTTGGGGACGGGTATGGGGAGTGTGTGAAAGATGTAAAGAATTTTAGACAGTATGCACATTTTTAGAGCGGCTACTCTTCCCAGCTTCGATAATGTGGATGAGCGTAGGTTTTTAAGTTCTTGGGGGATGGATTCGAGTAGTCGTTTGTAATTTGAGGTATAAAGTTGGTCTGTTAAGGTGGTGAGTTTAATTCCCAGATAAGGGATGCTGTGGTGTTTCCATGAGAAGGGAAAGCGCTGTAGGAGTGTTTTCTGGAGTTTAATGGGTATATTAAGGTTTAAGATAGAGGATTTGGGCACGTTGAGTTTGTAGTATGATACTTCTGAGTATTTTAGATGTGTCTGGATCGTTTGGAGTGATTTGTATAGGTTGGTAACCATTAGTATGATGTCATCATCAGCAAATAGCCTCCAAACTCAGAGAGGACTCAACATTCACAGGAATCACTCATCTCAAAAGAGAACACAAAATCAGCCTAATGGTTCAATGAGTAGGGTGAAGATTATGGGGATAGGGGACAACCTTGTCTGGTGCAGTTAGAGCTGTGGAAAATCTGTGAAAGCGTACCGTTGGTTAGCACTCTCGCTGAAGGGTTGGAGTAAAGGGCAAGGATTGCCGATAGCATCCAGTCTGTGATTCTGAACTTTTGGAGCGTAAGTTTCATAAAGTGCCAGTGTATTCGGTCAAATGCTTTTTCAGCATCGAGGGATAAAAATAGGGCAGGTCATTTGGTAGTTTCTAATGTGTGTACGAGGGAGATGAGTCTTCTCGTTGCATCTGGCGCTTGGCCACCAGGGACAAATCCTACTTGGTCTGGGTGGATTAGTGCAGGTAGGTGGGGAAGTAACCTTCGGGCAACCAATTTGGCGTAAAGTTTTATATCTGTGTTTAGCAGTGAAATCGGTCTGTAATTTTGAACCAGTTGGGGGTCTTTGCCGGGTTTAGGAATAGTAGTGATTATGGATTGGAGCATTTCATTAGGGAATGTACCTGTAGATGCGGCATGGTTAAAAAGAGTGGTTAGGTGTGGCGTAAGGTTAGGAGCAAATGTTTTATAATATTCATTGGTAAAGCCATCATTCCCTGGAGATTTGTGCAGCGGTAAGGTTTTTATAGTGTCCTCTATTTCCATGGGAGAGAATGAGGTAGATATGGAGGTGAATTTTGATGAAGTGAGCTGGGGTAGATTGGTGGAAATTAAGAAGTTTTGTATGGACAATGTTGTTGGTTGGTGTGTATCTGGATCATCTCTGATGTTGTACAGGGTTTGGTAGTAAGTTGTGAAGGCATCAGCTATGTCTTTAGGGTTTGTAAGCGAAGTATGGGTATTTGGGTGTAATATTGAGGAGATTTTTGAATTGAGGCATCTTTGTTTAATTATTTTTGTCAGAAGTGAGTTTGCTTTATTACCTAAGGAGTAAAATTGTGATTTAGTTTTTTGAAGATTGAGGTCATATTTGTGTAGTAAGAGGGTTCGGAGCTGGTTTCTGTCTGAGGTGAGGGATGCAGATGTGGAGGCATTGGGGTTTTGTTTAAGTTCTTCGTTTAGTTTTATGGAAGTTAGAAGTTGGTCGATTTGTTTAGATCTCTGTTTGTTAATTCGTGAATTGAGTTGTATGAGAATACCTTGCATATAAGCTTTGTAAGCAGGCCATAGTGTGGTTATAGAGATATCAAGTGTATTATTTAGGTCAAAAAATAAGTTATGAGCTTCTAATAAATGTTTTTGATTCTCTGGATTCTTCAATATGGTAGAATTCAGTCTCCATATGGGGGAAGTGCTGAGTGTTGAGAGTCATCCAGGAGTATGTTGATTGGAGCATGGTCTGACCACGCGATGGTGCCAATGCTGGATGAAGTTACGTGTTGTAGAGTCCATTTATCTGTAATGAAAAAATCAATTCTGGAGTAGGACATGTGGGAAGGGGAGTAGTAGGTGTAGTCTTTTTTGGTGCCGTGTTGACATCTCCAGATGTCTTAGAGGTCGTGTAGGAAACGATTGAAGTTCTGTTTTGGGGATCTGTTATTGGAGGACGAGTCTAGGAGTGGGTTGCCGATGACATTGAAGTCTCCGCCAATGATGAGTCTGCCTTGTTTTTTGGAAGAAATAATGGCGTAGAGTTTACGATGAAATTGGGTCTGATTGTTATTTGGACCTTAAACATTCACTAGAGTGTAGAGAGTGTCATTAAGTTTACAGATCAGGATGTGATAGCGACCTTGAGGGTCAGCTATTTCTGAAACATGACTGAATTGTATAGTGTCCTTTATAGTTGTAAGAACGCCATTAGGTTTCTTGGGATTGGTGGCCATATAAATGTGGGAGAATCAATGTAGGTGTAGTTTGGGGGTCTTGGATGCTGCAAAATGTGTTTCTTGCATGAAAAGAATGTCCGCATGGGATGCCTGAATTTCCTTTTGGAGCATCGATCTTTTGAATGAGGAGTTTAGGCCACGCACATTTAGAGATGTTATGTTAATCATAATGTAGATTTTCTGTACGGTGTATGGGGTGGTCGAGTTGGCGTTTAAAGCGTTGATCGTGTTGATCCAAGTTGTGCGGACACATTTGTGAAGAGGGGAATTTTATGGTCTGGGTAGTGCGGAAATGGCTTGTGCGGGGATTCAGAAGCCTTGTTCCGAGTTCATTTGGAAGATTTAGTGGAACTGGTAAGCTGTCCGGTTGACTGGTGATGCAGGGAGGGAGGGATGCGGAAAGGAGTAAAAAAGGCTTGCAAAAATGCAAGAAACATGGGTAGCTTGGTATGCTACTTCAAAACTGGGGGGTGTGCCAAACAGTGTTCTGTAACAAGAGAATTTTTCTGATCAGGCTGATCGCCAGATCTTAGTAGGATGGGATATCGTGGAGTAGAGCGTCAGAGGTGTGGAATTTGAGGTGGATTGAGATTATAATATGTCAGAGTTATTCTGCTTCCATCTGATGGGAGGTGGAATGTTGGGGGTCCGCGAGTATTATGTTCCATGTCTTCAGCAGTTCTATGCCCACTTCTAGGTTCCTGATTGTGTAGATTCTTCCCTGGTGTCTGACCGTTATTTTTGTGGGGAATCCCCATTGGTAAGCCATGCCATGGTTCTGTAAGGCTTTGGTGATGGTAACCAATTTTTTACGGTTAAGGAGCGTAGCTTTTGAGAGGTCTGCGTATAATTTGATAGGTGAGTGTGATGGCGGGAGTGGAGGAGGATTTCTGGCTGCTGTCATTATCTTCTCCTTTATGTGGTAGAAGTGGATCCGCGCCAGAACATCTCTAGGGATTGATGCTGACAGGAAAGACGGTTTGGGTATTCTATGAGCGCGGTCAATGGCGAGCTCTACATCTGAGAGAGACGTAATAAGAAATTTCATATATTGTTGGATGTAGGGTAATAGTGCCTCGTTGGTGATTTTTCAGGAATACCTCTAAATTTGATGTTGCGTCTGGAACGATCCTCCAGGTCTGCTATTTTCAAATTAATTTGTTCGATGTCAGAAGTGTGGTCAGCATGTGCGTCAATCAAATCATTGTGGGCTGTAATTATTTCCCCCATCTTTGTCTCAATATGGCGTAGTCTGTGATCCTGTTTTTGAATCACGGTACTGATTTGGGCAAGTGATGATGTCAAGTCGCTGTGTAGCATCTGCCTGAGCGAAAGGAGCATGTTTTTCATGCAGATTTCCGAGATAGGTTGGTCAGACACCGGGAACGACTCTATCACCGGGAGATCATTGACATGCTGAGGGGATGGATGGATGACGGTTTGGCAGGTGGCTGTAGTGTCTGTGTTCAGACGTGGTCTGGACTTAGCTGGGCTGCTTGTTGTGGGGGATTGTGGAGGAGAAGACTCACCAGGGTCCCCTGGGTAAAGCGAGTACTGCAGCCTGGGATCTGTTTGGTGGGTCCTGTCCTCCTCCTCTTGTCTGTCTGCTCCGTTCTGACAGCCGGCGCCATCTTGGATTCCTGCTTGAACAGCAGGGAAGAAGAGTGTGAGTTTTCTGGGCTGTCCCAGTGTTCTTTGACAGCGGGGCATTGCTAGGGAGGGTTGCGCACCTCTGCCCTTGCTTAATGCGGGATTGGAATCCCTCCGGGCCAGTGTGTGCTGTGTCGGATCTGGCTTATCTCACTCCACGTCCATACAGGAGCCGGCCGCGCATGTGCCCCCCTGCACACAGAAGGTTTTGAGGTTATTACCTTTCATGCTAGCTGCTCTATCCATATGGATCTAGCACTCGTTTCTCGTATAATATTTGTTCCATTTGTTTACCTCATACAACTGAGCAGCAAGATCCATATGTTCCCCCATGTTTTTTTTTAAATTTACTTACACAATGACATGTGAAAAACTACTTACTGTATAGAATCCAGAAATGAATATTTTTGAATTTAGATCAAAAAGACCAATTATCCCAAATGATGTCTTTGATACTTCTGAACCTAATAATGACCTTCCTGGCCTTTTTGTTCATCTAACGAACCATACCACTTCTGAGGTACGCACCCTGTGGGATATCTCCTTTCTGGATCATTATATTAAAGATAATATGGTCCCTAGATCCTTGAGATGGGATATACCACCACAAATGGAGGATATCAATAGCGAATCAGAATGGTATTTATTTTTCAACAATAAAAGCCTAGAACTACTAAAATTTCTGATTAATAGAAAAAAGAAAAAATTGGAATACTTAGATATAGAAATAAATAAAACAAAAGACAAACTTCTACAGTATATGGACAGTGAGGAATACAGAACAGAATCTGATAAATTGAGAATACTATTAGAAAAAACAGAAAAAGATCAAAAAGAAGAAAAAATATTTATGAGACCTTAATGATTACAAAGAAAAAGAAGTATTTAAGTGGGAAACCACGAGATATGATTTCTCCAATGACTCACAGGAGTTTACAGGGTTGATACACACTAGGGGTAACCCCAATCCGGGGGGCAATAAAGAAAGAAGAAATTCTTTTAGACCTCCCTATACTCCTAGGCAGACTTTTCACCAACCTTTTGACAATATCCACAACCCTTCACCAAACATTCCCACAAGGAATAGATTTACACCCCTAGCCAATTCCTATAGCCCGTCCCCAGGCTATAGAGACATGAGGGCGCATCCTATAGATAACAAATCCTTTCAAAACAATCAAAACTACAGACCACACAATCAGGATCAGAGAAAACCATATAAAGGATATAGGGGTAAACATCAAGGTGTTTCTGATGAATATTTGGATAACTACTGGAGAAATCAGAATCAACATTATAACAATCACTCTTACAAACAAACCCTGTCGGGTTATAGACAACCATATCAAAATAATTAAAAAAAGAGGGTTCCCACTCATAACAAAAACAATAACAACACACATTATTGTGAATCACCACACCCTAATTATGATCACCATCATACTGGACGATTGCATGAGGAACATCAACCTAGAACCCATCCTGAGCAACAAAGAGACCATTTTTTAGGACAAGGCCCAGCACACAAAAGAAATATAATAACAGAGGAAGGAGAGGAGGAAAGAGGCTCCATAGACAAAAAACGCAGGACTTAAACAAAGAAGGAATTTTTAATAAGTAGTAAAGGGTTAACTGTTAAAGAATTGGTGCTATTGAATAAAGGTCTAAAATTTGCACATACTACTAATCTTAATAAATTCAACACCTTAATTGATATACACAAATTCACAAGATGTCTAGCCTTAAAAAGTTATTTTTTGAGTAACCCTCAGACATGACAAAGTACTAATCAAGGCCAAATAAACATCAAAACATCTCATTTGAGAAATGCCTCCCTCTTTAATCCCCAAGCCCATTCCCACATCAACATCTTTAAGAGAATGGTCTTAAAGGACTTAGACAAATTGAAAATACATAACTGGGATTCTAAAGGTCCTAAAGAAATGGTAAAACTGAAAGATGATCTATTAAAGGATAAAGACCTTGTCATCCGCTTAGCAGACAAAGGTGGGGTTAGTAGTCATTTTGGACAAAAAGGACTACCTGACACAGGCATACGATATATTGAACGATGAAAAACATATAAGATACTACATAACAACCCCCTTATCCCTTATAAAAAGGAGCTTAAAAGGTATTTTAAAAGAGGTTATGAAATAGGAGTATTGAATAAAAAAGAAAAGGAGTACTTGTGCCCTACAGTACCCAGGTTACCAGTCTTTTATTGTTTACCAAAGGTCCACAAAAACCCAGTTAAACCTCCAGGCAGACCAATAATAAGTGGTATAGGCTCATTAACTTCACGCATAGGAGAATACATCAATTTTTTCCTGCAGCCACTGGTTAACAACACCCCGGCATTTGTAAAAGATACTTAAAAGGTGTTAACTGACCTGAAAACCATCAATATCCAACAACCTACTTGCCTGGTGACGGCCGATGTGGCCTCTCTATATAGTAGCATTAAACATACGGACGGAATGCTGGCAGCTAAGTCGTACTTAAGCACAGCAGAGGACATTCCCATCCAACAGAAGAAATTTATACTGGAACTCCTTGACTTCACAATGAAGCACAATTACTTCTGGTTTGGAGACAATTATTATTTACAAATCATGGGCGTTGCCATGGGGGCAAAATTTGCCCCCAGTTTAGCCAATCTGTTCATGGCTAACTGGGAAGAGGAAATAATATATTCTAGAGATTGGCCTGACCTCATCTTCTATAGGCGTTATATTGACAACATATTTTATTATGGAAAGGTGACAAATTCTCTCTGACTAATTTTTTTAAGACTCTTAATTGTAATAATCTTAACATCAATTTGACTTATGAACATAGTTATCGGGAAATCAATTTTCTAGATTTACAGTTTAAAAGTGAATACTTGTGAGCTACTATGAGGTGAAGAATAGCAAAGATCACCCAGAATTTACAAAATATTTATCCCAATTGAATAAAAATGCCCAGAAAAAAGACACGGAAATTAAGAATAAGAAAAAGAAGAAATTTCAGAGAGTGAGCCAGGATTATCAACAAAAATCAGTATTTAAGTGGCAAACTAATCCCAATCTTAATGAGATTAAATCCACAGAATCAACACCTATTAAAATTAATGAGAAAGCACCACCCCCTAAAAAAAACATTAGGGTTTAAGACACCAACAAAAGATAATAGACCCTATCCCCAAACACAAAGGAGGGAATCCTAATAATTGGAGACCGCAATATTACACCCCTGGGTCATATAGACCCCCATTTAAGCACCCCTATCAAGGAGGGAAACCATATTATAATGGTTATAAAGGCTATAATCAGAGAGGCCCACAAAGCTATCAAACACAAGATTATTATGGGAGGCCAGGTCAGAATAGAGGCCCATATTATCCCAAACCACAAAGTCCACAATATCAAGTACAGTATCCAATGGGAAATAAACCTTATCAGGTACCTACAAATAACAGATTTTCACCTCTGGAAAGAGAAGAACCCAACTCACCCATCCCCAATCCTTTTTTAGGATGGGACATGAATCCACAAGGGGGGAGGGAAGAAGAAATACAATATACACAAGAAAGAGAGGGAAGAGAGGAGGAAGAAGGGCACAACAAAAAAAGAAGAAGGAATTAAAGGATGAGGGTATTTTTAACTTAAGTGGATTACCCCTCACAGAAGAGGAAACTTACGCGTTAAGTAAGGGTCTTAAATATGCTCCACAAAAAGGATTAAATAAATTTGATACCTATGTAAGTGTACACAAATTGATCAGGAAGCTTAATCTAAAAAAGTATTATGCAAGCAACCCATTAACACATAATACTGGATTAATGGAATATAATATATCTAGTCAACTGAAGAATAAATCTGTTTTTAATCCCCAGATTATGGATAATAAATATATAGAAACTTTTAAACAAATGGTGTTGCAAGATCTGGAATCTCTCCAGATCAAAAAACCAAAAATGATAACCATGCTGAAAAGAGGCCTGGATACTCTTTTTTAGAGGAATGACATTGTAGTACGTCCGGCAGATAAGGGAGGAGGAATAGTGATACAATCCAAAACATATTATGAATCAATTATGACTGAAATGCTCAATGATAAAGAAACATATGAAGTATTAACAAATAACCCAATTAAGGAATACAAGAAAGAACTAATTAAGCTCATATCCTACGGGAAGAAGAAAGGAGTGAAAAGCGAGAAAGAATCTGAGTATTTAATACCATCAGTGTGTAGACTACCAATAATATATTCAGTTCCAAAAATTCACAAAAATAGTACTAATCCGCCAGGTAGACCCCATAATTAATGGGATTGATTCACTTACAGCAAGACTAGGTGAATATGTAGACTTTTTCCTACAGCCATTAGTAACCAATACTAAAGCTTTCTTAAGAGATACAAAGCATGTAATACAGATAATGAATGATATCCACACAGATAATGACACGCTTTTAAGCTCAGCGGATGTAGCAGCATTATATACCAATATAGACCACCAGGGAGCTATAGAAGCGGCCAAATGGGCGCTTAATAAATATGGAAATATCCCTAATAGACATAAAAAATTTATTATAAAATGCTTAAAATTTTGCTTAACCCATAATTATTTTTGGTATGGTAATACATATTATTCCCAAAGAAAAGGAGTTGCTATGGGCGCTAAATTCGCCCCTAGCATTGCCAACTTATATATGGTGAAATGGGAAGATGAGTTTGTATTTCAGAATATTAGAACAGAAATACTAATGTACAAAAGGTATATCAATGATTTATTGATTGTATGGAATGGTGATAAAGAAGACCTTATTGAATTTTATAACGGTTTAAATAGAAATGAAGCAAATATAAGTTTAAGCTATGATATACACAATACATCTATGAATTTTTTGGACATTCAAATTTTCAAAGAGGGAACACAACTGTGCACAAAAAATTTATTTTAAATCAGTAGACAGAAACGCATATATCCCCACAGATAGCTGCCATCACAAAGCGTGGATAACAAATATACCTAGAGCTCAATTCATAAGATTGAAAAGGAACTGTACCAAAATGAAGGACTATACAGAACAAAGCAGAATGCTATCAGAAAGATTTATAAATAAAGGCTATAAAAAAGAACTAATAGAAATGGAAAGAGATAAAGTAGGATCTATGGATCGTAATACCTTGATAGTAGATAAGCAGAAAGAGAACACCAAAAAGGAGGAACTGTCAGTAGTACTACATTATAACACACAGTATAAATCAGTACAAAATATAATAAAAAAATTGGAAAATTTTGAAACTAGATAAACATTTGAAAAATAGTATTCCAGAAATACCTCGCTTTATATATATAAAAAAGCTCCTACTATTAGAGACAATGTTGTGAAAAATATATATTAGAACCGCCGATTAAAAAATCAGAATTTAAGTTTTTTTTCAAGGAAAAGGGTTCTACGCTTGTGGCAGATGCTATAGTTGTAGCAGACTGACACATAACCCCAGGAGAAGATTTACATTCAATAACCCCAATAGTGGAAAGGAATATAAAATTTGGCAATTTGTATCCTGTGACACTAAAGGGGTTATCTATGCTTTGAAATGCCCGTGTAATCTTAATATACATTGGTCGCACCAAAAGGATGCTTAGAGAACGTATAAAAGAACATGTCTATAATATTAATAGGGGATACAAGTATCATCATTTATCACAGCATTTCAGGAGATATCACAATAAAGACACTAGTAAATTAGAGTTCTGGGGTATCAAAAAACATGTACACCATTGGAGGGGTAATAACCGAGTAAGGGAAATCAGCAAAAAGGAATCGAAATGGATTTATGAGATGGGTTGCCTTGCTCCTAATGGGCTAAATAAGAAGTTTGATCTTACATGCTTTATTAGTAACAAATAAATATTCAAGAAGAAAAAATATATATAAGTGATCCTGAGATTGATTAATAATTAATTGTTGATATTTTATAATATTTTTAAAAAAAAATAGTCTTATTAATTTATTTATGTGAGGTTTTTATATTCATATTAAAATGTTGGTAATTTTTTAAATATTCATTTTTAAATATCTATTATTCAAATTAAAGATTAATTATTATTGTAACAAGGGGATAGTATATAAAATGATTCACTATAGGAAAGACCAAGATTATAAGGAAATCGATATACTAGGTCTATATTTGATGGAGTTTAGAATTGATGTAATTATTTTTCATTCTGTATTTTTTAATTTTATATTTTATATATTTTTTATATTATTTCATACGTATTGCTCTTCATTTGTTTATATGGATATTTTATAATGATCAACTAGCTGTCAGGGCAGGAGCTGAGGAACGGACAGGCAGGCCTAACAATGTAACGCACTGGCTGACGACAACCACCACCCACAGACCGAAGTCCCTCAGGGCGCGGAGTCTAAGTCCCAGGCTGCCCTTCACCAGGGCCCCTGATGGTGGGGATGGACTTGACGCAGCCAGGAACCAGGTCGCGGCCCCCGAGACACCTCAGCTGCGGTAATGGCCGCCGCCAATGGCGTGTAGCTGGTGGAAGAGACAAAAGAGTAGTCAGACAAGCCGGGGTCAACAACAACAGGACAGGACAGTACAGGACAGCAGACGAGAATCACAGGTCACGAGCCGGGTTCAGCAACAGAGGGTCAGATCAAAGGAGAATACAAAGAATAGTCAAGACAAGCCGAATCAGATACCAGGAGAGTCACGAGAGTCAGAACAGAGTAACAGCAACACAAAGACACAAGACACAAGTGCAAAGAGCATGTGCGGGCCACAGGCTTATATGTCATCAGCCACACCCCTCTGGAGGATGGACCACAGAAACCTGAAGGCATAAAAGGGCTCCCATCATGCACAGCAGAATCCAAGATGGACACCAGCACATGAAGTAACATAACCACAGGAAAAGGTAGGACCTTGACAGTACCTCCCCCTCAAGGGCCCCTCCCCCTCCGCGGCTCAACAAAAGGTTTCTGAGGAAAGCGGGTATGAAAAGCGCGGAGGAGGGCAGGAGCATGGACATCCGCGGAAGGAACCCAGGAACGCTCCTCGGGACCATAACCACACCAATGAACCAGGAACTGTAATTGACCGCGCACCAATCGAGAGTCCAGGATCCGGCTCACCTCATACTCCTCATGACCGTCAACCCGGACAGGACGGGGCCGAGGAAGAGAGGTAGTGAAGCGATTGCAGATCAGAGGTTTCAACAGGGAAACATGAAAGATATTGGAGATCCGCATCCAGACGGAAGGGCAAGTGCATAGGCCACCGGATTCACTTTGCGGAGAATGCGGAAAGGACCAACAAAACGGGGAGCCAGTTTGGGTGTGGGCACCCGAAGATTGAGGTTGCGAGTAGACAACCACACCCGATCGCCGACCTGGTATGAAGGAGCGGGCAACCGTCTGCGATCAGCCTGGAACTTCTGGCGCTGAGCTGAGTCCCTCAAGGCCCTCTGGATCTGCCCCCAAGAAGAACGCAGGGCAGCAAGATGGTTCTCCACAGCCGGAATGTCCTGTGGTGAGAACCTCTCAGGTAATACCGCGGGTTGAAACCCATAGTTGGCCATGAAGGGAGACATCCCGGTGGAGGAGTTGACCGCCGAGTTCCTGGCAAACTCTGCCCACGGCAGGAGATCGGCCCAATCATCCTGATGGTCTGAAATATAACACCGAAGGAATTGTTCTAAGGCCTGATTGGAACGCTCCGCAGCCCCATTGGACTGCGGGTGGTAGGCTGATGAAAAGGAGAGACTAATACCCAACTGGGAGCAGAAGGCACGCCAGAATCTGGACACGAACTGACTCCCGCGGTCTGAGACAATCACCTTAGGTAACCCATGCAGGCGAAAAATCTCCCTGGAAAAGACCGTGGCCAGTTCCTTCGCGCTGTGGGTAATTTCCTGAGTGGAATGCAATGGCACATCTTGGAAAACCGATCGACGATCATGAGGATGACCGTATGACCCCGAGACACCGGGAGGTCTACAATAAAGTCCATCCCTAGATGTGACCAAGGACGCTCCCCATTGGGAATGGGTTGCAGAAGACCCAAAGGAGATGCCGGTGCCGTGGAGACTTATTCTGGGCACAGATCGAACATGCCGCTACATAAGAGGCAATGTCGGCACGGAGGGTTGGCCACCAAGAATAAGCGAGAGACGACCCAACACAGCTGGTTCTTCCCTGGATGCCCGGCAGTTTTTTGGCGTTATGGTAGGTACGCAGCAGGCGGGTTGGTGCGCAATCCCTCGGGTACGAAACATCTACCCTCCGGCCTCCCGGGAGGAGCATCAGTTTGAGCCGCCAAAATCTGCTCCCCAAGGGGAGGTCAGACTGGTGCGAATGGCAGCCAGGATCTGATCTGGAGGTATAAGTGAGATTGGCTCAGAGTCCTCCCTGGACAATTCAGAGTATTGCCGTGATAACGCATCAGCCCTGACATTCTTGGAACCAGGCAAATATGAAACCACATAGTTGAAGCGTGACAAGAACAGAGCCCATCTGGCCTGGCGGGGTGTCAATCTCTTGGCCTCCGAAAGATAAGTCAGGTTCTTGTGATCGGTAAGAATGAGGACCGGAACCGCGGAACCCTCGAGCAGGTGCCTCCATTCCTTGAGAGCCAGAATGATGACCAACAACTCCCGATCTCCAATCTGGTAGTTGCACTCAGCCGAGGAAAGCTTCCTGGAGTAGAACCCGCAGGGAAGTAGGGGTCCATCGGGTGACCGACGCTGAGACAGGAGAGCCCCTACTCCCGTCTCGGAGGAAGCATCAACTTCGAGGACGAAGGGCAACCCAGGATTGGGATGCGAAAGAATCGGAGCCGAAGCAAAGGCAGCTTTCAGAGCCTCGAAAGCTCTGATGGCCTCGGATGGGCCACTCGTGAGGGTTACTCCCCTTCTTGGTTAGAGTCAGAGAGAGGCTTTGCCAATGTGGAGAAGTTCCTGATGAACTCCGATAGTAGTTGGCAAAACCCAATACCAGAAAGCGCTGAATGGGCCGAAGACCATTGGGACGAGGCCACTGCAGAACTGCCGCAACCTTCTGAGGGTCCATGGAAAATCCCTCCGCGGAAATTATGTAGCCCAAAAAGGCAAACCTGGGATCGATGGAACTCGCACTTCTCGAGTTTACAAAAGAGTCCGTTCTCAACGCAATCGTTGCAGCACCTGCTTAACATCCTGGACATGGGACTCCATGGAGGTAGAGTAAACCAAGATGTTTCATCCAGGTAAACCACTACGCATTGCTGCAACAAATCACGAAGGACATCGTTTATGAATTCCTGAAAGACCGCTTGGCGAGCGTTACACAATCCGAAGGGCATCACCAGGTATTCGTAGTGCCCAGTTCTGGTGTTAAACGCGGTCTTCCACTCATACCCCCTGTCTGATCCGTACGAGGTTGTACGCCGCCCTAAGGTCGAGTTTGGTAAAGACCGTTGCTCCCTTAAGGCGCGGTCGAATAACATCAGAAATCAAAGGAATTGGATATGCATTTTTAATGGTAATCCGATTGAGACCCCTATAATCGATGCAGGGCCCTCAATTCCCACCACCTTTCTTCTTTACGAAAAAAAAAAAACCCCGCTCCTGCTGGGGAAGTAGACTTACGAATGTGCCCCCGGGAACAGCGCATCCACCACGTACTCCTCCATGACCTTATTCTCCGCAACCGAGAGAGGGTACACCCTGCCACGTGGAGGAGTGGGGCCCCGGGTTGCAGGGATATGGCGCAGCAGTCGTATGGACGATGCGGTGGTAAGGAGGTACCAGCGCGTACCTTATCGAACACGTCCCGGGTATTCCCCATAGTCGGTGGGCAACGCAGAGTCCGAGGAGGCACACAATACCTTAACCCCACGGCCCCCGGATGCACCCGGCCCCCACTGTGGAGACCATGAGAGAATCTCGGCTGTTTGCCAATTGAAGGTAGGATTGTGCCTCTGGAGCCAGGGATACCCCAAAACCACCGAATAGTGTGGGAAAGAAATCACCTGAAAACAGGCCAACTCCCTGTGAACAGCCCCAATGGCTACCTCTATTGGCAGGGTCTCGTGGGTAACCTGCGGCGGCTGCAGGCCCTGCCATCTATTGCTTCGAGAACCAATGGGGCAGCACGAGCCTGCAGGGGAATGGAGTGCTGCCGCAGCAAACGAGCTGTCCAAGAACAAACCCACCGGGCGCCCCCAGAGTCTACCAACGCCTGGGCCGTCACCGAGCCCCCTGTCCAGAGAAAGGACCACGGTGATCAGTGGCTTATCCTTGTGGAACGCCGGGACGAGGAGGAACTCCACCCAAGATCTGTCCCGACATGATCTCAGGGTGCAGAGCGTTTCCTCCGGACGGACCGGACAAGACTGCCGAAAAAGTGCCCACCGAGGCCACAGTACAGGCAGCGACCCACCCGATGCGCCGAGCGGCCCCGCTCCCCCTCGAAAGGGCGAGCAAACCCCAGCTGCATGGTTCCCCACCAGACAAGCTATCCCCAGGAGGCGTGGGAGGAGAGGGAGGAACGGGTGGACAGAAAACGCAGGTGCCAGTCGATTGGAAGGCCTCCGCAGGCGTTCCTTGAGTGAAGGCCTCTCCCTGAGCCTGGTGTCCAATCAGGATCAGGAAAGAGATGAGCTCCTCCAACACCACAGGCAGTTCCTTAGCTGCAATCTCGTCCTTCAATGAGTCAGAAAGACCCTGAGAAACGCAGCCACCCAGAGCCTCATTGTTCCAACCGACCTTTGCCGCCAGGGGTACGAAACTCTATAGCGTACTCGGCCACGGTCCGTGAACCCTGATGCATGGTCATGAGCAGCTTGGCCGCCGAGGCGGAACGAGTCCGTTACGTCGAATACCCTACGGAAGGCATCGACACAAAAAACCAGAAAAAATCTTGAATCACCGGGTCGTTCCACTCCCATAAGGGATTTGCCCAGGCCAAGGCCTTGTCTGAGAGTAGTGAGATGAGGAACCCCACCTTTGACCTCTCAGACGGAAAGGCGTGGGGTATTAATTCAAAATAAATACCCACCTGGTTAAGGAACCCACGACACTGACTCGGCTCACCCCCAAAGCGCTGTGGAAGAGGGACTGAACCGGTCATACCTCTGGACACCGCGGGTTGCCGCATCAGCCGCGGCGGTAGGCCACAGCAAGCGGAACAGCAGCGGAAGCGACCACCGAGCGACTAACCGCCTAATAACACCAAGGAGTAAGGTGCACGGTGCGTGCAAGCAGAGTTTTTGCAACGCTACTGAGCGAACTGATCCAACAGGTGATCCTGTTGATCGAGTCTGGCGACTAGCATTGGGGAGCGAAGGCGTGCCTGCACCGTCAGGGTTCATGCACTTGTGTAATGTCAGGGCAGGAGCTGAGGAACGGACAGGCAGGCCTAACAATGTAACGCACTGGCTGACGCAGACAACCACCCACCATCACAGACCCGAAGTCCCTCAGGGCGCGGAGTCTAAGTCCCAGGCTGCCCTTCACCCGGGCCCCTGATGGTGGGGATGGACTTGACGCAGCCAGGAACCAGGTCGCGGCCCCCCGAGACACCTCAGCTGCGGTAATGGCCGCCGCCAATGGCGTGTAGCTGGTGGAAGAGACAAAAAGAGTAGTCAGACAAGCCGGGTCAACAACAACACACAGGACAGGACAGTACAGGACAGCAGACGAGAATCACAGGTCACGAGCCGGGTTCAGCAACAGAGGGTCAGATCAAAGGAGAATACAAAGAATAGTCAAGACAAGCGAATCAGATACCAGGAGAGTCACGAGAGTCAGAACAGAGTAGTAACAGCAACACAAAGACACAAGACACAAGTGCAAAGAGCATGTGCGGGCCACAGGCTTATAATGTCATACAGCCACACCCCTCTGGGAGGATGGACCACAGAAACCTGAAGGCATAAAAGGGCTCCCATCATGCACAGCAGAATCCAAGATGGACACCAGCACATGAAGTAACATAACCACAGGGAAAGGTAGGACCATTGACACTAGCATATTAAAGATTGACAAATTATATAATTGATTTTGATAGGTTATATAATACAACAGATCTGTGCCACATATACTACTCTCTGTATATCTATGGATACTCAATCTGAGATAATAGGATATGGAATGCAGCTGATCCGACTAGCAACGTCTGACAGACAGAAAATTTACATTACACATGGGTAAATACTGGGAATAAATTATAACATAGGAAAAATCATTTAGAGAAAATGGCCACTGCTTTGCATGCGGTCTTCAACAAAATGGCGGCCGCTGTGTATATATACTAACACAGGCGAGTCTTGATGTCCAATCATTTTCCACCCCCGATGAAGTCCCAAAAAAAACGTGACCCTGTGACGCAACGCGTAGGGAGGGGCTCTGACGTCACGACGTTGCATCGGAGAGGCTCGGCGATTCCAGCAGAGGCAGACAGGAAGGCAGAGTGCCACTACAAGCTTTGCATACCTGTACCAGATAAGTGCCATGAATTACTGCTTGTATCACTTGACAATATCACGCATCTGGTAGCAATAAACTACTCATATATAAAAAGGATAAGGCACCATGGTCTTTCTTTTCTCCATTTGATTTATATATCCCATACTGAGAAAGGTGGTATGAGGAGGATGTGTCCCCAGGAGGGGGAATTAGAAGATTCTCATACATTTTCCAAATGTCTATCCATGAGTGGCTACTTGTATGGAGTAAGAGGAGATCATTGGAGGATCCTGAGCAGACCTTCACTTCCATCTGAAATACTATATATAGGAGCATTATCCCACCAGTCCTGGAAGTCGGCCTGGTCTGTGCACCTATTAGGCACGGTACCCACTTTTTTATTTTATTCTATTTATTTAAACCACTCCCACGTTTTGTCACTTTTTGCTTTCTTATGTGTGTGTTTTCACGGATGGAGGGTGTTGGGTCCTCGGGCCTTACCTGAAGTCTAGGGGGGAGATGTTTGTGGCCATAAGGTCCTTCCTCCCCTGATCCCTAGGGGGTTTTCTCTTCGGGAGAACCCCCTTGCCTAGTACTGGATGTCCGGCTTCGGCTGGGCATAAGGAACGGTGGGTCCCACCAGGCCTTTTGGCCAGGAGGACCAAATGGGAACCTTGTCCCTGTCAGGAGCTTCGTGCCCCGGGGGATCGGGTAGTGAACGGTCCAGCCTTTCGGGGGTAGGACAAACACGACCCTAAGTGGCACGTTTTTCGTGTGTTGTGTTTTTCTGCATACTGACGATGCACTTTTTTGGCGGACACTTACGGGTTTTTACGTTACAGTTCCACGTGTTGCGGTGACTTAAAAAAAAAAAAAAAAACAGTCCTGGAAGTCGCTTCTCTTTCTCGGCCTTTTGGCTAAGATCAAGCTGTAGGTTTCGGCTCACCTTGTGTTCTTAGCCAGAAGGTGGCCTGGGGTACCCGAGGGTCGGGCCTTGGGGGGAGCGTTCTCTCTTCGGAGGGCCCCCCCTTGCTGCTTATTGGCCGTAAGGCTTAGTCCCCCAGGCAACGGGTTGCGATCGCCCCCACCAGTCTCCCTAGGGTGGACTGGTGTGGGGTTGGCGGGGTAGGGCGGACTGCAGGTATGGCATCAGGGTGCTACCGGATGCACCGAATACCCTGAGGCTGGTGGTGGCCGAGGCCTAGACGGAAGGAACGTTGGTTTTGTACTTCATTATCAGAAGGGGAATTGATTGAAGACTGTCTAGGTATGGCAAGAGAATCCATCTTTTGGCGTGCAATGTTTCCCCAGTACTTATATGGCTTGTATGACGTTACATTCTGGAAGAGGGAAAGATTTGCAGACAGTGTTGCTTTGGGCCATGGATGGGCGAGAGAAGAGAAAGGGTGAGGACATTTTGGAAAGGAACAGCCCTTCACGGGTCATGAGCAGTGTAGACGATTTTGCTAGGTTTTTTTTTTACGCGGTTGCCATATTTGTACTTTAGTTCTTTTAATGTGTTTAGGTTTTTATCCCTTTAGTTGGGAGTGAGAAGAGGTTATTGGGTCCAGGGGGGGTTTCCTCATGAGGTATTGCGTGTGTGTTCAAGCTAGTGTGAAACAGACAAATGTGTTGGGTCGCCACGGTTCAATGGGCACCGGAAATTTTGGGTCATCTTTAAGCCTGACTTGGGGGGTGCAGGAGGCGTCGTGCCACCCCCCTCAGGACCTTCTCCATTGGCAGTAATAAGGGATTACTTGTTGGTATCCAGGGGCAACCCCGATTCTAACAGGCAGTGCTTTGCCTTCGGTCTCAACCCAAGGACCAGGTGCGAGGCCGGGCGCGTTGGTGTCCGCAAGTCTGCTTTTCAGCAGGGACACAAGACATCTGATGTGTGCAGAAGAGGAGGAAAGTGCCACATATGTGGCAAGTTGCAGGGGACCACAGGCGAAGGCAGTGTCCCATATGCCAAAAAACCACAGCGGGAAGGTTGTTGAGGCGAGGGCGTTAGACTGGGTCGGGTACGCTGTCATAATGCGGAGTGACAAAGGGGGCTGCGCCCCTGGACAGTATCCAACCATCCCAGAGGGGACAGAAGGCATCTGTTCCCTTCGAGGAAGAGGGTGGGCGGGTCACGGGTGAGGTTTGCCTACCTTCGGAGGAGTGAGCCTGGCCCCTCCCCTGTGGAGGCCGGAGGCTTTCTTAGAGGGGGGCTTCTCCCCGGAATAGGGGAGATGTCCCTGAAAAAGCTTGATGGTGGTAGGGGGAAGTTGTTGCAGGATGTGGCGGAGACTGTCTGAGGAGGAAGGAAGTTGGTCTGGGATGGAGGTAGTAGCAACTCGTCCCTAAAGTAGAAAGATGGAGGTGCCGCGGGGCCTGTCGCTCCCGTTCTCCAAGTGATTGATGTTGGTTCCCAGATAGCCCGGACCAGCAGGGGGGTCAGAGCTTGCAATTAGAGTCTGACTCATCCCAGGCCTGCACAAGCCCCTGGTCCAGTGCAGACTGTCTGCAGTGACTGGTGATGGGGATGTGGAAAACGGAGCCCTGGGGTTGAATGGTCAGAAAAACAGATGGCTGAGAGATTGGAGATGCCCGGTGTTAGGTCCGGAAGGAGGGGCCTAAGGCTCCGGTGTGCGAAATGCCAGAGGGAAGGCGAGTAAAAGTGATTGAAGACGTGAACCTTTCTACACATAAACTATGCAACTGCGGCTATCCTCCTTGTTAGAATTAAGAAGGCATTGGATCTGTAAAGATTGAGAGCGGGCGATCTTCCAAATTTTTGCCGATACCTATTGATATTCTAGGTTGTGTGCATGGGACTGCAAACATGAAGGAGGAGCCGTCAGTGGCCAAATGGACTATGGGGAAGCCATTCTGGTCCTTGGACCAAAAGAAAATCCAGTCTACGTTGGGGGTTGGGATTTTGTACAGAAAACTCAAAAATATAAGGTTTTAAGGAAGGAGATGGAGTTGGAGGTGGAGAGTGTTTAGTGGTTGTCTTCTGGAGTATGGGGGGGTTTTATGTTTTAAAAAGGTTTGTGTTACGATGCACCTACGATAGGAAAGGTGAGGTGGAGTTGTATTTTGTAAAATGATCATTATTTTTGGGGGGTGAGGGAATCCTACTATTATTTTGGTGGGATTTCACATTGTATATTGCATGCGGGTGATCGGTGTCGGGGAGTGGTGGTGGTAGTGGTGCGGGGTGGATAAATCTGGGAAAGATTTGGGGGATATTCTAAAAATTTTTGGTTTAAAGGGATGTGGGGGAGGGAGTGGGGGTGTACATATTTTTCAGATAGGGGGAAGTTACAGTCAAGGATTGGACTTTTTTGCTTTCTGTCAAAAAATTTAGAGTGTGGGTCCTATGGTGGTAGTCAGTTAGGTGAGGCCTTCACGCGACCATGGTAAGGATTGAATTGTGGTTTAAGTACGATGAGCCAGTCGGAGGTAATGTGTATAGGGAAGGGAGTATGGAAGTGAATGTGGAGTTTGTTGGGAGGATGATAGGATTCAAAATGAATATGGGAGTTCAGTTTTGAAAAGTTGAAAAGGAGGAGGAAATGGATTTTGTAAGACTGTGGTTGAATGGTGGTGGAATAGGTGGAAAGTGAGGAGGCACTGGGCGAGGATTTTTTTATAGGTGTGAGTGAGGGGAGACGTATGGTGGTGGTAGGGGGAGTTTTAAGGGGTAGTTATGGGGAGGAATTGCGAGAGTGGGGGGAGAATGTAAGAGGACTAGATAGGGGGGAAGGGGCTTAGAGAGTGTGGTAATTGGTAGGGTGTTTTTGGGGGAGAGGGAGGGTTGGTCTGAGGTTATTGTGTCACCAGGGGAGAAATGTTAGGGTGGGAGGCGGGGTGGGAGGATTTTAGATAAGTGGAGTTTTTTTGATGTTTAAGAAGGTGTATAAGGTGGGAAAGGTGGAGATTACATTTAAGGATGGGAGGGAGGAATGTTAAGGGGGAGGTGAAGGGGTCAAGGAGGGTTGAGGGGGAGGGTTGAATGGTTTGGTGGGGATTTATAAAAATGGGTTTCATTTTATGAGAAGGGGGGGATGAAAGAATTGTGGGAGTGGTTTGGGTGGTGATGGAGGGGGTGGGGGGGGTTTGGGGGGGGTTAGGGAAGGGGGGGCGGGAGGGAATGGTGGGGGGTGAGTTGGAGGATGGGGGGAGGGTGGAGGTGGAAGAGGTGATTTTGAAATAGTGTTGAAGAAAGGGATGACGGGGGGGTGTAGATGGTTAGGTTTGGTTTAGGTTGTTGAAGGGGGGCACACATTCGCCCAGATCGCCCCTTCTTCCAAAACACACGAATGAGGTGGTGTGGGAAAGTTTTGTAGTGGGAGTTGGAATGGAGAATTTAATGGGCGTGAAAGGGCTATGTTGTATTTTTGTATAAGTAGGGGGATAAAAAAGACTTAAAGGGATTGGGGACGGGGATTGTGGTGAGGGTGGTTGGGGGGGGATGTTAATAAGAATTGTGGGAAATTAAGGTTGGAGGTGGAAAGGGGTGATGGTTTGGTGGAGAGTGGAGATTGGGGCGAAAGAGGAGGCAGGGGTGGTGCGGTGCCAGAAAGTAGGAGTTAATGGGTGGAGAGTTTGGTGAGGGTTTGGGTGATGTGGTTAGGTTTTTAAGGAAGAGATGAGGGGAGGGTTTGTTGTTGAGGGGATTTTGAAAAAAAAGGTGTGGAAGGGTTTGGGATTTTATGGGGAGTGGGAGGTTTGGAGAGGAGGTGGGGATGGTTGGTAGATTGAGGGGGTGGGGGAAGTCTTTATATAGGGGGATGGAGAGCAAGGGGGTTGGTGAATGGATGTTTGGTGGAATGGAAATAGGTATTGAATCTGGGGTGAGGCAGGGCTGTTGTCGCCCGTGCTGTTTGTTTGTGTGATTGAGGTTAATGGGTAAGGATGGTAGTTAAAGATAAATGGGTGAGAGGGGATGGAGTTGGGTGTGTGGGTTTATAGGGGGGGGGGGTGTAGGGGGTTGGGGGGTTAAAAGTTTTAGTGGGGATTTGTGATGAAAGGTGTGAATGAATGGTGGAAATTTAAGGAATGATGTAATATTGAGAGATTTCTGGTGAAAAGGATGTAAGTATGGTGTGTAAGTTTGGGAGTGGGGATTTGGAATTTGGGGGGTTGTATGGTTGTATGGGGGGGGGGGTATAGTGGTTGAGAAGGATGTAATGGGTTGGTATGGGTGTGATTTGAGGGAAGCAGTATGTTTTCATATGCGGTGGTTTTATGTGAGGATTAGAGAGGTGTGTAAGAAGGGTGATGACATTGAATTGACTATGTGGTGATGGTGTAAATGGTGTGAGAGTAGGAAGGTGAGGGAGGAATTGGAAGAATTGATTAGTGGATTGAAGTGGTTCAGAGGTGAAAAGGTATTGTAAGAAGGTAGGGTTGGTAAATGTTTGGACAATAGACAGAAAGATATTGCGGGATGTTTACCCACAATGAGGTTTCAGTGGGGGGGAAGAATGGGTTGATAGTGAAGTATGAAGGAGGGGGTGGGTGGAAGAAGGATATGAAGGGGGGGTACATGTTTTTTGGGAATGATAGTTTGGTATAAAATGGAAAAAAAAAAAAAAAAAAAAAAAAAAAAAAATTGTGAAGAAAAAAAAAAAAAAAAAATAAAAAAAAAAAAAAAAAAAAAAAAAAAAAAAAAAAAAAAAAAAAAAAAAAAAAAAAAAAATAAAAAAAAAAAAAAAAAAAAAAAAACAAAAAGTTGTTGGTTATTGAAAATGTGGTAAATGAAAAGGAAAAACAAAAAAAGAAAAAAAAAAAAAAAAAAAAAAAATGGGTGACAGGAAGTTGTTATATGAGATTTATGGGGATGTGGGTGCTGTGGATGTGAATTGTGTGAAAGTATGGTGGGATTGTGCGTAATATTAAAAAGTTTTTAGAGAAGGAAAGAAGTTGGGGTGAATGATATTTGATGTAGGGAGTGCATATGTCCGTGGGTGGGGGGACTTATGAGTTTCTTTGATGGTTAGGGTGGGGTTTTGGTGAGGAGCTATGCAAAAGTCATGGGGGGTGAGATTGAAAGGTGGAGGGGCAAAAGTTTGGGGGACTCTCATTGGTGGGTAGAACTGGTATTGGAGTATAGTGTATGTTGATAGGATATGGGGATGGGTTGTGATTATTTGAAGGTTGGGGGTTTGTTGGATATGGAAGAGTTTGGGGGAATGGGAGGGGAAGTTATGTATAAATGTGGGATGGAAGGATGGAGGGGGGGAGTTTATGATATAAAAGTGGGGTTTTTGGGAAATAAGGTTTTTGTAGTCTTGAGGTTATTGTTTAGGTGGCTATGGTTTGGGCTTGAGTAGGTTGGGATTTGCATATGTATTTGGAAGGGGTGTAGGGTAATGGGGAGGGATTATGTAAATATGTTTTTTTTTGGTCTTTTGAATATCTTAGTTTGAATTATGTTTGTAGTTGGTAAATGGGATGGGGGAAGTGGTAAGTTGTAAGGGGAAAGGTGGGAGGCGGAAGGTATTGTGAGGTGGTATGTTGGGTTATAAATGGGAGGATAAAATGGGTTTTGATGGTGGTACGGTGGTTGCTATGAGTGAAAAATGGGAGGTTTTAAGAGTGGGGTTTGGGTGTGCGGAAAGGAAGGAGGAGGTGGTTCGCAAACATCCTTTTGGTTTTTGTGTGGTGTACTGGGATAGCGTGGGCTAGAAGTACTATAAGGATAGATGTGGATTGTGCAGTGGATATTTATTTGTGTTTTCTTTATTTTTCAGACTGAATACGGGTTGAGAAGGTGGAGGACAGCGCGTGAAGGGGAATGCCACAGGGAATGAAATACTTGAATAATAAAGGAAAAAGTAAAATAAATCTGTTATTATCAGTTTGTAAAGTATCTGGATACAGTTCCCCTTTCTGGGGGACCACTAATATTAAATGTATGGATTTTGTTAGAACAGGGAGATGGAATTAAGAGAGCTTGCTCTGTCCACTCCACGCAGCGACCTGGATATTGCGAGTACCTCCAGGTACTGGTGCACCCCTCTTATGCGGTTTTTCCAAAAGGCAGACCAAGAAAAATGACGATCTACAGCATGTCACTATCCTTTCTTTCCCCAAGAGGGAAAGGAAAGGGCACAAGGTCACACCTGTGAGGGGACTATATCGTGAGCGAGGCCCATCCCAGTGGTCCCATACCAGCCTTGACCCTTGGCTGCTGCAGACCAGGACGGCAACCTGCTTGCTTCATTGTGTCGTGTGTGGTGTTATTGTTGTTGTTCTTCCTCCTCCTCATTGTGCCTTATCTGTTGTTTGTTGCTGATAAACTCTTAATGAGGATGTGAAAAGCTTCATTCCATTTAAAGGTGTTTTTAACCCCGGGTGTCGCCTGGTGTGCTTTTGTTTGGTCGGTGTCACTTTCTTTCATTCATTGCTGGGCGCTGCCTGGATGGGGACGACGTGACCCGATGGCCTGAAAAGAAGCGAGGTGAGTCAGAAGGAGGAGGGGAGGCCTGACCTGGATAGCCTTGTCGGCAGCAACCCGATGATGGAGAGAGCAGCTGCTCAGCTTCGCACTTCTGGAACGCTCGAGCTGCCGCACGGATGCCTGCCATGCCAAGGGTCCTGTGTCTCGATCTAGTGAGCCCGCCATCAGCCCGCGGTCGCCCTAGATGGCGGGGCCATGCAAAGACGACCCGTGCTGAGTTCTACCCAAACCTGCAGCAGCCTTGCTGGAGCCCACTTGTGCGTAGATATCGGGGCCAGGGGAATGGAAGCCATGTGTCCAGAGAGGGAGTGGAGTTGGAGGCAGGAGAGCCAGGCCCTGGGCCAGAGGTTGTGTAAAGCCCTTCTTTTGGCAGCCCCTAGCTAACTGGAAGAGCCCTTGCGGTAGGAGGGGTCCCATCCGGCCACGTGGAGCTCTCCTGCAGAGCACGTCCCCTCTGCCCGCTTTCGGGCGGCCTCGGGATAGGCCCGGAGTTTCCGGTGATCGCTTTCTCAGGGCCTTTTCTGGCTAAGATCTAAGTGGAGATTTCTTGATTTCCCTGCTCTGTGTCAGTAAGAGAGACTGGGAAGGGGGTTCACAGTCTGGGTTACCACCTGATGGGATGGTGACGGTTACTGTCTGGTACCAAAAATGGCGTTGTCGTGGTATGCGAGATTCGCTGTGCGGTTCTTGGTTAAGCCAGATAGATAGATATAACTATGGGACGCTGAAAACGATCGTTGTGGACCTACTGCTGGAAGTTCTTAATGTCAAGGTGTGGTATATATTGTGTCTTGCAAGATTTACCTCAGCAGGGGGACTTATGATATCCAACATTGCATTCTTCCCGAGGTTTGTTTGGAGAGTTTATGAAGACGGCCAGCGACCAAGACACAATCAGCTATTGGAGAAGTTTGAAGTCCAGCCCCTTTTTATGCGAAAGAAGAAATAAGGTCATCACGGTGCATCTCTATTAACCCGTTTGCGGATCCTGCTCTGGGTGTGGGCTTTCCTGAAAGGCTAGCTGTGAGGACCTGCGAGGAGGTGAGGAAGAGCCTAGTACTTACCGACTTTTGGCATTTGGTCTGGCAAATTAAAGTTTTTTTGCCCTTTTAAGCGGATAAAGACTGCATTGGGGGGGGGGAAGGGGCCCCCCGGCCCGGTTTTTCCCTATTGGGGGGGGAGAGAGGTTTCCTTTTTTTCCCGGGAAAAGCCAAAATCCCTTTTCAAAAAAATGTTTGAAATAGGGGCATGTTAGTACAGATTTAAAAGGAGGGGCAGATCTGCCTTTTTTTGTGGGCAAGCTGGACACGCTGCAACTGATTGTGGAGGGCGCAAATTTTGTGTGACATCTGCAAAAAGGGGGGCCCAAATTTTGCACGGCAGTGCAAAGAGTATCGGGCCCGGCAAAAGGGATTTTTGGGCAGGGGGTTTGTTTTGGGGACAAGATTATGCAGGGGTTGGAAACCAAGGCAATGCCGAGGTCTGGGGGGGGGGGGGGTGCGGAGGTGCCCGGGAAAGGGGCCCCGGGTGGAGGGTAACAATGTTACGGCCTTTCCGGAGTGCCCCGGCCCCCCACCGGCTAAGGAGGCGGGCCCCTTAAGAGCGTTGGGGGGATGGCCCCGGGAGGAGGGGGTTTCCTCAGCTTCTCCCCGTGAGTGGGGGGTAGGGGGTTGGGGGATAGCGACCTAAGCCTGCGTCCCCCCTTTCTCGGCTTGGGGATATGTGACGGGACTGTTTAGGGGCCTCTTTGGCGAAGAGGGGGAAGGGGACGAGCCCCAAAACACCGGGACTTTAGCACGGCGGTGCAGTTGCTTGGAGAGGTGTCGGAGAGTGGGGCCCAAAGTGCGGGGGGAAAGGGGTGCAGAGATGAGGAAGATTTGGACGATGAGGAATGAGTTTGGGAATGTGCGCACGGCTGCTGGCTTTTTCCGGTTTTGAAAACTTGTTGGGGGCTCCCGGGAAAAGAGCCAGGGTGGAAGGGGTGACCCCGGAAATGGGGAGGAGGGGGCGCCAAAATTCTTTTGGGGAATCCGCGGTGGGGTTCTGCCAGTTTTTCCAAAGCCCCCGCGGGTTTCTGGGGAAATTCTGTTAAAAGGGGTCAGAAAGGGAGCGATGGATTGTCCGCCTTTTGATTCAGTTATGGCTGCAAACAATTTAAACTATTTTTTTTTTCCAAAGGGCCCTTTATCGTCACACCATCCCAAATTTTGCAGTAAACGATCCCAGCTGGCGGAGGGCTGGGGTTTTTTTATTTAAATCTGCTTTACATACGGGGTAATCGTCTTCAGGAATGTGGAGTGGGGGAGCCCCAGGGCGGGCAGGAATGGGTGCATGGGGAAAAGTATAAAGGTCACCCCGCGGTTTTGGGAAACACGATGTGGGAAGGGGGGGGGGAGTGTTTGTAAAAAAAAACCCAATGTAGTGGGGGATTTTTTTAAAGAGGGAAATTTTTACCCGGGAGACTGTGGTGGTGGAATGTGCAATTTTTTGGGGTGTCATTTCAGGATTATTTTAAAGTTTATGCATTTGGGAGAAAAAATTTGGGCGCAAAAAGCCTTTTGATATTTTAAAATTGAAACTGCCTGGTAGGGAAACCCTACCCGGGAATAGCGGGGGGGTTTTTAAATTTTTATCCGGAAGGGGGTGTGATAGAAGAGGGGGTGGGGGAGACAAAACTAGAACCCTCTTTACACTCTTAAATGAGGGTTTGGGTTTTCCCATTTTCCCTGAAGGAAAAAAATTTCGGTGGGAAAAAGGGAAAGGGGGATGTGGCGGTCACCCATATTTCTCTGATTTAGGGTTAAAGGTCACTTCCCGAATAATTTTTTGTTTGTGTCTGAATATGTGACCTTTGAGAAAAATTTCTACGGAAGTGGTTGGGTTTCTAGATCATGTTCTTTTTTCCAGTGTGGTTCGGGTTTGGGGGAGGGGGTAGTCTTTTGGGGAAAGGGGTGTGGGGAAAATGAATGTTACTATTTTTGGAGGAGGAAGAGGTGTGTGCTGCCTTTCTTTAAATTTTTCCCCACGATTAAATGAAAGAAAGAACGAGTTTCCCAGTGTGCTGCTGTGGTGGGATGGACAAAAGTTCAGATTGCGTCTTTTTTTTTTCAAAAAGTTGCAGGCGGAGAGAGGAGAGGGGGAAGGGAGGAGAAGCAACCCTTTAAAGACGAGGGTTACATTTTTTTGCGCGGTGTCAGAATTTGGGGGTGGAAAGTGCGAGGGGGAGTTGGGGGAGGTCCGTTTAGGAGAGATGCAATAGCTTGCGGGAGGGGAAAAGGGAAAAAAAATTATTTTTCAAAACTAAAATGGGGGGGATATAGAGGAAGGGGAGCAGTGGCTTAGGTATTTTTTTAAAAAAGCACACGGTGCCAAACCCCAGTGGTACAAAAAAAGTTTTGCAGGGGAAAGGTATGGTGGGAAAGGGGGGAGGTTTGGCGAAGTAAAAGTGTTCTATGTACTCTCCCATGGGACGAAAAAAGGGGGTTTACCGGAAGGAAAATCTCTGACTTTTGTGAAGTGGGTACTGGGAGTTTGCCTTTACAGTTTGTGGGGGGTTTTTTATAGCGCCCCGTGAACCCGGGGGCGGGGGGGTAGAAGACAAATTGAAAGGATGCCGAAGAATAAGACCCCTGGGGAAAGGGTTGGGCTCCCGGTCGAATTTTATCTACAATTCTGGCCCATTTTAAAAGAAAATTTGTGGGAGGGTTGTGAAGCTTTGCGTGCAAAAAGGGGTTTTTTTCACACTCCATAAGGAAGGCCCTGGTTCCCCTGCTATTCAAGAAAGGGGGGGCCGTTTAAATTAAAAAACTGGGGTCCAAATTACCCTTTTGAATGTGGATTACCCAAAATGGGGTCCAAAAAATATTGGCTAGTCGTCTGAACCAAGTGGTGGAGGGATGGTGGGGGGGGTGGCAAAGTGTGCTGTTCCTGGTTTGGAGGATCACGGACAATTTTACGCCCTCAGGATTTTGGGTTTTATGCCCGGGCCAACAATCTCCCACTGGGGGGGTTTGGGAGGTATTTGACCTTTAGAAGGGTAAAGATCGAGTGTCCCACTCTTTCCTTTTTG